>JAKUBP010000024.1:0-169835 GCA_030566955.1 [Candida] anutae | reverse complement strand
TTCTGCCGTCCAGCCGCCGTTTCCGTCAGGCCCTTCTGTGACCTGCGCAATTTCCGTCTCTGGGCCGTTTGTTCCTGATCCAGGTTTGACAATAGCGGTGGTGCGCGTAGTAGGCACGAGAGTGGAGGTTCCCTTCGTCCAGTCTCCCGACTTTCCTGGTCCTTCCGTGATAACCACAGGTATAGGCGGTGAATCCGGGTCCTCGCCGGGTACATTGGAGGTGTACGTAGTCGGAGTGAAGATCGAGGTTTCTGCCGTCCAGCCGCCGTTTCCGTCAGGCCCTTCTGTGACCTGCGCAATTTCCGTCTCTGGGCCGTTTGTTCCTGATCCAGGTTTGACAATAGCGGTGGTGCGCGTAGTAGGCACTAGAGTGGAGGTTCCCTTCGTCCAGTCTCCTGATTTTCCGGGTCCTCCCGTGACAACCACTGGAATAGAAGGTCCCCCGTTTTCGCCAGGTATCTCGGTTGTGTACGTAGTTGGTGTAAAGAATGAAACGTCGGTGGTCCATGATCCGTCCGACCTCTGATGGACTATAACCTCACCAATGCTCAGATTTACATTGCCGTTGTCGTCTTTGGTATTGATGGCGGAGGTGTAAGTTTGAGATCTCGGAAGAGTGGACGTTGTCACCGTCCAAACTCCTTCTTTGTCTGTCACCTGAGCAATCACCTTGCTTTCGGTTATTGGGGATCCTATTGAGCCTGTTTCAGTGGATACGGTGGTTGTGGAGGAGCTCAGAGGTTGTTGCAGATAGATAGATGACGATGGGCATGACTTGCACCCAAAGACTTCCGGTCGTTGTTCGCCTGCTATAAGATCAGTACAGAGACATTTGTTGTTACCAGTGCAAATTGTAAAGTTATGCTTTTCTGTGCCTGCTATGATCACGTCTTGATTGAAATCGACACCTAAAAGACTTAAGACGCGGGTATCCTCGTTGAATGAAAAGCTTTTTATACCCTTTGTAAAACAAACTGAGGCATATATATCGGAAACACTAGCCTTCCTCCAGAAAGCGTGAATTACAGGCGCAATGTTTTGTGGAGCACTGAACCATATCTGGCACAAACTTTGACAGACAAAACTTGAAGAATTAGTAACGATATTTGGTACCAGAAACGTGAGGACAGCATAAAACACGAAACATCCTGAAGTTTGATAGTAGAGATTAAGTCCGTTAGAAGAGACACAGACTGTTCCAGTATTGGTCAATATATCGCCTTGTTTTCCGAAATTTCCCTTTGCTGTAATCAATAGAAAACCCGCATTTTCAAAGGTACTAGCATGTATTGTGACTGAATCTGAGCGAAGATAAATCCTCCCATTGTTGGTGATGCTGCTTCCCAGAAATGTTATCGCTGCACTCAGCGTATCAGACAGTATAGCGATCGACCCACTATTGACGACTGGGCGATCTGCATTAGGATTGATTTTTTCGTAACCTCCTGCAGTAGTGTGAGTCAGGACGTAAGACGAACCAACACCAACATTGAACCCCCCCACTATCTCTTGGGCTGGGTTTTCCGCCACAGACCAAAGGTAACCTGGTAAAATTGTGACATCACCCGGGGTGGCCCCAAAATTCCCACGTTGGTATCTGTTCTGGGATACCACCAAAGGGTAAACCTGGTGGAACAAGAATATTAGTATGCCTATTCGGCTAATGGCAACCATTTTTAGTGTAAAATCGTATATACGCTTGAGCGTGGGGCGTAATCTTTATAATACATCATGAACCGGGGGTTGAATTCCTCGGTGAAATTACCAGTCTTGGAATTGTATTATACAACTCGTTTCAGCGTCAAGTTTCACCTTCTCGATTGAAGTCCAGAGTATTTTGCAAGTAACGTGGCAAAGATGTTTATTTATGCAGAAATTCAACTGAATTTGTAACTAGACTCGCAGCATCTCATATAAACGCTCACTAAAGAAGGGCACCAGTCAATTCACTTCTACTCGATGTTGACTCCATAGCTGTACACAAAATAGCACATCCCAGATATCAAGGTAGCTCCTATTACTGCTCTTATAGAGTGTCTTCAAACGTAGAAACATCTAACCGCCGTTACGTCGAAACAAAATCGTTTTCCCGCATGAAAGAGTATGGTGCTCGTCTGACTGGTTACCGTTAAACAGTAAGACACACATGCACGAATGTTTATATAATCGAAATTAAGAAATGTTATAGCCTAGAAAGCTATCTGTTGTGTAATGAACTATGCATGTATGCTGGAGTACACTCTTTTTGGAGTAGTATTCCAGCTTACCTCCGAGAAGATCTAGACAGGAAGGGGGGGAGGGGGACATTGGTCGTTGGGCATATGAGATTTATGATTATTCGAGGTTGATCTAAACGGCGGATATATTTTTTCTAAGAAACCAACCGTAATCGGCGTATTTTAAAACGAAGAAAACAGTTATGAAAAAAAACAGCCGGTGATTCAGATTGGACTTGAAAACTGGTTTCTGGATCATGTCACAAAACATGATGCGATGGATTACCAATTTGACTGTTTTGGTAAAAAAAGGATAATGTTGTCATTGACCCAGCACTCTATCAGCGCGACAACGGCTCACACAATACGCCTCAGAATACGCTTTACCTGCAAGCAAGCAAAAGCCACTTTATTCAATAGGAATGATATTTAAACACCTGACTTGGTGAAGATCTTAAAATGGCACAGTTTCAGTTTTCTTCTAACCTAGCGACCACTCGGTTTATTTGCTAAATCCGAAATTTTTCCAATAGTTTGTAGTTTCCAAAAATAAAAAATGCAGCATTTACTTTAGAGGATCAACGAGTGGCATATGGTAAGCCAATACGTTACCATAATCTGTTTACATGGACTATATCAGATCTCGTTTTTCTTACTGTACACAAATACATCATCCGAGGTAATGAAAAGTTTAGCCTCTATTCTTGAACAATGCAAGTAATTGTACCTTGGCTTTTGAACTAAACATCAGAAGTCAGAAATTCTTTGCACTGGACCTAAGGTTCGAATAAACAATTTCAAGGTTTTTTGATGACGAATTGCTCTATTACAGCCATTGCAGCGTACAATCTATTTTCTGCTTCCTCAAAAACCAAAGACCGCTTGCTGTAAAAGACATCGTCGTTTACTTCTTCCTTATGACGAGGCAAGCAATGCATAAACTTCCAGTCACTATTGGCCTTTGCACCAGAAACCATCTCATTTGTGATTTGATATCCTGCAAACTTTTTGAGCTTTGCAGCGGCTTCCTCCTCCTGACCCATGGAAATCCAAGTGTCTGTAACTACGATATCTGCATCTACCAATGCAGCAGCAGGATCATTCACGATAGAGAAGCTCAAATGACTGGAATTTTCTGTCAATCTTGCAGCTCTATCAGCAACCTCGGAATCAAAAGGAGTTCCAGAGGGAACAGCGACAGACACAGAAATCCCTGACTTGAGGGCAGCTATCGACAAGTCATTAATAACATTGTTGGCATCACCAACCCATGCCAACTTAAGACCCTTGGTTTCCCCGAAAGCCTCTTTAATAGTCAAAATATCAGCAACGGCTTGGAGGGGATGGAACCGATCACAAAGTGCATTTATAATAGGAACTGATGAATCCTTGCACAAGTCCAAAATATCTTGATGAGAGTTAACACGGGCGAAAATACAGCTTGTCATTGAACTCAAAACTTTGGTGGTGTCAAGAACCAGTTCATTGACACCCAACTGTATGTCATCTTTTCCGAGGAACAACGGTTGGGCTCCAAAGAATGCAGCCGCTCCCTCAGTACTCACACGGGTACGCGTAGAGCGCTTAGTAAAGAGCAACGCGACGATCTTGCCAAGGAGGCGTTGATGGTCCGCAACGCTTACATCGCCAGAACGCACAATGCGTTTAAAGTGCTGTGCCCGTTCCACCAAATGGGACAACTCCGGTGGAGTAACTTGGAGCATACTAACCAAGTGGCGGGGAGTAGTACCCCCAGACAAGAATCTCATTCCTCCTATCGACGTCAGTATTTGACGGAACATAACAGATTAATAACTAGTTTCTCTGGCGTTGTATGACTCAATCCCAAACAGGGAACCGCGGCTAAGCGCGGTGCAAACTCTTTAATTTTCGGATTAATCTTAATTTGGCGAGGCACGACCGCAATAGTTTTAGTAGCTTCACTGACTAGTCGTCTTGATCTGATGATTCACAATTTATTAATACATGGTAACGCGTAGCTGCAAATTAGGCAGAATTTGATCAAAGAGAAGTTCTTATGAAATCAGCGTCAAAGAAATTTTGAGGAGGCTGTGTAGATTTGGTATTTCGTTGTCGCTACAGTCGCTACCGATGATTGAGCCTTCATGCAGCTGCACTTAATAAAGCCCTTTTCAACTTCAGGATGCTGTTCAAGGTATCTTGTAACGTGCTTGAACGGATTTTTTGATCTTGAATACTTTGTGAGAGTTGCTCAACACGCACCTCGAGACCAGCTCGTTGCAGCACCAAGTCTAAAACCGATCTTAACGACGTAATATTGGCCGGGGCATGCGGGTCATTAGTCTGCAGATCGGAATCTGAGCCGCTGACGAGCTCCAAGTCGTAAAGTGTTCGATCAATGTTAGTATTGCCTTTCGATCCCAATTGTAGCGGCACATCTGCATCATGATCATCAAGTTCCATAAAATCGTCTACTGCATCAAACGTCCTGAGTGCAGCATCAAAGGTTTTTGAACCATCGTCGTAGTTAAATTTATCGGCGTACTCGTCGCGAAGCTCTTGCTGCTGTTGTCTAATGTTTGAATGAGCTTTGTACCTTTCCAGAATTGTTGGAACATATCTTTTCGAACCAGTATCAATAGCATTGTAAGTGAAGTGGGAATTATCGAGAGCTGAATCGTTCGCAACAGTTGGAGCGTTTCCGGATTCCAAGTCGTCACAAGGTTTGTACTCTAATGATTGTACGTACTGATTTCTTTCAAAGTTCGTGCCATCGCCACCTTGCTGCTCAGCTTTGGATTGATCAGGGTGCGTCTCAAGAGGTATACTTTTGTCATGTTTAGAATCAATACTCTGGATGCGTACCGTATTTTGGGGGTCCATCTCCTCACTCGTGTTTGAGGAGCTCATCACCGTCTCCAACTCATGATGTGCCACGTCAAGTTTGGTGCTATGACTAGGATTGAAGGAGACGCTGGGATATCTCTTATTCTGGCTGCTAGGGTTGTCCACATTCATATCGGACTCTCCAGCTTGTAGCCTGCAAAACGTCTTACCCGTCCGCTGTGGGTTCTTGAACTGTTTACGCTTGGAAAAAGGCAGTAATTTGGAGACAGAGGAATCCGCAAGGCCCAAACAAGCCGCTTCGCCACCATCGTTGACTCGTAGTCGGCTCGCACTTGAGCGCTTGACAGTCTTGCGCTTAAATAGTGAAAAACCTTTAGAACCAGGTAAACTTTCTGAACCAGTCAAATCTACTATGCTACCCAAGCCTTCTGAATCTGCTGAAGCATACAAGCCAGCTGAATCATCGGAACTGCCTGAATTACTGGCAGATTTCTCCATGTTACCCTCCATCTTGAACAAGCTATCGCATCTCGAAAAATTGAAATCGTAACTAGACCCTAAAGACACAATGCCAGAATTGTCGGATAAGGCGAGCATGCTTCATAGCCGGATGTTGCAGGCGCCGGCTCTGAAGACTTTCACACAGAAGGAGGTTGAGACGATGCTGAACTCAGAGCCAAACGAGCTCTTGAGCATCGCACAGGAGTTAATTAATCGCAAGCTCATAAAGCTCTTGAAGCAGGGGGACGACTTGCGGTTCCAAGCCGTACTGGTGCTGGATGCGAACAAGATAACGCAGATGAATGATGACGAGGCGATGATATACTCCTATATTGAGGCCTCGGGACGCGAGGGCATCTGGACCAAAACGATAAAAGCCAAGACTAATTTGCACCAGCACGTTGTGGTCCGATGCCTCAAGTCGCTAGAAGGGCAGCGCTACATCAAGTCGATCAAGCTGGTGAAGCATCCGACACGCAAGATCTATATGTTGTACAATTTGATGCCGTCCATCGACGTTACCGGGGGACCATGGTTCACAGACTCTGAATTAGACACTGAATTCATCGACAACCTACTCACCGTCATATGGAGATTCGCGGCGTCAAAAACGTACCCCTCAGCATTCCAGTCGCCCGCGGCCAACACTAACATTCTACAATCGTCATTTCCAGCCACACACACGGGATTTGTCAATCTCGATTCAATTATGGAGTTTATAACCATCCACGAGGTAACCAACATAGAGTTGGCTACCAACGACATACGCGCCTTATGTGACGTGCTTGTATTCGACGACAAGCTCGAGTTGGTTAACCACCTGGGCGATACGTACAAAGCGACTTGGCAGAGCGTCCTTGAGGCGGGGTACGGGAGACCGTACGACGACCAGGCGAACCAGCACTTGATTGCACCCTCCATTCGCAAGGTCTTAGACAACCAGCTGTTCTCCATCTTCGACAACTTCTCCGTCATCGCCGGCGAGGTTGAAGAGTCCGATTTATCGCATCTAGACGGATGGATCCTCGAGTAGTATATACATTGTCGCTACCAATGCATTGTAGAAAATCAAAATCTTTGGCGGCTATGAAATCTGTATGAAATCAGAGGCTATCATGTCTACACCCGTGCTATCGTACAAGAAGCCCTCCGCCAAAGCGTCGCCACGTGCAGCGTCTCCTTTATTGCCACAGGCGCCTAACACGCCTGAACCCAGAGGCCTCAACCCGAGGGTAGCGAGCCGCAAAGTGTCGTCTCGGCGGAAAGCGCTACATGAATTCTACAACCTTCAAGACGCGCAGATAGATAAAAAGGGTAAAGAGATTGATGAGGTGGATGCAAGCAGTAATAAAGAAAGCATGGATGCCTCCACAAGTCCGGAAACTAAAGTGGAGGATAACAGTCTTGATGAGCAGCCTTCTGGCACCCCAAACGTTGTGAACTTGAATGACCCTGCCGAGTTTGCAAACTTTATCAAGACACAGTCCATAGAGGAAATACTCAAGAAACGCAATAGTCTCACTAAAGAGTTCAACTCACACGCGCTGGCGAAAAAGGCCATGATCTACGATAATTACTATGAGCTCATCAAACTTAACCACGCGTTGCAGGCCATGTCAGGAAATACGCCTACTAGCGGGGAAACTGACCTAGCAACTGTTACATTAGGAATTGAACTGCCGAAGAAAGATTATGATTCTGAATTGGGGTTAAATAATGAGTATTTCAACAAGGTAATGCAAGACTTGACAGAATTCGTCACCAAAGAGGTTAGTTCTTTTGCTGCACCCTTTGATACGGTCGTGCAAAGAGTCAAGGGGCGGGACCAATAGTGATGCATGGGACAGAAACGAATAGGAAATGTCGACATGATAGACATATAATAATGGAATACCATATCAATGACTTTTCCTCATGGCACAGGTGCCTGCTAGTGGTTTCACGCTTAGACTTAAGACCGTTTATATGTCCACAATGTTATGGTTCTTGAACTTTTTACCAGATCTGTCAACAGATCTAAACTCAAAACGAGATCCGATAATCGTGAAACCTACACATTCCTCATCCTCGTCACTGTTATTATCCTCTTTTTCCTTCTCGTTGTTGGATTGTGTTTCCGCATCTATACTATCTTTGCGTTTGGGGAGTATGACATCAAAACCAAAGAGCGTCGAGGCCTTGGGAACCATACGTAAACCTCCCACCATCTGCGATGGCGAAAAGCTTGTTTCGTTCTCGCACCATTCCTTGCTGTCATGCTCGCGTGGAACACAAAGAATAAACGAATACTGGCTCTCCCATACCACTATACCACGCATACCCACTAATAAGGTATTTCGAGACTTGAGCACCGTCAATATGCAGCCATTGTAGTCGGCGTTTGAGAGCTTGGGTAGTAACTGCGATAGCTTTGGGATACTTCTCTGTGACGCTGGAAATAGCAAGTCTTGCATGTACTCTTGCCACAACTTTGACAATGGGGCAAAGTCGTCAAACTGTGGAATCTGATAGTGCAACAAGAGCCTTTTGATAGGAAAGGCCTTCACCTTGGCACTAGTGTTTTTAGCCCTATTGTAGGCACTAATCTTCTTCTCTAGACGCTTCTGCCTCTGAAGTGTCAGAGTCAAGTACTCCTTTAAGTGTATTCGCGTGCTTCTTAGCCTCTCTTCACCAACAACCTCTGTCTTGGTCTTTGTCTTGCGTTCTAGCAACTTCAAGTCTGGCTCGGTACTCGAGGGAAAATGCTTAAAGAGTATCACTGTCTTCTGTGCACCGGTGATCGAGTACCGCGCGCTTAAAAGCTCGGCAATCGTCTCTACAGAGTCGTAGCTCCGCCCAAGGATTCGCTTCTCTATGTCCGTATCATTATTCATTAGCTGGTTTAGTATGGTCAATTTTTCGCTATAAGGGTCATCGCTCAGGAATGCTTCGACAACTGCTCATAGTATGGCGGAGGTACCCCACTGGTTTCCAAGCAATACGACCGTTTGGCAGTGGATCGTCGCCGTTCGAGAGTGATTTAACTCCTCTCGACTTGGAAGACTTGAACCTTGGGGATTTTCAGCATTACGTTGAGCTGCCACTAGTGTCCGAGCGGGCGTCCGCGAGTAAGGCGTCCCCGGAGGACAGTCAAGGGACGAATCTAGGATCAGCATTGGAGAGGGAAGCTTCGAGGGCGGAGCCTATGCTATTTGTCTCGAAATTGACAAATCCTTTCATGAATTTGGCATTGGAGGACTACATTTATAGCAAAATGCCTCTCGGAAACAGACACCAGGGCTACAACCGCTTGATGTTCTACGTTAACACGCCTTGTGTTGTGATTGGAAAAAACCAGAACCCGTGGAAGGAAGCAAACATACCGCTTTTGAACTCGCTCTCGATACCATTGGTGCGTCGAAAGTCGGGAGGCGGTACAGTCGTGCACGATCTTGGGAACGTTAACTACTCGTTTATGGCACCAAAGGACTCCTTCGACAGGTTTAGATTTGCTGAAGTTATTCGCGACGCTATAAATGACAGCGGGGCGGGAGTATTCAGCTTGGAAGTAAATCATCGCGGCGATATCACGACAGTTGAGCAGTCTGACGGCATACGATACAAGGTGAGCGGATCGGCGTACAAGATTTCCCGAGGAAAGTCCTACCACCACGGTACGATGCTACTCAACCTGCGTCTAGACATATTGAGGCAGTTGTTGTCGCGCGATGAAGCTCAGGTAGGTTCAGTGAACGCCATGGCGTCGATTGAATCGGTGCCGTCCAAGGTGACCAATTTGCAGCTTCTGACTGAGGAGTTTATCCAACTTGTGGGAGGAAAGTTTCAGGAAGAGTACGGCGTTGTTCCTGCTGCCACTGACGACAGTGAGCAGACGGCCGAAGCGCGTGAGCACAATGCATTATTTGGGCTACAAGACTTTGTTGAGGCTAACCTGACAGGAAAACAGGTGCGCTGGGTCACAATCGATAATACAGTGGAGCTTCCCGAGGAGGTAACCAACACGGCTGACGAGTTGCGTGCATGGGCATGGCAGTATGGTGCCACGCCCCAGTTCACGTACACTCTCCAAAGCGAGGAGTATGGCGTGAAGACCATTTTTACCGTTAAAAAGGGTGCAAAGCTTGGATCTGTGACTGTTGAGGGCTCGGACTCCGCTCAGGAAGCATTTTCATTTCTCAAGGAGCATGTCCGCACCAATCCCTTGAATTTTACAGGAAGCGATGTGGCCGGTTTCATCACCAACGATGCAATTAGCGAATGGGTGGGAAATAGCATTGATGGTACAACATAACCTCTCCTTAGTGTGCTTAGCTGGCCGCAGTGCAAGGCGAACTGGTGAGTAGAAGTAGACACCCAAACAGCACACCAAAGCCTTACGCGGTATGAGATACCCATCCCCTCTAATAAAGTCTTAGTCTCCCCTTTTTATTCTCCTAAATACCCTGAGCCTCTACAGAGGGTTTGCACAAGGATCAAGGCTCCCCTGTGGACCACCCTGAAACCCTCACTCTACTTTGGTCCCTTGAGTCCATGCTGTCCCTTGTAAGCCGGCAGCACCGGCTCGGACCAGTCCTTCAACACCTCCGCCTCGTTGTCGAGACTGTACACTTCAATCTCCAAGGGCCGGCAGCAGTCAACCATCTTCAGCTGGTCCAAGTCCTCGCTGTCCTCGCCCCAGCCCCACTGGGACAAGTCGCCGCCGGGACAGGCACTGATGGCTACGAGAAGGTCCTGCTCGGCAAACACCTCAAAGTAGTCCTTGCTTGTCGCGGGACACGCCTCCATAAAGTACTGGTCGTGCTCGTTCAAGCCGGTAACCTGAAATACATTAAGCACGTCGTGCACGTCAAACTCCGTCAAGCCGTGCGGCATCACCGCGCGAGTCAAGTTGGAGTGGCAGTGGTTGTCATTGTCCTCCCCGCTGATCAAGCGGTCAACATAGGGGTCACAGCGGGTACCCAAGGTGTCGTGCACGCGTCCACCCCACTCGTCGTGACGCGCCAGGAGCGTATCCGCCGTGATCGTCACCAACGGACGCAAGTATGGCAAGTTAGACCACAAGCGGTCGTGTGTCGAGACGTGAGCAGAGTGTAACTGGCGCGTACGTGCCGCCCAGAAGCGCTCGCGAGGATTGTGTGCGTTCCAAATGTTCAAGTCGCACACCTGGGGTCCCTCTGGCGTGGTGATGCGGAACACCAGCCGTGCGGGAACGTTTACCGCGATTCCCAGGCGTGGCTCGCACCGGTGGCGCGCCACAAGGGTCTTGGGCGCCTCCGCAATTTGCGTGTAGAGCGCCTTGTCGGCGTAGATCAGCGAGCCCGGGTGCGGGTAGTACGCGGTCTGGGGCTTGGGCACATTGTACGTGGTGCGGACCGGGGTCTGCGAGGAGAAGGAGTCGACCATTGCCCGTTGGCGGAGCGCGGACGCTGGCGCCGTACTTATAGACCCCGTCGGAGGAAAGGGTGAAAAACGCCGAAGATTGAGATTGTGGACGGTGAGCGGCAGGCGACGGCGATGCGACGGCGACAGCGTGACTCAACAAGAGGAAGGATGATGGTGGTGGTGGATGAAGAACGATGAATGGTGAAGGAGGATGAATGGTGAAGGAGGATGAATGGTGAAGGAGGATGAATGATGAAGGAGGATGAATGATGAAGGAGGATGAATGATGAAGGAGGATAAAGGATAAAAGAGGATCAGGGATAAAAGAGGATCAGGGATAAAAGAGGATCAGGGAGGATCAAGGAGATAAAGGTGGACGGCGAGGGAAGAATGCGAATGAGTCTAATGAGTGAATGTTTGAATGAGATGAGTGGATGGAAGTCGAACGAAGGAGATGAACATGATTCTCGAGGTTGGCGGGTGGAATCAGGTGATCACGGAAGGACAAGGAACACAACAACATCACAGACTGGTGTGCTGTCAGCGGAACAAACGTTGCCGTGTTGACATCCCGCTCTGAGAAGGACGGTCGTTCATCTGGAAACATCTGGACCTTCCTCTTGCACCTCCCTTGCCTCTTGCACCTCCCTTGCATGTTGTGCCTCAGCCTCTCTACCTCCTCTTCCTCTCGTGCCTTGACCTGCTCTTGCTCCACTCCCCTTCTTTCTTTCTTCCTCCTCCGTTTTGACACAAAATCATTTACCCCAGACCACGAAACGCGGGGTGCATAGTCTTGTCGCCGCCTGGGCGAGTCGTGCCCAGCAGCGGCGCTGCTCCCTCCGCCGCCAGCTCCACCGCCAGCCCGCCGCCGAGCTCCACCGCTCGTCGCCCTGCTTCCAGCTCCTATACTCCGTAGCGGGCCCGGCCGTCACGTGGCGCGGGGTAACTTGCCAGGTCGGCTATTGTCGCAATACCCATGGCTCGGGCGGGAACCGTCAACCGCGCGGGACCGTCGGCTGGCGCCTATAAAATAGGCTCGGGCGGCGGTCATTTGGGCGCCAGGAGCCATGTACAGACTGGTTCGTTCTTTTTCGCAAACACTGCGCGGCTTGGCCGCCTATGGCTTTATTGGCTTGGGCCAGATGGGCCAGCACATGGCGCGTCACATTTACTCCAAGCTCGAGCCACACGACTCGTTGTACGTGTACGACACCGTGCCCCTGAGCGTGTCGGACTTTGTGACTGCGATGCAGTCGCAGGTGCCGGCAAACGCCAAGTTGTTGAAGGCGTTGCCAGACATCCCCAGCTTTGTGACGGGGGTGCAGGAGCCGCTAGACTATGTCGTGACGATGGTGCCGGAGGGTAAACACGTTGCGGCGGTAGTGGGCACCTTGACCGCGGCAGTCAAGGCGAAGCTGGTGGCGGACGGCCGGGCGCCGCACCCCACTGTCTTTTTAGACTCGTCCACGATTGATATTCCAACGTCGCGCGAGGTTCACGCCCACGTCAAGGCGGAGTTGCCAGAGTGCGACTTTATTGACACGCCAGTGCTGGGCGGTGTCGCGGGCGCACGCAAGGGAACGTTGTCGTTTATGTTGTCGCGCGCAGAGGAGTCTGACATTGCGCCCGGCTTGCTCACGCTCTTGACCAAGATGGGCGTCAATATATTTCCTTGCGGCGCCGTGCATGGCGCAGGTTTGGCCGCCAAATTGCTGAACAATTACCTCTTGGCAGTTACCAACTTGGCGGTGGCTGACTCATTCCAATTGGCGGGGTCGTTTGGCTTGGACTTGGTCAAGTATGCCAAGTTGGTGAGCGTTTCCACGGGAAAAGCATGGGCGCTGGTGGACAATTGCCCTATTGCCGGCGCGTATCCGCCAGAGCTCAGCTTGCCCGCGGATGTCGGCTTTAAAGGTGGCTTTGTTTCCAAGTTGACCCGCAAGGACTTGGTGTTGGCTACAAAGAGCGCCGCCGCCAACGACCGCTTCTTATTTCTTGGTGAGGCTAGCAAGCACTGGTACGACAAAGCATGCGAACGCCCCGACCTTGCTGACCGCGACTTGGGTGTGATGTACGAGTGGTTAGGCGAACTCAAGCAAGGCCCTGACGGCAAGGTTATTGAAGGTAAATAAAAAAAGTATTCCTTTTAGTAAAAAAGTACTATTCTACAACATACCCAATTTGCTGGTGCATATCATGCACTACCCCTGGGGCTTCGTCACTGCGCTCGGTGCCGTCGGATCCAACAGTAGAATCGCTAGCAGCAATGGAAGGGTCGCCAAAATTCTCGTCAATGCGTGTTTCCATCTGCACACCAAAAGACTTGCGACGGCTATAGTCTGGTAGTGCGCCGGGGCCGGCTTCCGTGGTTTGAAAATGCTTCTTAATCCGTGGGTTGCGCAAATGCGAAAACTTTCCGCTTAGATATACGTCGTCGCCAATACTCAAGTCTCCGCTATCGTCCACCATGTCGCGCACCCGCGTGCTCAGCAAAACGTTAGTGCTATTACGCCTTCCGCCATAATCATACATTAATGAACCGACTGAAGCATTACGATCGCCAGCATTTGAATTTGAATCATAAGTGCCTCCCAAACGGTCTACACCAACCAATGAGGACGTCGATAAGCTCAATAATGGAACTTTTTGATCCATCTGCAAATCTATTGTTGACGCAATACTCTGGGACGAGCCAATTGATCTTAATGACGCCTGACCATTCGGCTCGTGTGGATGCGGTATATGGTTCGGAGAATTAGGCAAGTTTGAAATATCACCATCCTCTTCGTCGACTTGCAACTGCGCTGGTGGGCACTGGGGCAGATATTCGTCTTTAACTGCCTTTTTTTCTATTATTCCATCAACTTCATCCTTTGACAGAGCAGGGGAAGCTTGGTGCTTCAATTCTTCGGGAAGAGCAGGTACGGGAGGTACCCCCGACAAACTCTCATCAATTTCAGTTTGAGTTGGTTTGTAACTGACGACAAGTGGAACATCCTGTTGAGTTTCAGTGGTTGCTACTTCTTCCAGAGCTGTTGGGGCAACGTTAGACGAAACCGACCCCGACCTAGACAAATTTCTCTGTCTCAACTGAAATGATAACAAGTCCTTGATTGGGGTTTCTGCAGGGAAACTAGGGGGAATTGCCCCCGGCGAAGACGAGCCATGAATCAGACCCATGTGCTGTTCTTCTTGGTTACGCGCGCCATCAATTCTCAATGGCGACAATGACATTGAGTGTTCTCTGCTTTCATAAGCAGGAGGAGGAGCCATGTCCACTTTATGCAGAGGGGGAGACAGTGCTGCAAAAGGGGGAGGATTATCCGATGGCTTGCGAATTAAATGAATGGGTCTCTGAACAGGTGAATTCAATGGAGAAATAAATGTATCGGGATGCGGCACCGCCTGTGGGGAATTAATCACAACCTTTGAACGTTCACTAGGCTTGAACAAGTTCGCTTCAAGGTGCATATTTGCATCGCGAACGATTGGCTCGTCTGTTGGGGCATTCAAGTGGTGAAATTCTACTGTGGTCCGGGATGCTTCCGATATTCTTCCATCTAGAGACGGATGAACATCGTCTTGAGGCAAATTATGCAAATTTCTTCCAACTGAAACATTCACTGCTGATACATCGGGCGACATCGGTGGCTGGCTCTGGGTATATACAGGCGCGGTATCTTGGTCGCCAGTAGTAGTTGGCACCACTTCTGTCCCAGACCAACCCGCGATGTGATCGTCGTAGGCGGGTAGCAAAGTATTATTATGTGCAGCCAATGACGATAAGATGTGTATGGGCGAGTCAATCGATATCTCGTAGTGTTTTTTCTTTTCTAGATTCTCTGGATCCTTCTTGGAGATACGCAAGCAAATTTTTATCCAGTGATGGGCCTGGATGTGGTGCATTGAGGTATCTGGGTGAATCTCCTGGTTATACTTTTCATTCAAGATTCGAGGTACAAACAATTGAAACTCCAACTCGCGCGGTATAATTTCATCATCCTCTGCTTCAACATTGGGATCAAGTCCTCCTGACTTTGACAAGAGAGACTTCCCCTTTATTGCCTTGTGTTCCAAAAGTAGATATTTGCGAGGCGGCTCCACACGGTGCACTTTTTTGTTTTGACAATAGTATTCCAAGTTTTCTGTAAGGTAGACGCGAATGCGATGAAGCGATACTTTTCCCCAGAGCGGCACAAATCTAAACGCCAACGGCAAATACGAATCCAACACTACAGATTTCGAACCGATAACGACGTCATAGTGTAGCTGGTCCTCCCAGTCTTTATTGATAACAATAGGCTCGTTCTCTTCCATGCTAGATTCAGAGGGGGTGCGAATAATTTCAATCGGCATTTTTGCATTCAAATTTGACTTGAAGGTTCCCTGGCGCAAGACGCTCACTTCCAAGCTGTAAACCACCAGGCCAAACGTGACATTGCATGTTTCTGGCGTCGACGCTTGTATCGGATGCTCAAAGTTGTAAATGTAGTCGCCAGCGGCAAAGTAGCCCATTTTCAGCGACTCAGCCTCTGGGTTTGACAATACCGACGTCAAATCAAACGCAGCAGACTCTCTACCCGAGTCTGGCGACGCCGCACGCCGCATAAACGTTGGAGAGAGCGTGCGAGTAAAAAAATTGCCGCCGTAAAGATCTGGCGCTGGCACAGCTGTTGGCGCGGGCGACACCGCCCGCTCTGCGGGCGAGAGCGTGTCGTCCCCACCTGTTCGGCCTTTCGGAAGCTCTCTATAAAGGTCCGCACCGTTGTGCACACTCAGCGTGCCCAACTGGTAGAACGGCCACGTGTGTGACAAGACGTCCCACACCTCGACAAACGTGTTACGCTTCGGAGGGATTCCCTCCGGCCACTCAGTACGCAACTGGCCCTTGAACGTCAAGCTGATCGACTTGACCTTCTGCGGCTTGAGAACACGCACCACCAACATACCCCGTAGTAATGTTGGCGGCCGCTCGGCGTACTCATTGGCACCAAACCCCTGGACAAATAACCGCCGTTCAGCAGGAATAATGTACACCTGCATCGACTGCGTGCTCACCTGAGGCTTCTCAGGAAGGCTGGGAAGGTATGTCTGGCGCACGGACTCGCCCGCATCGTCGTTCCGGCCGCCGGTTAGGGCAGACGCGGACGCGGGCGTGGGCACAGACACGGACGCTGGCGCATGAATTGCGCCTTGTGTGGGCCCCGCTGGGGGGCCGGCAGAAGCTGCTGTCGCCGACGGCGATAGCAGCGACTGCGGAAACAACGGAGAGTCGAAAGCCTGCATCGCACACTCTCAACCACGTAACCCCGATACTCAGACGCTCCGGCGCCAATCAGTGTAGCTCAATCGTGCTCACAAAAAGTCCTAAAGAACACTGCCGTCTCAACGTTCCGCTGGCTGTACGCGTCAGAAGTTAACTGTGCTCGCTGTTTCGATCGCGAGAGTGCTGTGGCGCTGGTACTGGCGGCGGACCGTGGTGCTGCTGTGGTGCCCGTTGGCTGCTATTTAAGATTTTGACTGTGGAGGCGTGGATCTTGGCCACTTTTCCTAACCACATCATCAGCGATGTTTGCAGCGGCGAAGCAGGGCTGTGCGAGCTGGCGGTGCGGTGCTGGCGGTGCTGGTGGTGCGTGCTGGCCCCGCGGTGCGGTGCGGTGGCGTGTGCTGCGAGCAGAGCGTGCGCCGAGAACGGAGCGTGTGGTGGAACAGCCGCCCAAGCCCAAGTTTATTGAAGGCGAGATGGGGGCGCACCAGCTTACCGGGATCAAGACGTCGTACGGCTGGTTTGTCGTGCCTACGGTGGTGTTTGCGCGTTCGTGGACGGTGGAGAAGGTGGAGGCGTTCCTTCACACGCGGTTTCCGCAGTTGCCTGAGCCGTTACAGGAGAATGAGTGGTTGGTGGAGTTGAGAAAGCGGGCTAGCGAGGAGGAGGTGGAGGGGAGTAAGGGGGAAAAAGAAGGAATAGAAAGTGAGATAGATCAGGAGATAGAAGAGGGGGTAGATCAGGAGATTGATGGTGAGATTGGTGAATTAAGAGAAATAATAGATGGTGAGATAAATGGTGAGATAAATCGTGAGATAGATGGTGAGATAAATCGTGAGATAGGTGAAGGAAGGGAAATAATAGATGGCAAGAGTGATGGTGAGGTTGAATCACCCAAAAAGTTGGTTAAAAGAAGACGGCGGACTAAAGATGTCCCGCCGCCCATCACCTCCAAGGCGGAAATGCAGCGGATCCTCAGTAATCTCGACACGGTTCCCATCCCCGGACCACGTCACTTTATGACGTTTGCAAACTTGCCAGTATCGCTGACGGAGATGCAGGAGGCTGTCTCCGAGTGGTATGCAACTGTGGATCTCCGATCGGTGCCGCGCAAGGTGTCTGTGAGCTTGGCGGCCGAAAAGGAGTACGCCGAACTCCAGCTCTACGAGTCGCAGCTCCGCGAAAGCAATTTTAAAGAAAGTACGAGAAAGCTGCAGTACCACGCCAAGAGCAAACACATCACCGTCAATGGGATACAGATGCGGCTCAATATGACAAACGCGTGGAACTACTACCAGTCCCTCCACTTTACAAAGCTCCTCGAGACGATGTCCAAGAAGGAGGCGTACAAGACTATGCTGGTTAACTGGCACGAACTCGACGTGATGACGAAAAGCAAGTACCTCGACAAGTACGCCTCCATCCTCGCTGAGGGCTTGGATGTAGTCAAGGGCAAGATTGTCAATGGCCTGGCAAAACAGGCCGCCAACAAGCGCCGCAAGAAGGCGCGCTTGCTCAAGGAGAAGGAGATGTTTGCTCAGGAGTTTGAGATGCTCAGAAAAGATCACGCTGAGATTGACGCTGAGGAGGACCCCAAGGGCGAAGCCGCGTGCCGCAAGCGGCTCAGGGCATTGGAAAAGGCACAGCTCAAGTTGGAGAAGCAACTAGCCAGCATTTCTGGCTCCGACGAGAACTCGGACCTCGTAGATCGTAGAAGATCGTAGCGATCCGCTTTCTCGAGTCACCCTTGTCCATCCCCTTCCTCCCTTATCCCTCCCTGTTATCCCTGCCTTTTTGGCTCAGCCTGTACTCCGCACATGTGATCATTATCACGTGCTTTCGGATGTGCCTCGGCCCAATGGCGCTACTCCTAAGCCCGTTGTCGTTATATATCGGGTGCGATTCCGTGAATTTGCTCTCCACAGCAAGACTTCTCCTTGCTACTTTGAACCCTTGTCTATTTCCTGAGATAAAGATGGTTGCCGACGCCGTTGTGTATCACCCCACCTTCGCCAAGGGGCTCAAGTTTTTGGACGAGAGTCCCAAGCGCGAGAAGTGCTTCCGTTTGGTTGCGTACTTGTCGCGTTTCTTGACCTACTACTTGCAGAGAAAGGGCTACTCGCCTGAGGTGGTGCAGACGTTCCGCGACTTGAAGGCGAACGTGACCTTCTTGAGAAAGGGAATGCGTTTCCTCAAGCCCTTGCACCACTTGGACACTGCTGCCCGCACCTACGACAACAAGTTGATGGACAATGTCTTGCGGGTGACCACAATTGTGCGTAACTTGGGCTACGCCGGCTACTTGACCTTGGACGGTATCACCTTCTTCAAGTTGTTGGGCTTGGTTGACCTGAAGCGCTTCCCCGGAATACCCGTGTGGCTGTCGCGCTTTTGGTTGATCGGCTTGATTGCAGGTGTGATCAACTCGTTACGCGTCATCTCCACCTTGCAGAACTACCGCGAGGAGGCCGCGTCCGAGAAGGCTACCGCCACCAGCCTGGCCGCTGTCGACGCAAAGTTGTACGCTGCCAAGCGCAAGATTGTCTGGGACTTTTTGGATATGTTTATCGCCTTGAACTCGTTGGGATACTTGCACTTCACCGAGGGAGACGTGGGTTTGGCCGGTACACTCTCTTCACTCATGGGATTGAGGGACTTGTGGAAGGCCACGTAGTGCGATCGAAGCTGGAGCGGCTGGTTGTAGCATTGGTTGTATATTCTAACGATAACTTTATTTATTGTCAAATGCTACACAGACGGAGGAGAGGGAGAGTAGAGGGACAGAGCAGTGTGACGAGCCAGTGGAGCCGTCAGCCACAGGAGTAGGCGTCTGACTATCAGTTGTATGAGGCTCATATAATTGGTGAATATTTGCGCTATTGTGTATGATGTCATCAGAATTCAAATGCTTGTGATTACGCTAGAGAATCAGACAAGTCAGTGAGGATCCTTAAATCCAGTGAGGATCCCTTAGAGAATCCGTAAATCCGGTGAGAACGGTGGAACGCTGAGAACGGCGAGAATCGTTTGTATAGATGTGCTGGTTGGGCATACCGGTTTGTAGACGCGTAGCTAGTTGTTCATTAACAGATCCGGTCCTTGTACAAATCTGGCTACTTTGACTGAGAATCACTTATCCTTGCCGACCCGCCCCAAACCCTGCGTAGAATCCGTCCCAGTATGCCTTCATCGACACCTCCCGAACTCGCGCTGCTGTTTCCGGATCAAGAATGTCGGGAAGCTCGATAATAGTGCTAGAGTAATTTACGCTCGTCTCCTTTGCTTCCTGGATCGGTTCCATGCTCGTTTCCCGGCTCGTCTCACAGCCAGCATCCTTCACGCTCTCCGCGTCGCCGCTGGCGGTCGGCTCCCAGAGCCGTCTGTGCTTGTCGCGCATCGCGAGCCACGCCTCGTTGGCGAGGTCGTCCAGCCCGAGAGGCTTCATTGGGTACTAGTTTTTTCCATGCTCATCGCCTGGAAAAGCGCATACTGGCACCTCCGCTGGACAGAACCGCCTGACCGAGACTTTACCGATGAGCGACACCGCTAGAATCGTGAGAGTTCACATTGGGAACATCTCCCCGTCGCTTTTCGAGCGGAAGGAAGTGTTGGAGACTCGTCTCGGCAAGTTTGGAGAGATTTCTCTGGCGTTACAGCTCCACACCAAGCCCTTACAGGACCACTACTTTGGGTACGTTTCGCTCAGCATCACGCCTCACTCGTTTGAGAAGCTCAAGAAGGCGTTTAATGGTGTGGAGTTTATGGGCATGAAACTAAAGGTTGATGTCGCCAAGGAGGCTCACCAGGCGGCGTGGACCAAGGATGCTCAGAGACCCGACAGACTCAAGGGGGAGAGGATGAAGCGGGACCGGATACAGACTGCGAGGCACCACAGAATAGAGGAGTCCAAGACCGCGTTGCGAGTGAATGCTTTGGACGGGTCGACGCTCACTAGCGGGTACATTTCTGCAAACCAGCAGATGGGGTACCAGCTCTCGAGTCACGTTTACCTCGATAAGTCCGCCAATACAAAGCACCTGGCGCCGTCGTCGTCTTTGGTGGGTGCCTCATCTTACCTGTCTGCGACTAGCGGTCGCGGACAGGCACACACGCTCCACTATTCGCGTACCGCGGGTGGTTCCGAGGTGGTTGCCGGACGGATGAGAGTAACCAAGCGTGCCGATGCTTCTCAGTCGCGGTCGTCATCGATGCGTGTATTGATCAATGGCGAGCTCAAGACTATAAATCCGTACAAGACCAAGTTGTGGGGCTACGAGAAGAACAAGGGCGCGACTGAGTTGGTGGCTCGCTACGCGGACGGGGCGTGGAGAAGTGGAGACGATCATATAATTGAGCGCGTACGCTTAGAACGCGGAGTTCCTGCTGCACAAAAGTGTGCTATCGACGGTGACATGGCTTTGGCTTACGGGAAAGACTCTGTTGCGCCCACCAACCAAGAATCGACCTTGTCCAAGGGCGATGAAGTAGAGGACCTATTGGTGGAAGAACGCAACAAGAGCAAGCTAGTTTTGGCTGCGCTCTTTGGAAAACACGACTTTGATAAACCTGTTGAGATTGAGGATAATGGTATTGACAAGGAAGACATTGCATTTGATAAACGGGGCAGGAGAGTGGTTACACGCTACGATTTTGAATTGGAGGGCAGTGTAAATGACGATGAGGGTAATTATGATAGTCCGAATATTGATTTGGCTAGTGCAGAGATTATCATTGACAAGTACAAGGAGCTGACTCAACACCCGCATGCAGAAGTGTACTTTGACGAAGATGACGAGGGAAATGACGTTGACTTGGACGAGTTAAACAGGCAATACACTACTGAGGCTATAGGACAAAAGTATACCGAAGACCATTACCACGCGCAAGAGGAGGATGAGGAAGAGCCCGAGGAAGAGCCTGAGGAGGAAGAAAACTCGACCGAAGCTAAAGATGAGACAGACGGATCAGATGAAAAAAACGAACCAGTAAATGACCAACAATCCAAGGGTATAGAGGAAGCCTCACCAGAAAGTGATTTTGAAGAAGAGTTTATTCCAACTTTTGGCAAGGCTGATTCTTTGACAAACAATACCGAAACCTTGCGCTCATTATTCAACCCTGGAAATGATTCGCATACTACAGAAGCTGCATCAAGCTTCAAGTTAGCATTGCTGGAAGACGACATGGACGTCGATACTTCACAGCAACTTATAATTGATCGTGAAGAGCAACAAGAGTTGCTCAAGCAGATTAGATTGAAGCAAGAAGAGGACTTTTTGAAATTACAATCAAACAAGTTTGGTCTCTTTTGGGCGCACAAAGAGTCACCTTTCTTGCTGGCTCAGTCGCATCTTAACAAGATTGGTGCTGCGGGTCAAAATGTCTCGTTGCCAGGAGAGAACGACACAAAATACCAAAACGGCGCGTTGCAAAGCGAAGAAACTCCATACGAAAAGTGGTTCTGGGATATGAGAGGAGAGATATCCAGAGAATGCAAACGCCGCAAACGTGATGTTCAACGAGCTTTCAGAAAGAATGCGAGTAAGAAGTCTGTAATTTAGCATAGAATATACTATATACGCGATTGGAAAATTAAATTGGTCGGAACCACTAGACGTTTTGTTAGCGCCACTAACGTATGTCCGGCGCTAATGAAAAAGCAGCAGCGTCCCCCGAAACTGTCGAGCTTCCCAAGCTTACCCTCGGCAGCCTTTGGGGCGATGCAAAAGATGCGGTTTATGCTTTAATTTTCAACCCCCAGTGCAATCGATTAGTGATACCTCTAGTCATCATTGCAACGTCAGTACTATGCAAAGTGATAGTGGCGACGATAGCCTATACGGAGATTGACTTTCGAACATACATGCAGCAGATCGAATTGATCAATGATGGTGTGCTTGACTATAGTTTAGTGACGGGAGATACTGGGCCGATGGTGTACCCGGCAGGCTTCGTGCTGATTTATCAAACTGTTCACTTGTTGACAGACGGAGGGGCCGATATAAGATCAGGACAGACATTGTTTGGATACTTGCTAGTTTTCACCAATTTGTTGGTAGCTACTGTCTACACAGCGAGTCCCGGAATGAGTCCATGGCCATTTTACTTGTTATTGAGTAGTAAGCGGTTATTTTCAATCTACGTGTTGCGCTTGTTTAACGACTGCTTCACGACAATCTGTATGGTGGCTGTGACTCTCTTGCTCCAACAGGCGTCATACTGGTTTTCCACGAGCGAGCTGCTCGCGTTTTTGCTCACATTGGCTGCAGCCGATGTATACAGTATTGCCATATCAATAAAGATGAATGCGTTGCTATACTTACCAGCGGTGTTTTTGTTGTCTTACTTTCTCGTGGGCGAAAATGTTGTCAAGTTCTTATTGGTGGTGTTAGTTATACCGTTGGTACAGGTAATGATGGGCTGGAAATTTTTGTTACCACTCTTTAATGACGAAGAAGCCCAACTTATTCGGAGCAACTATTTGCGTCAAGCATTTGACTTTTCGAGACAATTCTTGTTTAAATGGACGGTGAATTGGCGCTTTGTTACTGAAGAAGTGTTTTTGAATCCTTGGTTTGCAAAGACCCTATTGTTTCTAAACATCTGTCTCTTGTTAATATTTGTGATTCTGCGCTATCTCAGTCCTCGGATTATTGGGAAAAGCTTGAAAACGCTCATCTCTGACTCCATTCGTCCTTGGAAAACCGCTTCTGCCACAAACAAGATCTTGCACTTTGAAACCGGCCCCAGGTTGGTCTTGCTCATCATGTCAACCACGAATTTAATTGGAGTGTTATGTGCTAGGTCATTACACTATCAGTTCTTATCTTGGTACTGTTGGCAATTGCCGTTTTTACTTTACATGACAAACTGGAAGATATTTGTGAGCGGCGCTGTATGGGCTGTTCATGAATGGTGCTGGAATGTTTACCCCTCAACAAACCTGAGCAGTCTTACCTTGGTGGCTCTTTTGAGTGCTGTCTTATTCGGGGTGTGGCGCAATACTGCTGTTTGGTTTACAGAAGAAGTCAGTGATGAAAAGAAAGACCAATAAGCATTAAAAGAAACACATTAGCAAAGATGCATACTATACATTTACTTTATCGGAGGAAGAATCAAATGTTTAATAACAAGAAAGTTAAGTAGTGTGGTGATGAATGTATAAACCTGTAATTTAATACACGATCTTCGAATTGATAACGAAAACTGACAAGTCTAACTTAATCAGCATTCTCAATGGCGTTAACGCCCCAGTGAAATCCTCCCATGGAATCATTCAACCCAACTTCACCTCCGTCTAGGAACTGGTTAAAATCAAGGTCCATATCGTCCAATTCCCCAGTGCTTGAGTTCACATTTGTATGGAAAAAGCCATGGCTCTCGTCAGTTCCTCCAGATCCTAAAATTTCGACTGAGAACATAGGATCAGCCCCTGCCACGTCATTAAAGGCCGATACTGCAGGAGGTGGCATATTGTCATCTTCTTTAATATTGAGGTCTTCCTTGATTGACTTTTCCTTTTTGGGATTGGAACTGGCTTTCGCTGGGTTCACGTTTTGCTTCTTGGGGGAGTCTGCTTGCGAACTGTTTTTTCTTTTACGCTTCGCGTCTGCTGGTGCTTCCGATGACGGGGTTAATGGGGCACCATACTCCTTTTTAAGTAAGCTGGGGGTATTAGCGGTGTTTCCTGGTGTTGTGCCATTTGATCCCCCTGTACTAGACTTCCTTCCGCGTTTGGCTACCAGATCTTTCTTCTTCTTGGAACCTCCACTAGATGGAGATGGTTTATTGTTGATCACGGGAGAAGTATTAGCCGTGGCTGGAGATTGTTTTTGTGACGTTTGTGGGTGTTGTTGTGGGGTCATTTTCTGCTTCATTTGATGCTGTATGGAAACAGATGGTGATGGGCCTGAAGATCCGGGCACTTGAGGCTGCGGTGGTAGCATTCCGGGTGCTAACATATGCGGCTGCACATCGGAGCTTCCAGTGCTGTTGCGTGCAATGTCTAGCCTTCTCTTGTTTTGCTTTTCTAAAAGCATCAACTGCATCTGGTAGTCCTGAAGGGCATTCAGACTTCGGGTTGATTCGGCGATATGATTAGGGGTTCCAGAGAGGCTTCCATTTGAATTTTGAATTTGGTTACCTATTGCCAGTCTATCATTACCGTCCCCTATTCTTCCCGATTGCAGCAATAATTGAGAGTAATGTTGAGAAGGTCCATTACCTAAATTAACTAATTGTTGGGTCTGTTGGTGTTGGTTGTGCTGCTGCTGAGGATGTTGTTGTTGTTGTGGGTGTTGTTGATGCTGTTGTTGAAGTGGTTGTGAAAGCTGTACTTGTGCCGACTGTGAAGGGGGACTCATTTGGTTAAAGCGCTGAGTAACAGGAGTTCCTGCAACGCTATTAGGCGAGGAAGAGTTATTCACCTTCAAAGTCAATTGCGGGTGTTCAAGATGCTGCTGTTGTTGCTGTTGGGCCAGAATCGCTGCCTGTTGTCGCAAATTGTTCATTTGGTTTTGAGCATTTATCTGCATTTTATTTTGCGACTGCTGCGACAAGAATAACTGCTGTTGCATGTTCAAATTTGGGTTATTGGCAAGAAGCTGAGCCTGTTGGCCATCCAGATATGGTATTGTCTGAGGATTTATTTGTGGGCCCACCTGGTTTTGCAATGATTGAGAAGGCATTTGGTTCTGCATTTGCGAGCTTTGCATTTGCTGAGTCTGCATTTGCTGTTTCATCATCATTTGCATATTAAGACGCTGCTGGTCCATATTACCTTGTATAGGCCCCATAGAACCCGCAGGCACTGCTCCTGGTGGAATGCTATTAGGTCCCATTGCTCCACCTGGTCCAATCACACCCATCGGAGTCGCCTGACCTGCCGCCTGAGCAGAACCTGATGAACCTATAGCACCTGCCGAACCGGGACCAGATGCTCCAGGAACCTGACTTCCAAGAATTTGGGAGGGGGCTGGCAGTGGGCCAACAATTGGGGTTCGCAACACTTGAACACCTGTACTATGGGACAGTCCGGGGTTCAGTCCTTGAGCCAAGACATTTCCAGGGGGTTGTACGTGTCCATTATGCTTTGAAGCTGGTGAATAGTGAATATTACCCTTTCCCATCTGCGGCTCCATAAAAGTTGGATTGCCATAATTCATGATAGGATAGGCAGTGTAAGGACCAAACGGCGAGTCGCCCTGCTGTCCTGCGCCAAATAACTGGTCCTGAACTTGTGCTTGGAGCTGTGCTTGTGTTTGTGTTTGTGCCTGCGCCTGGCGCTGTTTCAACAAGTGTAGCTGATTGTACTGAATCGCATAGTTCGAAGGCCGACCAAACTGCTGCTGAGGACGCTGAGAAAAGGCTGTAGCTTGATTCAGTTTCGCATCAAACACGTCCCAAAATACCAGCCACCATTCGTACAAGAACCCTTGCGGCACCTCCATCGCTAGCATTGTGTGCGGAAGATTATTCTCGCGGTGGAATTGATACTTTGCGCTTGCAGGGTTCTCGGGAGAATGACTGTGCAAGTGTGGCGAGTTCTTGTTGGACGAAGAAGTTGAATTGTTGTTTGTATGAGGACTTGTGTACGCTAATGCGTTGCTCAAATTGGGACCACTATTGCTGCTGTGAGCACTGCTATTACTGTTGCTGCTGTTGTTCCCACCAGAAATGTTCATGTTTCCACCGCTCGCGTTGGAATTGCTATTACTGTTCTGACTGTGGCTCGCGCCACCAGAGTTCGAGTTTCGTACCGATGGAACCTCCGCTTCATTCACAAATGTCTTCGCTGTCTGTGGTAGCTTGCTCTTGACCAAAAAGTCATAAATGTACGCATTGAGGAGCTGTTTAGAACTCGTCGCTTGCGAGTCGGAAACGATCCGGGATTCGTCCATCACAGGTTTGCCGCCCCCGCTGCTCGTACCGGGCACGGACGAAGCCGCAGTAACGCTGCCGTCACTGGTACCAGGTCCTGTCGCGGAAGCCCGCTTACTGTACATCAACGTCGGATGAGCGTGTGCAGAGTCGTTCCCTTGTGGCTCAAAAATCGGACAAAACTGCTCCGGATCAACAAAGACTGACTAGTCGTCTTATCGGTCCCTTTTTCAGACCAGCAATAACTTTTGGGTTCCTGCTGTTCGCCACGGTCCTTCCAAACTCTTTAACCGAACCTAAACAGACCCTATCTATCTTAATCGCGCACCTATAGTACAGTCCGAAACCGTGTCAAGTATGCGTGAACGCTGGCGCCCTGGTATCTCTGAGCGGTAGCAATGCACGTCCGTCGGTGTTAACGGTCACCTGTGTGCTGCCGTACTCCAACCCGTTGCCTCTACCTATACGGCCAGCCTGTCCACTCGTAGTTTCTCAGTTGGGAAAGGTCGTGCGTTTTGGCTAATACACTTTGGTCACATGTTGCGTTCCGGCTGTCACGTGCTATCTAATCGGAACTTTGTTACGAGGGGAAGAATAACCATGGGGGGCTTATACTGGCCCAGCAGTAGAGCCAAGGGACGACGGGCGGAGACCGAGTGCGGGTGTCCCCGCACGGCAATCCGAAAGAGTGATGGCATTATTAAGTCATCGAATAATCAACTGATCCGATCGGGGCTCCGGCTCAGCTACTGAGATTGTACACGTGGACGGGGCGGCTAGCGCCGACCCGCTGCATTAACTACAAAGCTCAGGCCAGCGCATGCTGGCGGACTAATACACCCGGACGGCTTCCTATGAAGCCTCGCCCGTACCCAGAAGAAACTAAATAAGCCCCAAAACCCCAAAGTACCCAAGAACTTCAACACCAGACTGAGGTGTCCTTGAGGTTCGACCTGTAATCCCGGACGCTGCCGCTGGCGCTGCCAGAGGCACTCCCCCAAATGCTGTTGATTGATGTGGGCGCCTTTGGGAAGCTGCTGCTCCCTAAGACAATCCCTGAATTAAATAACGGGGCTCCCGTGAGACCCTGAACCGACTGACCCTGTTCAAATACCTCGGTGGAGCTGGTAAGAACCCGGGTATCCCTAAAAGGGTCAAAAGCCGCGCGCGCAATTCCGTCAGTGTCGCTCTTGCTCAGGATAGTTGTAGACGGCGATATCTGGAAGGACAGTGAGCTCGCCAGCAGTTCAAGCGGCAGGGTCAGCTTACCGCTCGGAGACGCCAGCGTGCGTAGGGCGGCAAGCGCGACAGGCCATCCGGAGCCAGCGCTCATCGGAACTCTTTCCGGAGAAACTGACTGTTGGTTCATAAACGACCCCACGGTCCGCGTATCATCGTCACCGTAGCTGAGAGAGTATGCAAGCGGGCCCGCGTGTGAACCTGTCCGCGGGCGCGATTTAGCGCCGCCCTTGCGTGACACAACGGGCCCGTGCGTGGACTTGATGTAGTTGTTGTAACTCGGCCCATGTGGATGCTGAGGATTTGCCGGGACAAAGGCCGAGCGAGGAACGGCGTGGCGGCTACTTTCCACGGCCTCCAACTGGTGCCCAAACGGAACCAGCACAACCGGACGCCGGGGGTACTGGGTCATGGCGTCGAAACAGGCTGGCTATTTTTCACTTTTTCTGACCTCGTATTTATCTAGTACAAGTGACTACTCCAGGCTTCTTGCCTGGCTACATTACCCTGACAGTTCAGGCTGCGTTTATCTCTCCTCTGCCCCTTCTTTCTGCCTCTCCGCCCTGCCTCTACCTCCGCCTCCTTCTCTGCCTCTTCTCTCTTCATCACTTCGGCCTACACCTTCTCTTGCGATCTGTCCTACTTTTTCACCTCTGATCTTTTCTGCCACTCTTCTCCTCTTCTTACTCCTGTTCCTCCTTCACATTCTTCTTCTCCTCCTCCTCCTCCTCCTCCTCTTTCTCCTCCTCCTCCTCCTTCTGCTCCTCCTCCTTCTGCTCCTCCTTCTCCTAACTCCTTCTGCTCCTTCTTCTCCTTCTCCTTCTCCTTACTCCTCCTTCTCCTGACTGCTTCTCCTTACTCCTGACCCCTTACTCCTTCTCATTCTCCTTACTGATCTCCCCTTCTCCAATATTCTCTATTGTTCATCTCTTCTTCTTTTGCTTCATCTCCTCTTCCTTGGTAGCGTGCAACTTGATCTGGTTGGGATAGTCAGGACGGTTACCCATGCACCCCTCCAGCCAGTCGTAACTCATAGCGTATGCGAATATGCTGCCAGTGCTGTTAAAGGCGGTAGCCGAAATAGTGCAGTTGAGCGCTGGGAATGCCTTGAGTCGCTGTCGCGCGTCCTTGTCCCAGAAGCAAAATGTGCCGTCTGATCCAGCCGTGCTCAAGACGCCGTAAATTGGATGGAACGCCATGCTGTTAAGTGGGTGTGCCGTCTCTTGCTGCTGTAACAGACTCTTGTTGGTCGCAGGAAGACGCTTGCGGTGACAGCGGAACGTGAAGCCAGTAGAGCTCTGTTCCGCTTCGTCAATGTACTGGATCGCGCAGCGGCCCTCAATCGAACCAATGGCGTAGCCGTTGGCCAGCGGATAACACGCAACTGTGCGAGTCTGCCATTTGAGCGGACTGGGAGAGTTCTTAAAGATCTGCTGCGGGTTGTTAAGGTCAATCACTATGATGCGGCGCTCCGAACAACCAACCACCAACAACTTCTGGCTCAGATCCATCGTGTAGACCCGCCCGGGAAGCTGTATTGTTGTGATGGGCTGCGGCATCCGCATGTCCCAGTAACGAAGCGTCTTGTCCCACAGACCGGACACTACCGCGGGCGTGTTGCTAGGTCCACACTCCACGTACCGCACCAGCTTCACTGGCGCATCGTGCACGCCAATCTGCTGCGCTTTTTGTGTAGCCAAATCAAAGAGCTTAACTTGCTTGTCCGCACCACCACTCAAAACTTTGGTCCCGTCAGACGACCACCGCGCAGAAAACACCGGCGCATCGTGCTCGAAAAGCGCCCGGCCCTGGTTGTTGCCCAGGAGCGGGTCGATCTCGTAGATGCGTACCTTGTTGTCCCAGCTCGAGACTGCAAGCAAGTCCTGCTGCGGCGAAAAGGACATGTCCAGCACCGAGTCATCAGGCGGGTTGTTGATGGTCACGTCCTTGAGCAACTCCTCGCCGTTCAGCGCCGTCGACGTCGTCGGCGCCAGGGTCTGGCTGATAAAAGACATGGTGCTGTTGCCTAGATGCCGGTTTTTCAAATCGCCAAAATAGTTAGCAGCCATTCAGCAATATGGCAGCGGAGACGGGACACCGAGGCAGCGAGGATCTAATGGATGGCGGACGCCTGGGCGTGCGCCACCGGCGAGGGAGCGCTCTGTCGTCGCTTCCGCTGGGGCGCGATAGCACGTTTATTGACTGGGGTGCGGAGTCGTTGGTGGCGCCTTCCGGCTCCTTGTACCAGTCGCGCAAATGGCTCACGGTGCTTTTGCTGTCGGTCCTCGTTGGCGGGGTGACGACAATGATTGACTTGGCGTCTGTGTGGCTTAATGACATAAAGAAAGGCGTCTGTTTGAGCAAGATTGAGCGGTGGTCATTGCTCAATCCGTACTCCACGTGTCCCGTGGACGACTGGTACAGCTGGTCGCGGCTCGCCTTTGGCTCTACCAGCGTTGTTTCAGACGTTCTTTTCAACTTGCCTATATACTTGGTATTTGCAGGTGTTTTGGTGATGCTTGCGGCGTACATCTCTGTAACACGCAGTCCATTGATTGTACACTCGGGCATTCCAGAGATCAAGCTTATTATCGCGGGGTACAACTACAGGATCTCGGAGTACCTCGGATTGCGGACTTTGTTGCACAAGCTTGTAGGCTTGGTGTTGGTGGTGTCCTCGGGGTTGTGGTTGGGCAAGGAGGGTCCGTTTGTGCACCTTGCGTGTTGCTTGTTCAACACTGTTTATGAGGTGCTCCTTGGACAAGGGGCGCTCCGTAGTGAGTCTGTGAGGCGCGAATTGCTTAGTGCGGCTACAGCAACGGGAATAGCGCTGGCATTTAACTCGCCGCTAGGTGGAGTTCTCTTTGTGTTGGAGAGCATGCCGCTGTACTTTGTGCCCACCAAAATCATGTGGAACTCGTTTGTAGCCGCAACCATTGCATGTGTGGTGCTTGTGGGTACCAAGGTGTTCACTGAAGGTACAAAGTTCCACGAAGAGGATTTGTTTCTGGTGGGATTCGGCAACTTTAGCTGGCTCTTGTTTGAGGTTGTGCCATTTGTCATGTTGGGAGTGTTGGGCGGCGTCTTTGGCTACTGCTTTATCAGACTCAACTCATTCTTCTCGCACAAGAATTTCCATAGTGCAATTCAGAAACGGCTCTGTGGTGTGCTAGGCTTACGCATTCAATGGGGCAAGTATGTGGAGATTGGGCTCGTGTTGGTTGTGTCGGCATTGTTCACCTTTCCTCTAGAGATTTCAAAAATACCCATGCACGCATACTTGAAGATGCTCTTTACAGAGTGCCCAAAGGAGACGGCTGCAGCAGCCAACTCCGCCAGCATCATGTGTCGACCCTCGACTGGAGTAACCATTGCTAAATTGTTTTACATGCTAGTTCAAGGATTCTTTTTGACGGCATACACTCTCAGTGTGGATCTCCCTGGTGGTGTCTTGATGCCCTCGCTCGTATTGGGCGCGACTACTGGACGGCTTTTGGGAATTTTCTCTCAAGCGTTACAAAGCAAACTCAACTGGGATTCACTCGCGACATGCACTGAAAAGCTGTGTATTGTGTCTCCCTCGTCATATGCAGTCATCGGTGCCGCGTCATTCATGACGGGAGTAACAAAGCTCACATTGCTGGTGGTTATTATCATATTTGAACTCACCGGTGCGGTATCGTATGTGCTTCCGATTATGTTGGCCGTGATTATCCTGAAGCTTGTAAATGACTTTTTGTGTCCAGATAACATTGATGACACATACATCAAGAGTGGCTTTAATATTATTGAAGACCGACTGCTGAACTCCAAGGCGTCACTGACCAGAGAGGCCAAAGGTAGTGGTTTAGTGGAGTTCTCTGACTTGACTGACTCTATAAAGAATCGCTTGCCAAACATTCCTATTCAAGATTTGGCTGTTTCTCTAAGAAATGTCAAGTGCTTGTGTTTGGTGCCACAAGTGCCTTACACCAGTGATTACTTGCAATCGTTTGTTCTGCAAGACTCCCACGAAGGGTACCCCGTCATCCTCAACTATGAAACACCTATTGCATTGGGATACGTATCGAAGCAATACTTGATACAGGCACTTTTGTCTGCCCAGGGTATTTCTACAGAGTCCAGTGGATATCAACTCGACTCAATCAATGCAATTGTCTCCTTTCAAGTACCTCATTTACCAAAAGATGCTATCTCGCAACAAATGCGGTACGAGCAATCGGCCAGAGATAATCTCATTAAACTTCCATTAGAAGTAACAAAACCAAACCTCATAGTGAACGAGTCAATGCCGGCCGTGATAGTTTTCGAAATGTTTGACAAGCTTCATCTCAATTATATGGTTGTTAACAACATGGACCCGGATCACAAACAGGAAATTGTTGGATATGTTGATCGCTTTATACTAGCTCGCTATATCCTGCAGAAATTTTCCTCCCTTAGTGGCAGTTCGAGAGTTTTTGAGGAGTTTGACGTGGAAACTTTGCTCACAGAGTCAGAACCCATATAGATCACGTGGTGCGATAACCTGGACGTAAAAATCAACATCAGAGCAAAACCATAAACAGATCAGTCTGGTGGGTACAACAAAATGATGCATAGGGCCAAACAGCCATCAAAGAGTATTCTAAAAGATAACACGTTACCTTTCATCGACAACAAAAGACGGGTCTCGTTCGCACCTGAAGTGACATTGCATAAGTTTGATTTTGTTTCCCTGGAAAATGGATCCAAGCGCCGAAAGACTATAGGTGCAACCCCAAGTCGGGAAGGCGGTGATGGGAGCGACTCTGGAGATTCTGGTGAGATCGAAGATGTTATTGCAGCGGGTATTGAAGTATTAGAGGACAGTTCTGATGCTGAAGATACTGACGAATACAACGCGCGAGCAGATCAACTCGTGTCACTCATTCAAAATACTGCAAAAGACACCGACGATTCTGATACTGACGAGAATAGAGGTGAATTTAACTCAATTGGTGAAAAGTCGTTGAAAAATTTAGTGCAAGAAGAAGCATCAGGAGCGGCTCCAAACATTAATTCCCATATAGACGCGGAAATGCATGTTTACGAAAACGATGGCGACGACGAAGAGGAGACTATGGAACTCACTGGGGTGGTATCTGCATCTATTCATATGCAAAAGGAATCCTCCGAAATAAATGCATTCAAAGTTCCTGGGATCGATAAAACGAAGGTCGTTGATACGCCTGTCCAAATTCCGATTGGTGAATTAAGTTCCTCTGAGCAAAGCGAAGGGGAAACCTCAATGGAAATTACTGAGCAGCAAAACTTTCAACCCTTGAAATTGGCTGCAGTGGAACAAGTTGTGGACCAGGAAGGGGAAATGACTATGGAACTTACCAATTATTCCTCTCAACAAACTTCAATTAAGCCAAATATCTTTGCAGCAAATCCATCTAATAGTGAATCTTTAATTGAAGGTAACAAGGAGTTGCATCAAACTCGCGTTGAAGGAAAATCTGACACGCATAATAAGCCACGTACAATAACCGAATCAGGCTTAGGCTATTCGGATTCAGAAAACCTGCTGAATTCCCTAGCCCAACATCTAAATGATGAGGAGGAAGAGTCAATGGACGTCACGCAAATGCAAGGGCGTGTAATTGAAGCCAAAAAGAATGCAACAGCTCTGGAGTACGATGCTTCTGAGTTAAAGACTGATGGTAAGGCTGCGCCATTCTCTTCTCACAATAACGAATCGCTAATAATTACACAACAGGAGGAAACTATGGAACTCACGCAGGCTGTAAGTTCTATTTCTAAGACAACTGAGGGTATTATTACACCAGCTCAAGAAAAGGATTTTAGTCTATCCCCATCTATCTTGTCACCTGTTCCATCACTTGATGCTGAACAAACAATGGAATTGACCCAAGTCGTTCAAAACTTCATGAAGCCCTCTAATAACCTCCCGGCTAAAGTCTCCGTCCCAGTATCAGGTGAATATCAAGATTCTGAGGAACAAAATACAAAAGATATTTTCCATAATGCCACACAAGAGCAGGATAGTAGTACGCATGATACCGGGGAACAATTTGGAGCTGAGACTACAAAGAATTCTGGACCTGAAGTTGATAAATCGATGGGCCATGATTTTGATGAAGAGCGAGACATTGTGCCAGACAATATTTTTGAAAACAATAATATGGACGATCCAGCCATAAATGAGAGAGCACAGGATAAAGCTACTTCCCCTAGTCACGAAAGTACCCATAAAGAAGGAGATAATGCAGTAAATAGGGCTGCTGATACAGAGATTGATGCAGTTAACAGCAAAGAATATGGGTCGCAGCCTATGCAACTTACGCAAGAAGGCGTATTTGTAAGTGAACTGGTTGTTTCTTCAACGATTCCTTTGGCAGACGTAACCAAGACAGATAATGATGATTCAATAATAGATGATGATTCTCGAAATGAATCATTTGAAGGTGAATCTGTGACCTTGAATCAATTCATGAACGATATTGGAGTAAAATTCTATGACGATTTGGACATTGACGTCGACTCGATTAACCGTATAAGTTTAAGTGGCACCTTGGACACTTCGTCTATCATGCTTGATGATTATGTGAAAGCTTTGCCTAGATTGGAGTTGCTCTTGTTATACCAGTTTAGTTGTGACGAATTAAGCAAGAATATACATGAGGGTGAAAAAGTGTTCGCCGAATTTAACGACACGATAAAGACGCATAACCCTGCTTTATTTCGTGAGTACTACTCAAGTAGCGAACTTGAACGAATGCAAGTAAATGTGAATCTTCAGTTAGTTAAGGACTATACAAGACACCAATCAAAGTGTACCTGGTACCGTTGGAGGACTCAGCTTACCAAAAATTTAATTAATGAACTCGAGGTTAGACGAAAAGAGTTATTGAATGAAAAAGAAAAACTTCAGCAAAGCCTTGATGTTATTGAAACTATCCACGATGAGACAAGACGGGTATGTGGTGCTTTGAGACTGAAAGTTATTAACGCGATTCGCTTTAAAAATCAAACATCAGCGATGAGTTTGGAAGATGTTCGTCTGTTAAGAATAGAATTCAAGCAACTTACGGATAAATTGTCTATTCTTAAAGCCGAATGTGTCACAAAAAGAAATAAACTTGATGATTTGCAAGATAAAATTCAATCTGGAGAAAGAGACCATGGAAAATTAACTATGGAGATTAATTCCTTAGAAGTTAATTTAAGAAAGCAAAGAAACTACGAGCTAGAAGAAGTCGAATTATTGAAGGCAAAGTTCAAGGTTCTTCAAGATTTAACCAATTTGAAGTTCATGGAGATGAGTAAAAAACGGATTCTTTTCAAGTTTAAAGATTTAATTGATGTGTACATGGACTTTGGAAGTGGTAAAATTAAATATTCGATAGAGGACTCTGTCGATGCGTCTGAGGAATTTTTTCAAGTCGATTTGTTTAACCGATATGCCTTGAAGTTGGCAGAGATGACGACAAGTAATGGCGTTATTTCTGGCTTTCAATTCTTTGGGACCTTATGGAGAAACTTTAAAAAAATAGATCGGGATATTCACACGGCGTCTCAAAAGTACCTAGTCACGTTTTTTGAAGCCGGCGATTCCATCAGTTGTCAAATACGATACTTCAATGATGTCAACACTGCCAAGCTTGACATATTCGTGAGTATTCCGTTGATTGGAGTGATCAAATATCCTGATACTGTGGGGTTAAAGATAACTGCCAGACGCGTCAACTCTTTGAACGACTCTGGGATTGCTCAATGTCTTTTAAGTGATATCTACTTGAAACCGTTGCTAGCAAAATACGGTAGGAATGAAATTATGGATATTCTTGCACGCAATGTGCTGCAAAATTGATTAATGATGAATAATTAATAAAGCTTTTTTGAATGATGTCTAATGTGTTGCTCCTAAGAAAATAGTTGCACCTAAGCAAACAATCATAACCAATACACCCCAGATGGCCAAGACTAACCCGCCATATTTGCATATCTTTTCAAGTCTCGTAAGTTTGTTTGAGTTGTCGAGGGGCTTGATCAACATGAACCCAAAGACACCGGGCAAAATGAACGAAATCGAAGTAGAACCAGTAGACCCCACAAATGCTAACACGTGTTCCAAAGAAGTTACTGTTATAGCAACCAAATACGAAGCTATCACAATAACCGTCGTTATAATGTAAAATCTCTTGCTCAGCAAGGGTACAATTATTGGATCGTGACCATCAGTATCATGTGCTCCCTCCATCGGAGTAGTTGATACAAAAGATTCATCTTGTATGGAGCTGCTCGTGATAGAGTTGAGTGATTCGATATCTGATTGCAAAGCGGCATACTCACCTTCTTGCGGCTCTCTCCGTGTTTTGTGAGAATGAACACCTGACGTGATGAAGTAGTAGACGTGGTTAATCGATCCACGGCAAGGGTGGCACTGTAAAGGAAACGACAAACTCACCATAATCACTATGCATAAACGCCCGATCAATGACAGTACTTGACCCTTTGGATACAATGTCGTAATGTTACCATTAACGGTGTCACCAAAAGTCATGTAGCCAGTTACGCCAACCACCAAGTACGACATGGCCGCAGTAAAGAGGGCATTTCTAATAATCATATTGGACTGTCTCGTCTGCGATCCGTCCTTTGTGCTCGGCTTCAACTCGTTAATAATTGCAAACATGTTTTGGTGACAAGTGTAAGCAAACACAAAAATAGGAAACGACAGGAGTGTCAGCTTCAAAGACACAGGTCCCCATACTGTAATAGTTTTAGTAGGTACCGGTACATCTCCCGCAGCGAAGTGGTACACAACTAAGCAAATCAAGTACACCACACTGAAAAGGGCCACAATCGAAGTGTACTTGAGGGAGTCTAACTTCTTCAAGTACGACAACGGTACAACGATACACCCCATAAAGACCGTGATCCATAAATTTCTGTGCGCCCAGAACAGAGTGCTGTCTACCCCGCAGCTCTCTATGATCTTCGGCATCAAGTCGCCAATAACAACGAGATAACTCACCCCCACTCCAAAGCACTTTATAGAAATAGCAGAGTCAAAGACAATAGAAAGATGCGGGTAAGTCAACTGGGCCAAGCTGAAGTACAGAACCGATCCACGTTGCCCTGTGTACTTTGCAACTTTATTTTGCAAATATAACCCAAACGAAGAAGTCGCTGCTGACCACATAACCAAAAAGCACCCAAATACTATTCCATTACTCTTGAGGCCAAACGGCATCGCAAGAATACCCGCACCAATGATGGTGTTGAGCAAGTTCACAGTCCCAGACTTGACCGTGGCAGACCCCATCTTGACCGACTTACAATTTGCTTGTTTCTTCGTGCAACTAACCGCGTTTTGTACTCAGTCTACAGTCACGTTCGTGTCACGTGATAATGCCGTCAATGCAACAGAGGCTAATAAGCCAGGTAATGCCGCAGGGTACAAAGTTCGCATTCTTGTTAGGACTATGGAGACGAAGTATAATAATAGGGACAAAAATAAGGAACAGCTTTCCCATACACAAGACCAAACAACTACAAGTGATATCGCACGCAGCTCACGCCACTTCCCATCACTGTTTAGCTACAGCCATACTCCCATCAACGATATACCCAGCAATAATACACCCAGCAATTATAAGCGCGGGGAGTGTTTACCTGGCTTCAGATTTAACCGCTGATAAGTTATTCCCCACAACTACGAGCGTCATTCATGTATAGCGACAGCGTCAGGGATTATGGCGGTACAAGCGATAATTAAATGGAATTGGTCAAAAGTAGGAGGAAATTGACTGGAGATGACAACTGGTTTCTTGTAATTGGATAGACGTGATGGTTCATTGCAGGTGAATAGCAGGGGGGGTAATTGGCTGAATTGAATCGATTTTTTTTCGAGGCGGTGCCTGGATGGATATGGCGAGCAGATATGACGATTGCATTCATTAATAAATAAAAACTCAACAACAAAAGCGACCACGGGCATAGCCGGTTCTCCATACATTTTCACACAAACAAGGTACAATCGCCACAGGTAAAGGGCACTCAGACTTCACTAAAATAGGAAATGGGATTCGACCTTCTAAACCGCTAAAAACCACCCTTTACCCCCACTCCCTTTGGTAAATCTGCAGGCATACCGCATCTCTAGATTCTTTTTCTATCGTTTTTGTCGTCATTGATGTCTAAAACACCAACCATCCCAAGAGGAATGCGATGATAATCAAAATGATTGCCAACGGCAAAGAAACGCCGTTAATAGGCTCCTTAGTGGAAGTGGTAGAGGAAGAGTACGACTCCTTGGAGGAGCTGTAGTTAGTAGAAACAGGCTCAAGTGGGGAAGAGGTGTCCTCAACCTGCTTTTCCTCAACTTGTCTAGACACTGGGACAGCAGCAGCGGCAGGAGCGGCGTCAGACACTGACTTACTAGAGAGGTGAGACTCCAAGTTATTCAACTGCTGCTTAGCGCCATCCAACTGCTGCTGTGCTTGCTGGTGAACTTGAGCGGGATCCGAGCTGCCACCACCTTCAGCCTGCAACTTGGCCAAGTGCTGCTTGGCACCCTCCAACTGCTGCTGTGCTTGCTGGTACAACTGCTCGCGGGACAACTGCGATGGCGCACTCGAGAGTGCATTCAGACCAGTTGCAGCATCTGCAGATGTACCAAATGCACCAGACAGGGCTGCAGACGGAGCAGACGCAGACTCACTCTTTTTGCCGCCCAAGCCAGCAGCGGCAGCAACACCGGCAACACCCGCGGTAGCAGCGGTTCCCACAGCCGCGACAGCGCCACCAAGCTCAGACTTGATACCGCCGAGGGCCGAACCGGCTGATCCAGATCCCGAACCAGCGTCAGCCGACTTCTTGAGAGGAGTCCCCTGTGCCGTCTGTAAATCGTTATAGTTGGTACTATTCAAGTGTGAGTAGTCAGCAGTGGTGTCCGCGTTGGACGCGCCATTCAACGAGCTGGCGCCGTTCGGCGCGGACGCCGACGCAGCCTTGGACTGTGTCGCCGCTCCGTTAGACTCGTTCGTGTCCCCCTCTGTCACCACATAGTTGACACGCAACTTCTTCAGCACAACCTGCAGCTTAAACTTCAGCTCCAACGTCAGCCACTGCTCGCCCACCTTCGACGGCTCTGTTCCGCTCGGACATGGGAGCGACACCAACAAAAACTTGTCCTTGCACTTGTAGTCCTTTGGCAACGGCAGCGAGAACCCCTGCAAGATTATAGAAATCTGGAGAGACTCTCCAGGGTTGACAATCAGCGAGTTTGGACGCACGCAGTACAACTTCGGCGCCGTCGTCTTCACCTTGAACGCCAACGGCGACGCCGTTGAGTTGCTCAAGGTCAAGTACTCGGTCGTCTGCTTCGAGAAGGATCCTGGAAAAGAGGTTAGAAACTGACACGTTACGTGGACGAGTGATCAACTCTACATACCCTTGAACTCTAATACACCTGGCGAAACGTCCATCGTGAATTCCGGTGTCGTTTAATCTTTTCAAAGAAAGCGTGCCGCTCAAAGGGATTGGCCGTTTTAAATAGACGATTGCTGCTCACACCTCACGCTCGACAAAAAATGGAGAATTTGAAGAACGCATCCAAACTTCAATAGTAATATTTTTAGTTTACAGCGACAGGCTTTTTTGAGTGCTGGTTGGTTACGGAACGGTGGTGCTGGTGACTTCTCCAGCGGCTAGAGCCTGTGTGCGTCCCTTGTAGCGTTGCGTGCTCCGCCAGCGCACCCGCCGCTCCACTACCCGCACTCTAATTGCGGTTGCTGGCGGCAAGCTGCACGTGAATTTAGACCGAGGTCAATGGCTCCGTATCTGCCAGAGGGGCAGTGCGTATGGCTTATAACTGGCCTGCGGGCCAGTCTGGCTGGCGTACGCGAATCCGGCTGGGGATGGCCGGGCGCAGTCGCGTGCAGTTCGCCTGGCACGACCGCGCCCGTCTGGACCCGGACGGTCCAGACGGACGCGGGGATCTGGCACGCCAGCTGCCCGGCAAAGCGAGTTGCACAAAGGGCGCCGGCAGCGGACCGCTACTCGAGAACTACTAAAACAATCCGTACCCCGCGCACTGTAGCTGCTCCGTTATTGTGGCCCCCGGCGGACGTGCGAAGCAGCACGCGGCGGTGGCGCGAGACGGTAGCGAGATGCACCATGCGCAGCGTATCTCCGGTCGGGTGGACCGCCTTAGCGACTGCGCTATCGCAGCGCTAGCGCGGCAGCAGGACCCGCTGGCCGCCGCCCGCTGGACCGCGGAGCACGCAGCGGGCTGTGGAGGTGTGGGGGCTTGGCCGGCTGTGGCCGCTCAAGTGCTGACGCAGGGTCATTCGGTCACGTGTAAATAGGGGAAGCATCGGCTACCGAGGGCGCGCCAGCATGCCGTGGCCTGCGTTCCAGCGTGCGCAAGCGATTTCGGGCGTTGCGCGAGACGCTGCGTCGTTCCAGACGCGTTTGGGGAGGATGGGGGTGTAGAGGGGTGGGGTAGATGGCGACATGTGTAGACGTAAAAGGGAGAGTAGACGGGGGTAGACGGGGGTGGACGGGGGTGGACGAGGGTGGATGAGCGTGGATGGGAGTTGGTTGCGTTAGGGCGCTTAGGTCGGAGTGATTGTCCGCGGTTAGTCTGGGGGCTGACGGGCCGGCACTGTTGTGCCGGGGTGGCGAGCGCCGACTTTTCGGGTGTGCTTACCCAGTGGGTGCCAACGGTTTGGTTACTGGGCTAGATTACGTGACTAGTGGTTGGTTAGTGCTATCCAATCAAGCGCGCTGCCATGCATGCGCATTTGTGTAGCCGCTTAGTGGTTGTGTGGAATGTGGTATGGCGTGGTGGAATGAGAGAATTAGTTTGTGGATGCACTACGGTACTAGTCTGTACTCTACTGTAGTATTTATAATACTATTCTGTGTAGTATTATGTGTACTACTAGTATGTGTAGTACTACACATAGTACTACTATACTGTGTACTGTATACTGCTATTCTGTGTACTGTATACTGCTATTCTGTGTACTGTATACTGCTATTCTGTGTACTGTACACACTATTTTGTCACGCCATACTTTTATTTTGTACTCTACCATCCTCTACTATTCCTCTCAAAACTATGCTAATCTAGGCTTGCGTATCCTTCTGCCTCTTCCGGGCCTTAATTTCTCGGCCTGTATTGTCCGGTTAGCCAAGCTTGTCACTAATGTAGCCTATATTGTCCGGTTCAGTCCATGCACTGGTTGCATTCAACGATAGCCACAATATCCAAAAGATCCGAAAAGCTGCAGAGATAACCCGGGAAGCAAGAACAAGACGGAACAGGCAGGCGAAGCCAGGGACGCAAGGAACGGGTAAGGTCATGAAATGACAGAGACGAACAGAGAGGAACAAGCAGGAAAGGGGAGGAACGGGGAGGAACAGGCATAAACAGGGAGGAACAGGGAGGAACAAGTGAGGTCATAGAAGAGGTGAGGTCATCGAGGAACAGGTCATCGAGGGACATTGAGGAACATCGAGGAACAGGTCATCGAGGAACGCGTAAGAATGGATATTCCTTTGGTACCTGCAGTGGCGTTTTACAGTTCTTACGGGGGATGCAGCTTACAACTAGACGCGTAATTACATGTACTTCTAGAAACATGGTGATTCGCCTGTCATTGAATATTGTCTCATCTTGGTGGGCCTACCCCTCGTCGACTCTAATCTTGTAGTCGCAGCGTTTAGCCCTAGCCTAGTCCCCTAGCCTAGTCACTGTAGCCCAGTCACAATTAGGCCTAGCTCGTAGCCCCCTGGCCCTCAGGCCTACCTTGTCCAACCTTCAAGCTCTATCCTCGCACCTACCCAGCCACACCTACCACTCTAATAATCGTCTCCTTTGGTAACAACCTCCTTTCTGTCGGCGTGCAACAAAATGGTGTGCTCATATTGCGCGGTGTAACTTCCCTTGGCGTCAACTAACGGGGGATAGTCCTCCACCACACCGGAGCGGACCAACTGGTTCAAGGCCAAGAGGTACTTGTCCTGGCCACTGCGCTCCAAGTAGCGGCGACACCACGGCAACGTGCCAAAGTTGGACTCAATGTGCAGCCACAACTCCAGCGCACGCTCCGGCACGCTCACGTCTCCCCTCTTGACCGGGTTGAGCGAGTAGTGCGAACACTCGCCTTCAGGCAACACGTACCCATTGCCAGTAGAGCCAAACGTCTCAATTGCAAACGTCTCCCCTTCCTCCATCTTCGTCATGTCTCCGTTGGCCACAATAGGTACAGTCTTTCCCAGGTGTATGACATAGTCGCCAATGTTGTGGCCATTGAGATTACGGATGCACTTGACCGGTAAAACCTTTCCATTTTCCTCCATTTCATACAGCTCCATCACTTCCTGCACCGCCGCACCAATGTCGTTGAGACGCACATCGATTCCGGCTTCCCGGATACCTGTGTATGTCGCCTCGCGCACCGCTTGCATAAGAGGGTCAAACTTTCCCGTCTCCTCAAAAGTCATTGTAAAGGCCGAATCGCAAATGTGTCCATTCACGTGAACTCCAATATCCACCTTCATAATGTCGTCGCGTTGAAGGACCCGCTTGTCGCCAGTGTTAGGCGTGTAGTGTGCTGCAACGTGGTTCAACAGGAGCCCGGTGGGGAAACCGATACCAGCCTTGAGCGTGTGGTCAGCACCAGCATACACACGTACAGTGTTCTCAATCAAGTCTGCAATATCCGTCATCTGCATGCCTGGCTGAATCAGCGTACGGGCCTTTTGACGCACACGGCGGTGAATTTCAGCACCCTTGCGAAAGTCTTGCCACCTGTTGTTCTGTTGACGGTCCAAATAACGCAACTCCTCCAGCGTCAGGCGGTGGCTGTTGATATCGAGAGTGTAGTCCTGCCACTCACCCTCAGGAAACTCGCCCAGTGGGTACGAACTGTCGATATTGGTGAGCTTCTTCTTCTTCTTGTTCTTGTTCTTCTTCTTCTTCGCAGCATCCGCATCCCCAGACACCGCGAGGTCAGAGGCAGACTCCGCAAGAGCTGCGACCTCGGTATCCACTACCTCCTTTTCCACTGTGACGGAATCTTTAGACGTGCTTCCGCTAGCTATTGGCTCGGGACTCATCCTACCTATAGATGAGATGTGGCACTGGTGCAATGCCAAATCCGTTCAAAGTCATCTGGGTAGTGTGCAGGCTAAAATTGACGCTACCGTTATTGGCTGCAAAATTCACCATGGTAGTTTATTGCGGTGTTAATGATGCTTGCGGTGATTAATACAGCGGAATTGAGCTTCTGGGTGGTTTGCAGCTGGTGGGCAAGATAAATTTAAAAAATCCTTTGCAAGATCTATAATGATCATTTGTAAAAAGTTGGTTCAAAATTGAGTATTGTGAAAAATGGCAATAAATTAAGGCCTGCACCGCTAACTAGCATAGCAACTGCCTTCTAACCGATTTCAACTGCAAACGAAGCAGAACACTCCTTAAGCGGCACTACATTAACATTAACATCCTAATAGTCTATTCCAATTATCTAAAGTCTCACAAACACGCTAAATATTACCACCTCTCCAACAGGATTCCAACGAACTAAAAAGGCCTGATCCAACCTTACCCAACCACTTCTCCATGCACTCACTTAAATGATCTCGTGTGCCAGGTACTCATGCACTCATTCAAGTGAGCTCGCGTACCAAGTACTCATGTACTCTGTTTCTCCGGGTCTCACTTCGGTGTTTCTGAGCCACCACTACCGTGACCGTACAACACGCGATTGAAGTTGATAACTTTTCCATCAACCTTCGGCCTGCCGTTGTTGATTACTGCCTCACCAGCAGCATGTGCGGCATTGTGATGGCCATTGAGGAGATTGTTAAAGTCAGGAGTGCGTAACAAGTTCTTGTTCATCGGAGAATGCATATTGGCTCCACCAGGGGAGGGAGAGAAGAAGTTGACATAGTCGTTCATATTGAATCCTGTGGGTGTCAACGTCAAGCCACTTGAGGGCAAGCCGCTGTTTCCATTGACCAAGTTGTTGAACATGCTGAGCGATGGCGTGAGCCGATTTTGCGGCGTGCGTGTAGCCTGCAATGCGTGGCGCTTCGGGGTAACCGGCGCGATAAAGGGGCCACCTCCGTTACCGGAGGAGACAGGACGCACGCCAGGCACCAGGAGCTGGCCATTGACAGCAAGGGCAGAAGCGGACGCGGTCAATCCCGCTTGACGCGGAGTGTTTGAATAGTAGGACTTGGCGGGGGAAGGCGACGTGGCCAAGTACATCAAGAGATCGGCGCCCTCATTGTCATTGTATGCTGCGCCACTACCGCTACCATTGCGGCTTTGAACTGGAGTCTTAAGAAGGGGGTTGGTGTTGCCCCCCACGTGTAACTCTGGCTTTCCCATTGTGGGCGTGGTTTGCGTCTTTTCGTCACTCGACAGGACTTGCAGCGCCGCCGTAAGGTCTAGGGACGGCTTGAGCGACAGCAGTTTCTCGCCAGAGTCCGCATCGGCCCCCTCGGCGTCACTGGCATCACCATCCAACTCCTGGAGCACCATCTGAGGCTCCTTGGTCCGTCTCCGCTTAGAGGGAGAGCCGGAGTCCGAACCACCTTGCTCAGGCGATGCAGACTGCGACCGAGACTGCTGACCTGCTGCGGTCGTGATGTTCTTTAGTGGCGATGACGACAAGTATATCGCCGCAGGCGTGCGAATGTGCGTCGGCGACTTGGTCAGCGGGGAGTAGAGGTTATGCGTAGGCAGCGACGAGAGCAGTGGCACCTCACGCCGTTTCAAAAAGTTCTTTGCCGGACTCAGCTTTGGCACCAGCCACGTCGCTATCATCAGCGACGTCGACGACGACCGCCGCATCGCTGGTGTCGTGGCGGAGTCACCGGCCGATATCGGGGCCTCTCCTGGTATATGTGTCTGCTTGGCTCGTATGGACGCCTTCGAAAGCTTGGTCTTTAGCTGCTTTGCGATCTTCTCTAACTCCTCCTTCTTCAATGGCGTCTTTGGCTTCGAAACTGCGCCGGAACCCGCGTTCGTCGTCATAGCGCTTGCTTGGGTCGCCGCGGGGACGTCGTTGGTAGTTATAGAGGGGACTGTTGGGTCAAGGGCAAGGTCAGGGTACAACACAGCAACTGTATTCATTCCTTCAAGAAAACGGACAACAACCGCTAGATAAAGAAGGAGCGCTAAATGCCAGGAAATCTAGCAAGCAAAGACTTACACAAGGCCGTTTCAATCCTCCCAACAATAGCTAAGCCGTACAAAGTGTCTTGCGGTCGATGGCGCTCTGGGGACTACCTCAAATTTAGCCTTTTTACGCGTCGCAGGGGGCCAGCACAATTTGACCTAATTAGGAAACACGTGATATATATCGTGACTAGCACGTGATCTAAAATGAAATTCGGCCCGTGAAATTTCCAGTTAGCGATACGCCAGTGTCTGTCCAGCAAACGGTACGGACGGTATGGAGGCGGATTTGGGAGCAGCCCGACACGCGGGTGCATTGTAGGAATGCCGTCGCTGTCCCGAGACAGAAGCACCGCTGTTTCAGACACTGCCTTTCAGCAATAGCAGGATCTCATTCCGGTCATTGCGTGGTGATTGCAAGCGAGCACCGTGCAGAAGCGAGATACCATGGATCACACTTATACTTTCTCTGGGAAACGCAGAATATGCTTGGCGGCTATTGTAATTGATGTATGTACCGGCTACACTGGCTGGTCCTCGTACTCGCCGCTGTCCCGTTCCATGACATTGAAACGACCGAAGCTCAAAACACATATGCATCTGCGATTTGCTGCGAGCACCCGCGCTTTGGGATACACAAACCAATCCGAGGCAGTACGCTATCTCAGACGGCGTCTCTGGCGGCGTCTTACTGTCGGGCGGCTTCCGTGGCGATGGCAGTCATCTCAGGGATCGGATCAGTGTAGGATGGCGAACCCTCGCAGGATTTGTCTTTTGTGTAAATTTGTGTTTTCGTCGATTCACCACAAGCCCAACATGTTTCTCATATTGGGGTGTATCCTAGCCGTGTACTTGGCCCACCGGGTGATAACGGTTGTGTTGCCGCACTTCTTCTTGGTGCCGCCACAGGCATGGCGAGAGAATATTCAGTTTGTGGCGCTGTACCCCAAACCAATCTACTTAAAAGTTGGCGCTAAACGGTCGAGTTACCGGCGGCGGCTCGTGTTAGCGAGCGTCCAGCCATCATTTTACACCAACTATGTGAACAATAAGCTCAAGCTACAGGCTACAGATGCCGAGGATGCAGATGGGTTCTTTACTGGTGCAATGTCGCACCGTGAGTCGGCGGACCCCGCGCGGCGAGTGCTTTTTGGCTTCTTCCACCCATATGCGAACAACGGTGGAGGTGGCGAACGCGTACTCTGGGAGGCGATAAAGCTGACTTTGCTTGCGGACACGCGGAATGTGGTGGTGGTGTACACTACCAACTTGGACGCAGAGCCATTGAGCATCTTGGACAAGGCACAGGCAAAGTTCCAGATCGAGGGACTCGATTCGGCGCGAATTGTCTTTATCTACTTGCGTCGCTTCGGGGGTCTCATTGACGGTACGTACTGGAAGCACTTTAGCTTGCTTGGCCAGCTCGTAGGCTCACTATTACTTGCTTTAGAGGCGATGTACGAGTTGAGTCCGGACGTGTGGGTCGACACGATGGGGCTTCCAGGCAGCTACTGGCCGGTACATTTAATCTTGAAGGTGCCCATATTGGCGTACGTTCACTACCCCATCATCCAGCAAGACATGTTCACCAAGCTTCAGTACTCGGGTGTCACCGCCATTCGGCTGGTGTCACAAGTGAAGCAGGCGGTCAAGTTTGCGTACTGGCTGGGTCTTTACTACCTATACATGTACTTGGGGTCGTTGATTGACATCACTTTAGCCAACGGCCTGTGGACATTTAACCACTTGAAACGCGGATTTCCGTTGAACGCCGCTGTAGGGCTGACGATGGATGTCTTGTATCCTCCATGCGGGACCGAGGCAGCCGGACTGGTGCTGGTACAGAATAAGGAGAATAAGCTCTTGTACATAGCCCAGTTTAGGCCAGAGAAGCGGCACAGCCTCATTCTCCGCGAATACAATAAGTTCCTTCAGCAGCTGCAGGTCTCGCCTAGAGAAGCACCGACGTTGGTATTTTTGGGTTCTTGTCGCACTAAAAGCGATACTGCCACGCTAGACAGTCTCCGGGAGCTTGCGCGTGAACTCGAAGTGACAGTGGAGTTTGTTGTGGACTGCTCCTACGCTGAGGTGCTCGAGTGGCTTGGCAAAGCCAAATTTGGCCTCAACACAATGTGGAACGAACACTTCGGAATTGGTGTCGTCGAATACCTCAGTCATGGAGTGATTCCATTGGTGCATGCACTGGCTGGGCCATTGCTCGATATCGTCCAGGGCGAGACCGCGTCTCATAATTGGCATAACGATCACGGCTTCTTCTTCAAGAGCGAAACGGATCCGGATTTTGACAGCGCAGTACAGGACGGTGCAGCACCAGGATTCTTGAAGTTTCAAAGTGTAATTGCAGAGGGCTACGAGGAATACCCCACCTTCAGCCATTTACTCACTGAGTTATTTGTCCAGCAGCCGGAGTTGGCTTCGGCTCAACGTCTTGATGCCATGCGCAAGAGGAATGTAGAGGTGCTGAGACAAAAATTCTCAAACAAGACTTTTGACACTCGGTGGATAGAGTACACAAACCAGCTTATGGCCATCGAAGCTCTGTACCGCGAGGATCGCCGCGGAAAGGTTGACAAGGTGTACTAGTAATATAGATAGAGTCGTGTACCTTTTCAAAAAAGTGAATTTCGGTGAAATCGTCAGCGTGTTCACTCGTGGCGTGTCAGTACTTCAAACACCACTCACATTCTTGTAGAGAATTGAAGAGAACGCCACTGAGCAACTAGTCGCCAGACAATCTAGGAAAAGTGCAGAATCATATCTAGAGAGTAGGTCGACATGAAGTTGGACGTTGTTAAGCAGTTTTCGACGAGACTGGACAGAGTTAAAGGGATTGATTTCCATCCAACGGAGCCATGGATTTTGACTACATTGTACAATGGTAAGATTGAGATCTGGTCCTACTCTACCAATACACTTGTGAAGCTGATCCAGGTTACCGAGTTACCAGTGCGGACGGGTAAGTTTATTGCGCGCAAGAACTGGATCGTTGTGGGCTCGGACGACTTCCAGATTAGGGTATACAACTACAATACTGGAGAGAAGGTGGCACAGTTTGAGGCGCACCCTGACTACATCAGAGGTATTGCGGTACACCCTTCGAAGTCTTATATTTTGTCGTGTTCAGATGACTTGACAATTAAGTTGTGGAACTGGGACAACAACTGGAAGTTGGAGCAGTTGTTTGAGGGACACCAACATTACGTTATGAGTGTCAACTTCAACCCGAAAGACCCTAACACGTTTGTTTCTGCCTGTTTGGATAGAACCGCCAAGATTTGGTCTCTTGGTTCGCCTCTGCCCAACTTCACTCTCGTGGCCCACGACACGAAGGGTGTTAACTTTGCTGATTACTACCCGCAGGCTGACAAGCCCTACTTGATTACTTCGTCTGATGACAAAACTATTAAAGTTTGGGACTACCAGACAAAGTCCTGTGTCGCTACTTTGGAAGGTCACTTGTCAAACGTGTCATTTGCTATCTTCCACCCTGAACTTCCTTTGATCGTCTCAGGATCCGAAGATGGTACTATCCGGTTCTGGAACTCAAACACATTTAAGTTGGAGAAGTCGATCAACTACAACTTGGAGCGCTCCTGGTGTATGGGTATATTGCCCAAATCAAACTTGGTCGCTGCGGGTTTTGATTCCGGTTTCGCCATCATCAAGCTCGGAAATGAGCAACCATTATTCTCGATGGACAACAACAACAAATTGATCTACACTAAAAACTCTGAAGTATACCAAAGTATCATCAAGCCCAACTCCACGAAGGACTTGAAGGACGGAGACCAATTGGCTTTGACTCAAAGAGAGTTGGGTTCAATTGAAATTTTCACCCAGTCATTAGCTCACCTGGCCAATGGACGCTATGCAGCAGTCTGTGGTGATGGTGAGTACATAGTGTACAGTGCTTTGGCTTGGAGATCAAAGGCTTACGGTAAAGCCGTAGACTTTTGTTGGAACGATTCGGACACATCCAATTCTTGCACCTATGCTATTAGGGAATCAGCATTGTCGGTGAAGATCTTCAAGAACTTCCAAGAACATTTGACTCTTGACTTGATGTATCAAGCTACCAAAATATACCCTGGTGCGTTGTTGGGGATCAGGTCTGAGGGTTGTATCTCTTTCTACGATTGGGAGCATGGAAAGATAGTTAGAAGAGTTGACTTGGAGGATGAAATAAGCGAAGTCATTTGGTCTGAGAATGGCGAATTGTTGGCAATTGTTACTGCGGCAGGTGTTACTGATTCGGCTATTGGTTCGAAAAAGAGCGATGAAATTTACTTTTTGAGCTACAACCACGCCTTGTTTGAGGAAGCATTGGAGAGTGGAGAATTGGATCCTGTTGAGGGTGCTGAGACAAGTTTCGAAGTATTGTACACCTTACCTACCTCCGAGGCTATGTTGTCGGGGAAATTCATCGGTGATGTTTTCGTATACAGTACTGCAGTCTCTAACAGATTGAATTACTTCGTTGGAGGTCAAGTTATAAATTTGGGTCACTTTGACCAAAAGATGTACATTGTTGGGTACAAGGCCCTGGAAGGTAAATTATTCTTGATTGACAAATCTTTTAATGTCTACGCTTGGTACATAAACTCCGAGGTATTGGAGTTGCAAACATTAGTTATGCGTGGTGACCTTGAGCAGTTTGCAACAAAAACCATTGTTGATAAAGAGACCAACGAGGAAACTCCTGATGTATCTAGTATTAACAAGGAACTTTTGTCCGAAGAATACTTGAAACTCTTGTCAGGTTTCAGCAAATCTGAATTGAACCAAGTATCCAGATTTTTCGAAAAGTTGGGATACATGTCGTTATCATATGACTTATCGCAAGATTTTGAATCTAAATTCCAATTGGCGCTTTCTATCAGCAACTTCAAGGAAGCTTACTCCTTACTTTTGAAGAGTCAAGAAGAGGATTCTTCAAATGAGTTGGCAAACATTGGCAAGTGGAAAAAGCTTGGTGACTTGGCATTATCAAAGTGGCAGATAAAGCAGGCCCAAGAGTGCTTTTGGCATGCACAAGACTATCCCTCCTTATTATTGTTGTTGTCATCTTCAAACAATAAGTCAGAACTCGCTAGATTGGCAGAAGAGTGTGATCTGAAGGGAAAGTACAACATCGCTTGGCAAGCTTATTGGATTACTGGTAATAAGGAGAAGTGCGTTGAGCTTTTGAACAAGAGTGAAAGACATACCGAAGCAGCGTTGTTTGGAGCAAACTACTCAGTTAAAGAGGAGACTTTAGACAGGACTCTCGCGGCCTGGAAGGAAAAGTTGAACCAAAAGAGTAGGACAAGAGTTAGTGACAGATTGGTGGATGACCTTTCCAGTTTAAGTTTAAGTGGAAAGCATGACACTGGTGATTCTGCTCCGTTAATTAGCCTCGCAGACTCGGAAGTTGCTGAGACTGAAACTACTAATGAAGTACATGATGATGAGGAGGAGGAGGAGGAGCAAAAAGTAGAAGCCGAAGAAGAAAACGAAGAAAAGAGAGAAGCAGAAGAAGAAGCAGAAGAAGAAGCAGAAGAAGAGTCTACTTAAATGCACAGCCTTTTACATTTATTATTTCAATATCAAATAAAATACTATGAAGTTTAAAGTATGTCATACCACCTTGTAAAGAATCAATACATTTGTTTAATAATAAGCGGTATTAAGATTGTACTTGTCCAAGTAGGCCAAGAGGTCATTATCGGCCATTTAAGTGCCAAAGCAATGACATGACAATCATTTTGGAAGCTTCATCATCAAAAGATTTCATCTATGCTGAAGGAATCATCATCCCTTTTTCTCTGGCAAATGAAGTAAAGTTCTTTTACCTCTGGGTGCAATATTCCTGATATGCTTCCCATTTCCGTTCGGTTTACAATTTCGAATACCTGTTCAAGGCGATTTTGAAGGTCAGGTAGTTCAGGATCTTCGCCGTGAACCAGTCCAAGATGTAGAACCAAGGTCCCGCCCGGTTTTAAAACTTTACAATTGAGCATTAATGCGGCATCTGCCAAGTCTAAGGGCGACTTCAATGCATTGGTAAAAGGCTGCTTAAGTGATTCCAGAGAATTAAATCTCAAGTAAGGTCTTGTTTGCGTTAGACAATAAAATCCACTTTGCTGTAAAGAAGGCTTTCCCAAGTCAGATAAGCATAATTCAGGTCTATACTCAACTGAGCGTAATAGCTTTTGTCGCACCTTCTGATCGACAGTATTGAGTTTGTCAAATGTCTTTGCTAATATACCCACTTCTCTCGTAAACTCTGTTTCTTCTTCCATAGAGAAGTAAGAAGTGAGTTGAGCATTTCCTGATTTATAACGGCTCACGACTTGTGATAATGCGACTTCCTTGAAATGATTAACGACGTTCAAGTGAGTTTGCTTGGAATATATATTACCTTGTATTGACGATGCACCCATAACTGGTTTATTAAATAAGACATCCAATCCCAATATATGGCAATGAAGAGGTAGCTTACCTTCTTGTGTCGATCCGTGTATATCTAATAGCCTCTGTCGTGCATACTCCATCCATATCCCAGGGGAGAATCCAAGATCGAGTACCTTGTACACGCCACTATGAAATATTCCAAACTCTCTGTCTAGAGTAGATATCAGTTGCCCAAACGCGATATGACCCTGACTTATCTTCTCTTGACGCGTCATGGGTCTGGCACCAGGCCCACCCGTGCCATGTGCATCAATTGAGCGCGCCCATAAGACGCGAGAAGTACCAATCCCTCGCTTAAAAAGCATACCAAAGGGTTTGCTAGATATAGCTCAGTATAAGTCTTTTGGTTGGCAAAATAGAAAAGGGAAAGCGCACTCTTGGTCTGTGCCTTTAGTAGGCTGTCTATACTTAGACGCGACCGTCAAGCATATTTCTAGGGTTTTAGCCCTAAAGTTTCAAATTATCACGTGAATACTAAACGTGACCGACTGGAAATTTTTTAAATTTTTTTGCTTCAAAAGCATCGCGAGCTTGCGCGAGTTCGGGTCGATTCTCCTTATCCTCGTCGAATCAATCACTTTACCAAATATCTTTTTGGGAGACGGAATACTAGAACATCATGTCTAAGATCACTAGTTCCGGAGTTCGTGAGAACGTCCAGAAGTTGTTGGAGCACTCCAACGAGACCAAGAAGAGAAACTTCTTGGAGACTGTCGAGTTGCAAGTCGGCTTGAAGAACTACGACCCCCAAAGAGACAAGCGTTTCTCTGGTTCTTTGAGATTGCCTCAGGTCCCCAGACCTAACATGACCATCTGTATTTTTGGTGATGCTTTCGATGTCGACCGTGCCAAGTCTATTGGTGCCGAGGCCATGTCTGTCGATGACTTGAAGAAGTTGAACAAGAACAAGAAGTTGATCAAGAAGCTTGCCAAGAAGTACAACGCTTTCGTCGCTTCCGAGGTCTTGATTAAGCAGATTCCCAGATTGTTGGGTCCTACTTTGTCCAAGGCTGGTAAGTTCCCCACTCCTGTCTCTCACAACGACGACTTGTACGCTAAGGTGAATGACGTTAAGTCCACCATTAAGTTCCAGTTGAAGAAGGTTTTGTGCTTGGCTGTTGCCGTCGGTAACGTCGAGATGGAGCAGGACGTCTTGGTCAACCAGATCATGATGGCCGCCAACTTCTTGGTTTCCTTGTTGAAGAAGAACTGGCAGAACGTCGGATCTTTGGTCATCAAGTCCACCATGGGTCCTTCTTTCAGAATCTACTAAGTTTTTAGATTAGTTATGGCAGTTTCCAGCAATGGTAATTGTGTGTACAAAATTTAACAATTTATCCATTTTCAATTAACTTTAGTAAATCCTTCTTGACTCTTCGGTTGATTTTTTACTACCAGAAAATCTACATTTTAGGGCAATATTGTACAAATTGAAAGTGATGCAACTATAAAAGTAATCAGTAACCGACTACTCTGATCTTCTTCTCTTGCTTCTTGTTCTTCTTGCTGTGCTTCTTATCTTTGGTAGGAGCGGAATTCTTCTTGTGAAAGGGGGAGTTTAAAACACCTTCAACACCACCCATCTTGAAGAAGTCACGGTCCAAGTCATCACCTACACTTTCCAACGCAGCTTGCTTACCACCATAGAATAATGTTCTAGCACCAGTCCTTGAGGCCGAGTTACCTTCAGAAGCCCCAGTTCCTGACTTGTCGTCACCACCAATATGCATAGAAAAGTTCAATTTGGCTAAGTCTCTAGCCAAGTCAAACCCAGATACATCCATGTTCTTGTGAGCCATCGCACTCAAGATTTGTTGTTGTCTAGACTCAGGCAAGTTCAGCAAAGAGTACAAATCCCTGTTAAACTCTTTTGAGTCTTCTATGCTCGGCAATTCCCATTTGTTCTCCACTCCGTCCACCCTTCTAGGGGGAGGATTGACGTAAAGTAATTTTCCATTAACATAGTCCTTAAGGATATATCTCGATGCTCTTGGTTCATCTGCAGAACCAAACCCCTGGGTCATATAACCTCTTGCTCTAGCATAAGCATTCAAGAGCTCACGGGCAGTTGGTGTTCCATCACCACCATCCTCAATTTTTTTAATAGGAATATGGATACCATAAATTGCCTCCAAGTAAAATTTGGGGACCCTTTGACAGACTAAAGAAACTGGAGGTATGTGTTCTCTCAATTGATCGATGGGTAACACACCGTTACAGACCAACTCGCCATTGGTATATGCAAAGTTGGGAAACACCAAACCAGGACAGTCACACAACAACACCTCTGGGGATAAGTGAATAGTTTGGAAATGCTTAGTCTTACCTGGCGTAGAACTTACCGATACTTTCTTGGATCCAACCAAGGCATTAATAGTACTGGATTTACCCACATTAGGATACCCAACAAGACCAATTTGCAACTTCCTATCCGGATGTTCAGGGTCAACCTCAAACAGAGGAGATGCAGTCATGAATAACTCCTCTAACTCCTCAATTTTCAAAATTCTCACAGCCTCATCCTCGTCCTGTTCCTCGGAGTTCTCCTCGGCCTTGACATCCGGTGATGCGGTTCTAGGTATTTCGTTATTGTACTTGAGACTCTCCAACTCCTCTCTCTCTTTCTCCAACAAGGCATTTGCATTAGCAGCTGAGAAGAATACATAATTAATATTCTTCGCTTTGAAGTACTCCGCCCACTTGGTACGTTGCTCGCGGGTCAACATGTCGGCTTTGTTGACCAAAAGTAAGTTCTTCTTAGCTCTGTTATTCTTGGGATCATCAAGTTCATCGACATAACTCTCCAAATCGACAGAGCGGAAGAAAAGTGGACTTCTGGCATCCACAATCTGAACTACCAAGTCCACACGCTCAACAACTCTCCACAATTGCTTCCAAACCTCCAAGTTACGCTCAAATGGAGTTAAGAGTAATTCGTTATTCTCAGTAAGATCGGCCAATTCACGTCTCCATTGCAAGAAGGCCAAGTTTTCCTGGCGGTCAATTTCTAACTTGGACTGTGATTTGTCCCACTTTGGTCTTCTAGGAATAGTCAACTTGTTTTCAAACAACTGGTGCTTGATTCTCAATTCAGTCATTTCTTCTGCCGTCAATAAGCCCAGCTGGTTGACAACTGCGGTATTTCCCACTTTAATGATCTTCACTTGCTGTCCCTTCTCGGCGGTGAAATCTGTATCTGCCAATGTAGCAGTGTTCAAGAATGCATCAAGCGAGTTCTCTTGCGTCACTGAGCGCATTTTGACCCAGTTTGCCTCCTTCTTGTCGGTCGTAAACCGCAACTCACCATCAGGCATCATCTGAATCTGGTTTTCCATCCTACGCTGGTTCGCAATGGTGCGTCCCAACCCAATCATATTTTTGTTCTTGTGCGCAATAGGCTTCGGACCCTTGGGGGCCTTCCACTTCTTCTGCTCCGGGTGGAGCGCTCCCTTATTCGTGGATTCGCTCATTCCTACGTTACAAAGCACCTTTACTACTAGACTTCAAATTCATATTTAAGCGATGAGCTTACACGTGATATATTATGTAATAATACTGTCATGTGACCTCAAATATACTGGCGGTAATGTGTACGTCGTGAATAGTGCAAGTGGGCCCAGTGGTGGCACCACTACGGTACTGAGAGGTTGGCCTATATCGATCAGATGTACTGCGACAACCACTTGAATGCCTCAGCGTAACCTGAGCGCATAACGACGGAAACCATAAATACTTCAATCGGTCTGTACTGCTCCTCCAACTTACCCGTGTCCTTTCCTGTAGTGTTATACAATCCCAAAGCACCCTTCAACTCTTGTTCACCCACAGCGGTGGGGGCGTCAATCTTGTTACCCAAGATCACAAATGGAACTTTGCTCAACTCTTCAATCTTGAAGAGAGACTCTAACTCCGCACGCGACTCCGCAAAACGCTCCGGGTCGGCAGCATCCACAAGGAATACAATCCCATTCACTTCGGGGAAGTAGTTCTTCCACAAACGACGAGCCTGTTGGTGGCCACCCAAGTCAAACGTAGTGAACTTAACGGAACCAATAGCCAACTCCTCGGAGGTGGGGTGCCAAGTGGGCTGCAACGTCGCCAAGCGGTCGTTCTTCAACATGTGTAAAAGTGTCGTCTTGCCGGCATTATCTAACCCAAGAAACAAGAGCTTAGCGTGCTTGTTCCACAACCCAAGCGAAGACAAAACGTCTTGAACTAGAGACAAAAGTTAGTAGCTGGGACACCACTTGCCTAACTCTCTGTTTACTTACACCAATCGAAAATCCACATTGTTTATTCTGGCGTACTAGGTATACGTGGACTCACTCTCACTTGGCCACGATTCCATTTTATCAACGAAGCAAGCTTTTCTATGTGCAGGATTTAAAATTCACCAATGCTCATAGCGTGTCCAGTAAGGACCGAGGCTCAACAGGGTGGCAAATCCTACGTCTTGCAAGATAGCGGCGAGACTTCGTCGTTCGAGCGCCAGTAGTCTGTAGTTCAGTATCTAATTACAATGACTGCTATCATATTTTGGCAGGGAGGGTCATCTCAGCCCTTTTGAGGAACTGGTAGCACCCATAACTAGGCGTTCTAACGCCAACAGAGAGCTCGCAGTGAAGCGTACGTAACTCGGATCTGGTGAAGAGGCGAAGCGCGGGCTGTCTACCTCTTTGAGATAGTTCTTCGGGAGATGTTGAGGCTTTTGAGGTCAAAAGGTGCATCTAGCTCTGTAACGGGGCATTATCAATCCTTAAGATGCAAAAGCTCCAGCGATGGGCTGGGGCCTGTACTAGACTATAAGACGAAGTCTGAACTGGAGGTCAAGCTGAGGCATGAACTGGAATCACCCGACCAAGTTGCAATGGCACAGCGGTTTGAGCAAATATTGGAGGAGAACATGTCCAGCTCTCCCCTTCCGTCTGCATCAATGATGGATGCTGAGCCTAGACTCCGAGAAATGTACGAAAAGTACGTCAGTAGCGACGCCTCTTTAACGAACAAGGAACGAGATGAGATCTCTCGGGCAAGCGCATACATAAAGAGTGAGCCAGTTTTGAGCAGAAACAAGCATGCGCGGGATATAGCTTTGGGACAAGCATGGACAGGCCAAGAGTCTGTTCACGATGCCAATTTACGAATGCTTGTGGACCTGGCACCATCCCCGCTCCAGGTAAAACGGAGCTCATCTCTGATCAAACAATCAGCTTCTAGGCATAATCAGGCTGTATCGGGAAAGGAGGCTAGTATAGACTACAAGTTAAGGCGTGATGGGCAAGAGAAGACTGAACAAGATAAATTTAGGGAGATGTATCGCGAACGTCTACTCGGTCCCTCTATGCTAATTGGCAGTGCCCCGAGTAGTGGAATCGATTTGGTCAATAGCATGGCAAGTAGTCGGATCAATGCTTCTATAGGAAAGACAGGTCAGTTTGACTCGCCGGGAATGGAGTCTGTACGCGGAAAACCTTTGGACAAGAATCACTTGCAAAATTGCACAGATTCCAACTATTTTGTGAGCCAAGTGCTTAGTGTCAATAAAGTACTTCCTCCGTGGATAGAGGCCCAGCAGGGAAGCGATATTGGTATCAAAAAACTCAGGCTGGACATCGATGAAATGTGGCTCAAATGGATTGTGTACTCGTCACCAGACTCTTACGAAATCAGAGATCCTCTGGCTACTCTAACTAGTGCGTTACAATGGTTTGAGTCAGGTCTCCGTGACATGCCCTGTTACATCTCCAACCTAGCCGAGTCTGATAGAAATTACTTGTATGAGAGGTTCGGAGCGCTCAACAAGGAAATACGAAACTATAATCTTCAATGCCCACTGCCAAATTTGCACCAGTTAAAACTTGTGCCGGATAGAGAGATTGAAAATTCATACAGGAGAGCCTTGGACCAATTCCCTTTGTATGTCCAGAAAATGATTTCCGGGCGACAGAGAAGTAATGTGGTGACCTCTTCTCTGGTTCGAAAATCAAAGGCGCTGGGTCTTTTAAACTTGTTCCAAGATGATGACGATAGTCTGAATAAGGATACTAGCAAAGTTGGTACAGGGACACAATCCAGTTTACAGTTTTGGAGCGCACTTAAAAGTGTATTTAAATAGAGTGTCTAATGATAAAGAGCAAATGCTGTCACGACCACCAATAATACTATCAGATAGCCAATTATTTCCCCATGAATTTGCTTCTTTGGATTTCTTGATGCCTCAGTCAAGTTGTCCAAAAATGCCTCGCTCATGTGTTCTCGCGAAAACACCTCAAGGGCACGTTTTCTTCCATTAACGCCTAGTCTTTTTCTAGTCTTTTCGTCCAACTCTGAGCAGTGCTCAATCATTATATCTGCCCATTTTTCAAAGTCTGGTTCTTCGTTGTATCCAGTAGCTTGGGAAGAATTGGAACCTGAAAAATTAACAATAGACTCCAAAGGACCACCGTTATTAACACCCAATACTGGAGTCTCAAAGAGCATACTCTCGACTGGAACAATACCAAAATGTTCATGCGAAGGAGTGTAAAGTAATAACTCACAGTTTTTGATCAAGGACGTTTTTAAAGACGATCTAATCGAAGGGAGAAACAAAACGTCTGTTGCGGGAGGCATAACCATAAGCTTTCCTCTAATTGTAAAGTTTGTTAGCTTTAACGACTGGCATAAATTCTCTAACTCATTTAAATATTCCACATTTTCCAAAACCCTCGCATCATACCCCCCAGCAATAACTAATCTCGATTTGTTTTTACTAGGTACCAATTTCTTGTACTTTGCAAAAGCTTTTACCGCCAACTCGATGTTTTTCTTTCTCTCAAACCTGTTTATAGATAAAAAGTAACGGCTTTCTTCGAAAAATTTAGAAACCTCCAGCTGAGTACTCTCATCCTCTGTCATAGAAATATCCACGCATGGGTAGACAACGCTTGGATTGACCTTTGCCAAACCTTTGAATGTCCGGTGAAAGATTCCCTTTGTGAAATTAGAATTCACAACAATAGCGTCGCTCAAACCTGTTGACCATTCTTCAATCGCATCGAAAGGAAGACGATATAGTTTCTTGAGCAAGCTTCCCTTTTTAGATAAAAGTTGGTCAGGGAAGTGACAGTAGAATAGTATTCTACTCTCCTCTGAGCTGAAGTAGCTGATTAATGGCACGCAAAATGACAATTGGTCAATAACAAAATAATCATACAGTTTGATCTCGCCCGTCACCACCAAACGCAACGTCAAGTAAAACTGACGAAGAATCGCGAAAAAGATGTGCAACCTTTTGAAGAAGTGTGAAGGAAGAAAATCACCGTAGACAACAACATTTAGGGTACCGTTGCTTACTTCTTCGAAACAGTGAGTCCGATCACAATGCGAAGTGTATATGGTGATCTTATTGTTTTCAATACTCTGTAAGCCCACAGCCGCATCCACGACAAGACGTTCTGCTCCGCCTATTCCTAAGTCTGGATGAATAAATGCAATTCGCTTGCCGGGCTGGCGGACGGAAGACCCCATATTTGTCGGTCAAGTTACTCTACAAAAGGGCACGTTTTTTCCGACCAAGTTTTTTAATTTACCCTTACACAACTAAATACACAACTTAAACAGCCGTATCAGCACCAGCAGCCAATTCCTCGCGCTCCAAACGCTTCTTCAATTTTTCGGCCTTTCTATCGTACCTAGTATCTACCGGGTTAAATCCGGCTCCTTCAGAGCCCCAAATGGCCCACTCGGGAGTTTCCTTAACGTAGTCTAAGTCAACAAATTCCTTTCCGCTCTCCAAGAGTTCAAAGAATTTAGCATAGTCAATATGGGTGTGCCACTTGTCGTTAATCTTAAACTTATTGTGAGCAATTAAAATGCAACACGAGTGAGAATGTTCGGCAGCAATGTCGTATTCTTCACCGCGAGACTTCAATTCCTCCGTCAAGGAAACAACAAACTGCTTACATTCTTCATAAAATGGAATGTTTTGCATTGTCAATGGATTTCCATTGCCACCAGATGATCCACAGAATGTGGCGCCTTTAACTTCAATTTGTGAAGGCTTTGCTCTTACAACCATATCGGCGTAGCTCGAGATATCATCCATGTTGAATCCCTTAACTAATGTTAAACGGAATACTGTACGCTGGTGGCTCTGAATTGTGCGCAAAATATCAAGACAAGCCAACAATCTTTCCCAAAAGTCACTGTTCAAAGGACGGTCAACCTTTTTCAAATCTGTTTTGGTCGGAGCATCAATACTGACATACAACTGGGTCACTTTGCTAAGTTTGGCCAAATTGTCCGGATGCTGGGCATTGCACACCAAGAAAGAGGATATATGACGTTCATGCAACATGCCAACAAACTCATTTATGTGAGGGTAAAAAATAGGCTCTCCTACAAGAGATAATGCACAATGCCTAACCTGAAAGGCTTCTTGGAACCTGTCCATCTGAATTCCTGGAACGCCCCTCATTTGCTTAATCTTTTGGTAATGGCCTTGTAAGGCGCCTTGCAATACCTTCTCGGGAGGATCTAACTCCCACCTCCAGTTCAGCTTTGCAACCGGATTAGTACCATGTCTCCAGCAAAAGACACATTTATTAGAACATGCCAATGATGGCGTTGTCTCCATGCACAAGTGCGATCTTATTCCATAAAATGCAAACTTGTAACAAGACCCTCTCCCTCGCAAGGCGCTCTTCGTCCACCGACATATTTTCACTCCCGAGTGAGATCCCACAATTGTATAACCCTGCTTCGTTAAAGTCTTATACGTAGGCGACCCTACAGCAACCATCTGCTTAGCCTCTGTTGCTAACACTGGGGATCCAGATTTTCTCATTACATCGCCCATATCCTCAACATCGACTAACGTATCCCCATCATTCGCGTCAGCACCTTCTTCATCTGCGTCGCTATCATCAACATCGTCGCTATCGTCAAGATAGAATGGCTCGTTGTCTTCAAACAAAGATGCAAAATTTTGAATCCATTCCTGCGCTTTGGGCTCCCCTTCAAATTTCATGCACACCTCTCCCACAGGATACAATCTTCTGCCACCTAGCTTTCCCATCCAGCGGTCAGCCAATTTTGCTTGGTAACAAAATCTTTGTCCTGCCCAGGACTCAGAATCGCCCAAACCCAAGACGGCGAACCCCAATAACGACTTGAGTGGATACTTATCCACCCTAAAATCATTATAGGTTTCCTGTAAATGCTCCAAAAAGTAATCAATCGGTGAGTCGGTTTCGTAAGAGGGCAATACCAACAAATAAATGTTCTTTGTATCGTCATTTTTAGGGACCTTTAAAAAGTATTCTTCCAAGTCATCGACGTCATCATCAAGGCTTAGGAGCTTGGGCGGGTGCTTCAAGTCGGGCATGGAGCTAAGCGTCTCGCTCAAAGACTTTGCTACCCGATGCGAAGATCCAGTCAAAGTAGTGTAGAAAATGTACGTTTGTGCGTCTAAAAGGTTAGCGACCGATCTTGTGAGTACCGCTTCCTTTCCTGTTGCTGCTTGTGGTACCGGCTTGCTGGCTTTGAAGAGCTTAGGTGACCGTTTCGCTCTTGAGCGAAGAGGAACCGCTCTGTTACTCGAGGGTATCGCTGACTTCTCGGTTACGGAATCGTCCGAGAAGGTTGTAGACGTGAAATCAATCTCGTAAATGGGTGACTCCTTCTTTGCTGGTTGCTTATCTGCGGCAATCTGCTTTGAGACACCAACTGGCGCCGCCTTGTGCGAATTTCCCTGTGGTAACATGCTTGCGATTATCACAGAAGCAAGAACAACAGTCCACCGACCATTATCCAAAAGGTATACTAGACAGCATGTTGCGTAAATTGCAGCACCATACCCCATCGTCTCACTTCAGAAAGGCTGTAATTTTCCTGGATAGTCACTTGATTGGTTTAAACTCGTGAAAGAAAGCTCTTGTGGCTACTGCTATCACAATAATCTGTTTATGGTGCTATGGGTTCGGAGATGCGCCTAAAAGTTTTTGAAAAAAGTAGCGATGGACTTTGGGGTATTATGTTGCAATCTGCAGGAGTAAATATAAGCAACACAACAAGAATCTCTACTCACCCTCGTTTGATCTCGCGGTTCAACTTAGCGCTACGGCGCGACTCCGCGTTGCTATTATAACGTCTGATTTCGTGAAATGCTATCTGCAAAGGGTACAAATCCGTATCATCTACTTAATTATTGGTCAGAGAACGGTTGGCTCCAATTCTTTCGTCACGGGAAGGTCTGACTTCGTTAACGTGCGTTCTAGCACTCGCGCGTTTATAGTTCTGGATCACATTGCTTCCACTCACGCGTTCCTGCAAGACACTATCCTCATCGTCGTGTTGCGGTGAGACGTGCAGTTCCTGCTGGAGCTTCAGCGCTAGCTCGTCATCATATTCCAAAACATCCTCCGGTGTAAGCTTGAGAATAGTTGCGGGTCTTCTCAACATGTCTGCTATTTCTGAAGTATCTACTCTTGTAAAGTGTGACCTCGCGATTAGATTACCGCAAGCGTGGGCGTTAAATAAATAGCTACTCTTGGTTGACTTATCACGTGAATTGCGGTGTGGGTCTTTAATCGATCGCAAGCGAACACAGTTACTGTTTTCCTGTGACTTGGATTGAAGCGCTTAGTAGTTTTACTTCAGGGCTGAATCAATCCTTGCGTGGTGCCGAGGGGAATTTTTGAGCAGCCCTCTGTTCGTGGAGACCATTTTTAGAGCCACTGGTGGCTTACTGCATTGAATAGACGGGATTTGCGTATTAGGCTTGTGTGTCTTGCGACAAGAGAGCCCGTTCAGTCATATTTCAGAAAGGTGGGGAATAAGCACACTTTCTGTATCTGATTAATTCTCGTTTGCTGTACTACAAGTCCTAGCCTGAACGCATATTTGGTACCCCTGTCTGTGTGTTCTTTTCACGCGGCTTTTTGTGATGTCAAGCACTAGGTCCAGCCAAGTTATTACTTTAAGCGCTGCACGCTCACTCAACAATAACGAAAACTACTACCAGAAGAAGCCTGTGGTGTGGAAGGAGTTTAAGCTGTACTTGGACAAGCGGTTAGATATTCATAGCAAACCCAACTTTGATAGTGCTACCAAATCTGACTTGATCACTAACCTCACACCGGACTCGTCTTACTTATCTCAAAACTACAAATACGAGATTTGCAACTACTGCAACAGGCCAATTGGTGAATCATCGTTGCCTTCACACGCAGTCAAGTGCTTACAAGTTAAGCAAAGCATACTAGAGGTCGCTCAGGCGAACAAAAAGGAAAATACCATGTCCAGCAACTCAGGATCATCCAAGCGAAAAAGAGCCAAGAGCTCCTTATTAGAAGTGGATGGGTCATCTGTGGAATCATCTCGCAATACGACACCAATTCCTGGAACTCCCAACTCTGCAAGTGTCGGACCGGGTGGTTCGGGCGCATACAATAATACAGCGCGACCTAAAAAGAAGTACAAAAAGTCACAAACGCAAAAAGAAAAAGAAGCCGCAAACGCCGCGGTGGCTGCCGCAGCTGCTGCCGCTACCACGGCACCGGCTCCCTCTGTCACCCCTTCTGTCTCGTTAGCAAAGAAGGAGGTGCCGGTAGTGGCAGAAAATAGTACAAGTAAGAAGAAGAAACAAAGCAAACCCAAGGCTGCCGCAAAACCAAAGGGCCCAGTCGATGTTGAGAAGCAATGTGGTGTACCTTTGCCTTCTGGTGGGTTTTGTGCCCGTTCCTTGACGTGTAAGACCCATTCTATGGGCGCTAAACGAGCAGTCTTAGGTAGAAGTGCACCATATGACGTTTTGTTGCAGCAGTACCAGAAGCGTAACCAGGCAAAAATTGCCGCTTCCAATGCATTGGCTGCTCAGCATCGTGAAAATGCTGAATTTAACGGTGGTTCCGGGGGAGCATTAGGTGGCGAGTTTGGCCATGGCGCAAATTACAACAAAATATTGGATCCTGATGAGGAGACCCACTTGGTGTTGGAGGGTTTGTCCAAAAACAATCCCATGCCCCTCGAGAGGAAAGTCATATTGCCAATACGAAACCGCCACCGCTTCTTACAGGGTAGGGAGTTTTACGCGAACTCGTTGATAATTTCCAGTAATAATAACAGCAGTAGTGCTGCTGCAAGGGCTAATGGTAATAGCCCAGGGGGGCTGCTGGGTGAGCAGACTCTTGCAACCCAAGCAATTTCTGGATCGATTGGCGGTTTACAGGGAAGATGTGCACTTATAAATGTGGACTCAACCCCGGAGGGATCTACGCAAGCGTTCTCCTCAATTGCAGGTGAATTGTATCAGGTTCGAGCACCCCTGAAGGCCATCCTCTTGACGTCGCAGTATAATATGATGCAACAACAAGCGTTTCAGCAACAGGTGGTGAAGTTCCAACAGCAGCAGCAGCAAATGCTCCTAATGAAGCAAAAACAGGCAAGAGCCATGCAGCTCCAGCAGCAGCAGCAGCAGCAGCAGCTTCAGCAGTAGTACAGAGTCCATAAATGCGTGTTTAATGGAGAATACGGTGACTTCTATAGCCATTAATCTATGTTACTATATTATCAGCTTTTAGCCATGCAGTTACGTTGAATTCAACAAATTAATTCCATGCTAGTTAGGACCTGTCCTCGCTAGTTGGCCAGTAGGGCTTGTATCGCAAGATCCATGGGTGGTTAAAGACCTCTGTCAACGACATGCGATGCTTGGGGTTTTTTTGCAACAAACGCGATATCAAATCGGCTGCGTCCTGGTCAACAAACGCGGGGATATCAAGATCTACCTTTGCAATGCGCTTGTATGTTGCATTCTTATCGATTTCCTCAAATGGTGGCTTACCCACGAGGAACTCGTATGCGAGTATGCCCAACGACCATATATCGACTGTCGCGTCGTGCTCATTGCTTTCAATCATTTCCGGCGGTAAGTAGTCTAGCGTTCCGCAGATAGTAAGGCGTTTGTTTCGTGAAGAAGCGGCATGATGAACTGACCAGCCAAAGTCGCTCAACTTGACTGAATTGTCTAGCGAAAGAAGAATATTCTCTGGCTTGATATCGCGATGTATAATATTCTTGGAATGCAAGTAGCTAAGGGCCATGGCCATTTGGTAAATGTAATGCGACGCAGTAATATTGTCGAATCGCTTTAGAGTCTTGAGACGCTGATACAACTCGCCGTGTATAGCATACTCAAGTATGAGGTAAACGTTGCGGTGGTCAAAAAAGAAGCCATAGAGGCGCGAAATCTTTGGGTGTACAAGCAGCGCCTGTATCTCAATCTCTCGACGAAAATTCTTCTCCAACTTCAAGTCAACCAACTCGTCCTTCAGCATAACCTTGAGGGCAACAATGTAACCGGACAGCTTATGTTTTGCGCAGTACACCTTACCAAGCTTTCCCTTCCCAAGGATTCGTCCAATCTCAAAATCTTCTAAACAAAACGTGCTGCTGGGTGCACCCATCACGTCTGTAGACTCTGGCGTTGTCGTTGTGGTTGTAGTCGCAGTCGTGGTCGCAGTCGTGGTCGCGTAACTGCGCGGCCGCACTGGAGTAGTATAGTTTGACTTCATCCGCGATGGTGCAGAGCGGTGCTTTGAGACGCGCGAAGCGCTAGAGCCTGACGCTGATGTGCGGTCCATGACATTCACCTGTAGCTTCCCCAAAGGCTTTCGTGTAGACGAGGGTTTGCTCGTGGGCGGACTCGCACTGGTCACTGGAGGCCGCTGTCGAACCAGAGCCGCCGAAAGACTCCCGCCATACTGGTACCCACTCGGTCGTGACAAAGTCTCAGAGAGTGATACTAGACGAGTCTCGATGCGCTGCAACAGGCGCGACGAGCTCGGAGACATGCTACTGTGCACCAAATGTTTGCATTTGCTTTATTGACAGTTTGAATGGGTACACGACTTTGTATATCGGTAATCACACGACGATGTCAGTCTCCTGCACATTTTATATACAGGTCTCGTGAGCCGCGGCGTGGATATTATTGGAACAGTTATGCCGCTATATTTTTAGCAACGGCGGATTTGGCACCGGGAGCGACGGGGTTGGCGCGCTCCCATCTCGCGTCGGGCTGCTCTCGTGTCAGTGCGTTGCTGGCGCCCGCTGAGGCATACCTGAAACCTCTCGACAGATTTTCTGTACGCAAGTGCGTCCCGGTCAAAAATATGGCCCAGATTTGGAAAGGTCATTCGCCATTCGCCATTTTAGTGCAAAGGGAACATCACCGCCACGACTCATACTGTTTCAGAAGCGTGTCCTTGTTGTTAGAAATGCCCCCCTTCCCGCGCGTACACCCGCCTTTTACAGTACGAAAGTCGGCTCCTGACGCCCCTGTAGCGCCTCGTCAGATGCTTAGTGTTGGATCTCACGTTCACTTCCCGCGTGCAGCAGCCTTGTTGCGAAGTTCCGCGCGATGCGCGTGTTGTCAAAACAGTAGATGAACTTTGTTTCTTGAGAAACAGCATACACGGCTGAAACAGGATGCATCCCTTCTTGTTCATGTGGCTTCCGTATTATGGGCAAGATATGCTTTCTTTCCCGCCTATTGTGTGACCAGGTGCGCGTGCCTTGGCTATTTGCGGCACTCCGTTTAGGCGGCAGAGGGTACACCTACGCAGGAATGTGCGCATCAGCATGCTCCATCGTGTGTCTCAACCTGGAAACATGCGTATATATAAGTGAGGTGGTATCGAACCGACCTTCTAATTGCTTTGGGTTCTGCACTTTAATCGATCTCTCTTGCACGTAATGACGATCAGATCTAAGTTGAAGCGAGTGTCTCAGGTTATACTCTCGGACTCACGCGAGGCCCTTGATCTCAAGAAGCTCTTGAAGAAGGACAAGGCTGACGCTGGCGCTGAGGCTGCCGACGCTGATGCCGATGCTGATGCTGACGCTGCTGCTGCTCCCGCTGAGGTTGAGGCTACTGGCGCTTCCGAAACTGAGACTGAGGCTGCTGATGCGGCTGACGTTGAGGCGGCAATTGAGGCTGCTAAGCCAGAGGAGACTGCGGCTCCAGTGGCTGCGGCTGCTGCTACTGACGCGCCTGAGACTCCCGCTCCCGTTTCTAAGGAAGCTGAGACTGCAGTTGCTGCCGATGCAGAGGCTGGCTCGACTCGCCCCAAGGATGCTGCCGTATTTTCTGCGTTGAGTGCCGAGTGGAATGGTGCTCTCCCTGCGGAGGAGGGTGCTGCCGCTGCCGCTCCCTCTGACGCGGATGGTGAGCTTGCACCGTCAATTACGGTTTCTGAGACTACCGGATCTAATGGTGAGGCCCAGGCTGAACCGAAGGAGCGTACAGTTTCGCGCAAGCGCAGCTACATTTATGGTGCGTTTAGGCGGATTATCCACCGTAACAAACCTGAGGCTGTTGCAGCCGCGTAATGGCTATGACGGACTGACTAGTGCCTGGTTATCTGTGTGGGCATTGGAAGCTTTTTACCTATTTTGCACCATGGCTATTGTGCCTTTAATCTAATATATTATACATTTCTTGTAGAAAACTGCCCCTGGCTTTGCCTCTGTTTGCCTCTGTTTGCCTCTGCGGGCAATGAAGAAGCCCAAACTGACCCTCCTCCCCTCACGGCTGCTGGGGTGTAGGTAGCTGCAAATATATTCACATGTCTGTCGCTTTATTATGTAATATTTTGGTATTTCGATTGCTTTTTGTGTCTTGTAATGGACGACATTTTAACGATCAAAAAAGCCTGCGACGCAGCAAAAGGAGTACCCGCCACCGCTGACGCCTCTCCCATCTGCGAAAGGGACACACCGTCTGACTACCTGTCTTCTTCCCGCATACACTACCATCGAGCCACAGCTTCGCGCACATAGGCCCGTTTTGCATGGACGAGTCCCGCAGTCTGCTTTTAACACGTAGACGTTAACTGGCGTCACAACTCTCACACAGCCACACCGACAATACAGCGATGGACTTGAGAGTGGGTAAGAAGTACCGTATTGGTCGCAAGATCGGCTCGGGCTCTTTTGGAGATATATACTTGGGCACGAATATCATATCTGGCGAGGAGGTTGCCATAAAGTTGGAAAACACAAAAGCGAAGCACCCTCAGTTGATGTACGAGGCAAAGGTGTACAAGGCCTTGAGCGGGGGTGTCGGCATTCCGTTTGTGCGTTGGTACGGTACTGAGTGCGACTACAACGCGATGGTGATTGACCTTTTGGGGCCTAGTTTGGAGGACTTGTTCAACTACTGCAACCGCAAGTTCACTTACAAGACAGTGTTACTCTTGGCGGACCAGCTCCTTTGCCGCATCGAATACATACACGCCCGCTGCTTCATCCATCGCGATATCAAGCCCGATAACTTTTTGATGGGTATCGGTAAGCGCGGTTCGCAAGTGAATGTTATTGACTTTGGCTTGGCCAAAAAGTATCGTGACCCACGCACGCACAGCCACATTGCATACCGCGAGAACAAAAACTTAACCGGAACAGCACGGTACGCCTCGATCAACACGCACTTGGGAATCGAGCAACTGCGCAGAGATGACTTGGAGTCGTTGGGCTACGTTTTAGTCTACTTTTGCCGTGGTTCTTTACCTTGGCAGGGACTCAAAGCGGCTACTAAGCGTCACAAGTATGATCGCATTATGGAAAAAAAGTTGACTACCTCGAACGAGGTTTTGACGAAGGGCTTGCCAACTGAGTTTTTGGAATACATGAACTATGTTAAAGCATTAAAGTTTGATGACAAACCAGACTACCCTTTTTTGCGTAAATTGTTCAGAGACTTGTTCAAGAAAGAGAATTACCGTTACGACTATGTGTTTGACTGGACTTTGTACAAGTTCCAGCAGGAGAAACAACGCGCACAAGGAAAGGTCAATGACGAGGCACAGGATGAAACACAGCAGCAGCAACTGCATGATTTGCAACAAGTTGGTCAGCAGCAAGACCTTGCGCCACAGCAACAGCAGCCACAACACTCATCACAACAACAGCTACAACATCCGCAACAGACCCAACAACAGCAACAGCTTCAACAACAAGATGCTCGCATTAATGCGCCCCGGGAAGGTTTAGAAAACGAAGGCAAACTTTATGAACTGCCGAAACAGTACCAGCAGCGGGCCCGGTTAGGCGTGGACCAGTTACATAAAGCCAGAGCTATAAAACCAAATGAGTACGAGGATGGCATGCCACCCAACTTTGCTGCAAGAGAACCTGGGTGGCCTGCGTACGGACCCGAAGCACATCACATGGTACTGCAGAGGATCCTATCAGCACCATTAGACCAAGGTGTCCTGTATGACAACATTAGGGGTGGAATCGATGTCATGGGCTATTCGCAAGAGTTGAACTACCCATCAAATAGTGGTTCTCGCCAAATTTTGACTGATAAGAAGCAGCAGCAACAGCAACAACCCATCCACAAAGGTGGAGATCTTAACCCGGCTTGGCTCTAGATAATTTCTGAAACTTCAGCATGGTAAGCCTATATAGTTCATTTTTGGTCCATTATGTAAAGTTACATCAGTAACATCAGCAATCGCATAGTAATTGATAAACTAAAGTATTTTGTTATTTAAGTTCTTTGAGTAAAACTAGTTGTATATCTAGTCTACGTTGTCGTTTGCACTGGCCGCCTCGGACTCGTGTACTGGTTCGCTTGAGCCTTGTTTGGAATCCTTGACTTTTCCGCTTTCATCGAGACCGGAGTCAAAAGTTGCACCCAAAAAGTCAAAAACATGTCTGACCTCATTCCTAGATTCTGCGTCACCAAGGTTACTCGAGGTACTAGCAAATGTATCGATAAATCCAAAAAAACCGTGAAAGGTGTTTTCCTTAACCTCTTCGGCGTAAATCTTATCGTAAATGAACTTGTGCTTAAATGCATCCATCTCTGTCTTGTACTTGTCAAAGTCAATCTTTTCATACTCAAGCTTCTCTAAAATAGAATTGCAGCCTGTGTAAACAGGGTTCTCCAAAAGCAAGCCGAGCGACGGGGCCTTGGGAACATTTATCTTTGTAGGCCCAAAACAATCCTTTATTCTGGAAATTGGACATCCCGTTCTAACAACCAACACGGCCATTGCAATCATCTTTCTGATCTGGTGCAACATAAATGACTGACCGTGGATGTGGATGGATACCCATTCTGTTCCTTCAATCACAAACGGTTCGGAGACAGTGGTGCCCATAATAAAACGCTTGGACGATGCCTCCTTGAAGCTCTTACCCAAAGTGAAGTTGTGAAAGTTGTTTGTACCCTCGTATTGCCTCATGGCATCTCTGAACAACTCTAACCGCTCGGGGCTGACTTTGTAGTCTCTCCTACGCTTGTTTTCAATAGTCTTGTACGTCTTCATTTGCTTTCCAAGCTCAGTTACGTTACCTTCTTCGTCATAGGTCTTGATGCTAGAGTTAGAGCTGGTAGTATCCTGTAAAAGCGACTCCAAATGCTCAATCTGTTCCTGGGTGAGCTCGCTCTCCAGCACAGCCTTTCTGGTCTCGCTCCACCATTCGCGGCCTTCAACGTCATCTCTAATAATACCGGGGTGCTTCTCGTTCTTGGCGGCAATTAAATCGCTTAATACAGTCTTGGGCTTGGGCGGCAACAACGTGTATGTGGGCAACAAGTACTCGTAAACCCGTGAAGAGCACATTTTTCTGCAGTCGAACCCCTTTGAGGTCCTCTGAATACCCCAGATCCTAATCTGCTCTGGTAACTCGGCATTTATGCGGTCCATAATGTCCCCATCCTCAATAATCAACTTGCAGGAAACTACATTACCTGCTGCGTGAACACCTTTATCAGTTCTAGCGCATCTCTGAAATGCATTCTTCTTGATGTCGTCGGCGTTTTCAGGCGAGATCGCACCTGATTTTGCAAATGCAGTAAATAACGCCCCCTCAATAGTCTTGGTATCCTGCGTGTTCTGGATCTGCATCCCGTTGTAGCCAGTACCACAGTACCCAATCATCACTGCAACCTTCTTCTTGGGTTTGCGTTCGGAGCGAGGCAACGGCACACCATTCTCGTCTACACGAGGCGTGAACTCCCTAAAAATATGTTAGTATCACCGCATAAAATAGCCAGGCAGAACATGGCAGTAAAACATACCTACTGGACTTTGGGCTCCCTCTGTGGGCGCTTTGCACGCTTGTTGTCTTCATTTCTCTTACCCGCTGGGCGAGCGCGTCCTTTCTGGTTCTTAGCGTCCACCACCGGAACATCCCCGGTGGTAGTGCTCTCCCCGTTAGAAACATCAGACTGGACTGTCTCGTTGGACTGCACCGTTGCGAGCGCGGGTTGTTCGTCGGACATTTGATGGGGTGTGTCGGCTGCCCAGCGGTCTCGTTTTTCAGCGATGCTCATCGAAGTCACGTGTACACAAGTCAAACTTTTCACATTGAGCTTTTCATCATTTGCGTTGCAGTCAAACCAGCAGGATGAGACCGTTGACTGAGGAAGAGACCAAGGTGGTGTTTGAGAAGTTGGCCAACTACATTGGCAGAAACATCTCATTTTTGATCGATAACCCCACGAGTCCACACGTATTTCGCATGCAAAAGGACCGTGTCTACTATGTTTCCGATCAAGTAGCTCGCTTCAGTACGTCAGTGTCGAGACAGCAGTTGATGTCTGTCGGTGTCTGCTTTGGAAAGTTCACAAAGACTGGCAAGTTCAGATTGCACATAACCGCGTTGCCTAACTTGGCGCAGTACGCCAAGTTCAAGGTGTGGATCAAGTCGAACGGTGAGATGCCCTTTTTGTACGGGAACCACGTCTTGAAAGCACACATAGGACGTATGTCGGATGACATACCTGAACACGCTGGTTTGATTGTGTACTCCATGAACGACGTGCCTTTGGGCTTTGGTGTCAGTGCTAAGTCCACTAACGAAGCGAGAAACTTGCAGCCCACTGCAATTGTTGCATTCAGACAGGGCGATGTTGGCGAGTACTTGAGAGAGGAGGACACTTTGTTCGCATAAGCAATAGTACCATCCTGTTCCCTTTATGGGGAAAGAGCGGGGCAAGGGCGAGAGATTAAAGATAACTACGACTTCTGACCCGTTCTGTTGCATTACTAGAGACTGGTTCCTCTACCTGCTCCTCATCGCAAACTGTATTTTTAGCCATTACCTTCACGTCTACTATTACTTTCATCTACAATCTTAATAAAAGTCACAGAAACGCATTTGCTCTATACTTGTGTATTAAAGTGTATTATGTACATGGATGCTAGTAAAGTCCTGCGGCCCTCTCGCCCGCTGCTGTAGGTTTAGTACGGCAACGAGCACGCTCTGAGAACACGGCCAGGGTTTCCCGAGGATATGGTGTATGTGTTCTTGGCCATCTTTTCAAAAATTGCATCCTCCTCCTCGATGTTGGTCTTGGCAAAACGGGTAGCGGCAGCCTCCTGAGCCACCTCTTCGCCCGACTTGAGAGCCTGCTTAGTGGGGTACTCCTTCACGAAAAGGACCCCATGCTCTCTGTAAAACTGCATAATCTTGCGGGCCTCGTCCATGGTGTAGTTGGTCACCGTAAACGTCTTTATTCCGCCATTCTGCATGAGCGTCTCGGCCACTGACGCATCAATGCGCTTGTCATATGGGTCGTACTCGTGGTGACCTAATGCCACGGCCAAGTTCGTGCGTTCAATAGTCTTGTCAGCGGCAGTGCTCAAGAGAACACCGCCCTTGGCAAAACTAATCTCGCCGCCTGCCACCTTGAGTACAAAGTCAGCCACTTCAAGCTCCAGCATATGCACCGGCTCGAAATCTGTGCTCCTGTACTTGCTAACAGGATTGTTAACCAAATTGTTGAAGTTGTCCACGCTCAACAATACAGGAAACTGCTCCGAGTGCGCCACCAATTCCTCGATAAAAAAGCTAAACGCATTGGTGGGTGCCAGCAATCCAAAGTCGCGGTTAGCGCTTAAAAAGTCGTACAACGTGTTCGTTCCCTTCACAAGCAGGTGCTGCACCCGCTTCGCCGTGAAGCTCGAGTCTCTCGTCAACGGCATCTTCTTAAACACCAGTCCGTTGGCCAAAAGCAACTTTCTGATCCATCTCTTGGTAAACATTGGCTGCTGGTACTTGTTCAACTTTTGGTTGCGAATGTAGTCGCTGGTTCCGTCAATAATACGTTCCGGAAAGTCCAAATGCAAAAGCACCACGTCCAGGTTGTGCTGTGACAAGGCCAACGCTTTCGCCTGCGTCAACAAAGTGGACTTGCCCACAAGCTTATCGCCCACGATACAGAGCCTGTTATCCTTGCTGCTAATGTCTCCTAGCTTGCTCACAAATTCTGTGTACAATTGCGTTGTGTTGCGCGTCACCATCGATAACGGCTCTCTAAACAACTCGTGCTGCTGAAATACCTTAAAAGAACCCAACACGCTCAATTCGGCATGCGGCAAATACGCCCGCACAGTCCCTTCCGCTTCCAGCAACGACACATGCGTCAACACGGCCACGTCGCTCGGCTGAGCACGCTTTTCGTACTTGAGCGCACCAACAGCCCGACCAAACTCAAAGTGCGTCATTCCGCCTTTCCGGGGCTTGACAGAATCCTCGGCCTTTGCCTTTTTCTTCACTACCTGCTTACGCTTCGCGTCCTTCTGTGGGGTCTTTGACTTGGCCGCCAATACCGGCGCTGAATGCGAAATAGTACGCCTCCAAAGAAGCGCGTTTGCGCCCTGAGGAAAAACGCACACCTTCGCCACGAAACCCGCTCTAATCATCGCTCGTGTAACTTGTCCGCAACTCTCACTGTCACCGTCTCCGACACTGTGAAGTCACTGCCTCCAACTGCTGTGAATCGCTCGCGCAACACACCCAAAAATTTTCAGTGTGATTAGCCAAACCGCACGACCTTTTCAGCTCTTCAGTAAATTTTTCACTTGAACATCGAGCTATAATGCTCGGGACTTGGCCCTTGGGTCTGGTAGGGTATGGATTGGTGTCGTGTGGATCGTTGCGGGCGGTGCGATTCGCGTCTGTGCTGCGAAGGTCACGGCCACGGCGCGACGGTGTCCAACCGCACCGGCCGAAGCCGGTGCGGTCGCCAAAGCCGATTGGCAATCCCGCAGAGAACCACAAGGTGCTCTCGTTTGGAAAGTTTTCGCAATTGACTCCGCCCGATGCGAAACACCAAGTTGTTTCGCTGACTGGTGCAGCATCGATGAACAGTTTTGAAGCGCTTCGGATATTTCCGTCGGTGCGGGAGGCGATGATTGGCGAGATCAAGGGGTCATACAGCATGAAGAACACGTATATAAAGGACAAGACTGAGTTGGTACTCAAACCAACGCCGATACAGGTTGCGGCTATTCGCAAAATCAACCAGTCGCGCTTGGCTTTTGCAAAGAAGCGGAGTGCGGAGAGCGAGGAGGCGGCCTCTGGTAAGGCTATTGTAGACGAATTGATCAAGACCAACGAGCTTTCACGGCTCAAGGTTTTCACTCTTGCGGCAGAGACGGGCTCGGGAAAGACGTGGGCATACTTGGCGCCACTTTTGAGCAAATTGAAGGAGGAGGACAAAGAGGCGTTTGATGTTTCGCCCGCACATCTTGCAAAGGCACAGACGCACGCCATTGTGCGTCTGGTGATATTGGTGCCAACACATGAGCTTGTGGACCAGGTGTACCGCACGCTTGTGAATGCGAACCAGTTCTCGATGGACTTGGACGCTGTGTGCGCGAAGCACCCCCAGTACTCGACATTTATGAATCTGTCTAGTCAGGGATCTAAGCTCAATTTCAAGATCCTCAAGTGGACTTCTGGAGAAGCACACACCAAGTTGCTCAATGCGTGCGATCACAGTCGAGTAGACGTATTGGTGACAACGCCGGGCAAAATTCACAGTTTGAGCAAGCTCGTCAATATCGAGCGTCCGTTTCGCGTCTTTGCATTCACCAACTATTGCGTGATGGACGAGGCCGATACCTTGTTTGATGAGTCGTGGCTCCAGGAGAGCTTGCTGCTGTTGAGACGCATGACCCGCTGCAAGGACTTGGTTCTCTGCTCAGCCACCACCCCAAAACAGTTTTCCACCGCCTTGAGCACTACCTTTGTGGGGAACACGGCATTGATTCGCATTACCACGCCGTCTTTGCACAAGATTCCGCCCCAGATACATGTGAGAGTGCTTGATGCCACGTACCCTCCGTACAATGGTTCGCGTATGCGGTGTCTTGCACAGGCATTGTATGCCATCTCGCGCGACGGCACAGAAGAGGGAATGGTCAAACGGATAATTATATTTGTCAATGAGACCAAAGACGTGATGCCACTTGTGGACTCATTGGTGCTAAAATACTCGCACCGTCCGGAAGACATCATTGGGGTGACCAGCAAGGATAAACCTGCTGAGCGCTTAGAAAAGATTAAACCCTTTATTGACCTGGCATTGCCTCGTGACCAGGATCCAGATGGCAGCCACGTTAAGGTGTTAATCACTACTGACTTGATGGCACGCGGCTTGAACTTCTCGGCCGTTAAGAATGTCATTTTGATGGAGCTACCTCGCAACTCGGTAGATTTAGTTCATCGGATTGGACGCACGGGTCGCATGCGCCAGAGCGGGAGAGTATTTATTATTGTTGACCGCAAGACCAGCAAAACTTGGGTTAAAGCGCTTCCCGGAGCAATCAAAAGAGGATTTACTATTGGATAAGGTGAGTTATCCCATTAGGAACATTTTCGGGAATATTCATACATGACAAGGGCAACGCATGGGATAAAAAGTGAAGATTGATTGATTATTGAAAGGATACATTATAGAAGGGTACAAGGGTATGTTTTTTTATCTAATGGTTCCAATGTGATGAGACAAAAAGATTTAGACGTTAGACTTCCTAATTACATTGAGGAAAAGTCTGAGATAGCTGACTAGGAACCTCTTGATACACACAGCCAATATACTAACATTCGCAGCAAGACATGTAAATAGACTGTAAATAAATTTTGTCGACAGCCAACAACCCTAATCACTTGACCTATTCACAGTCTTTCTTTTGAAACCTTGTTTCCATCTTGTTACAACCTTCTCTTGTGTTCGCTTCTACTCGTACTCTTGTCTCGTTTGTTTGTAGTTGTCGCTGCGTCGCGTCCAAATGCGTAATTTCCGATAAGCCGAGGTTCGATAGCAAGAATTTTTCAACCTTGGGTGATAGCATGTCATTGCGCGACTTACTCGTTAAGTCAAGAAGATTCGCTAGTACGAGTGCCTACCACGCAATGTCGCATAGTGTCCATACGCTGTTAGCAGAGCAGAAAGCCGGATTATACTTTGGTACCGAAGTTGTGAATCGGGTATCGTTCCTCCGTGAGGATCACGACTTTATCAGTCTGTCGGCGTTGCATCCTAGCACGCGCTTCATATTCTTTCAGCACACGAACCCGCTATTCAGCAAGCATGCGGAGGACAAGCTAGTTGTGCTAAGCAACGGTGATGGCCAGATTGGCGCAGGTGTGTCTGGTCTCAGTGGCGGTGTCGCCGGGTGGGACACCGCCGTGAAGGCATGGGCAGATGCAAACAAGGAGCAGAGCCCGCTGCTCCGGGACGGCGAGGAGCGCCCTCACTTTTTATTACTCGGCCTAGAGGACGAGAGCGTTGGGTTAGACTTGAAGCGTCTTCGGTTGGACGACGAGGACCTGTCTGTGGAAAAGTACTTGGACCACCAGGGACGTTACCAGGGTATTCCGTACTATGCAGTCGATTTGAGCACAAGCCCTCGCTTGGCAGACGCGATAGTAGACTTTTACGTGAAGTCTTCGGGGACCGACTCCGATAAGGAAGACGTCTACTTTACTCACGCTCGCAAGCACACGCTAATGCTCACTCACAAGGAAGCCGCGCTCTTCGCCCACGGCAAGATGTTCCTCGACTGGCTCGCGCGGAACCGCTTCTGTCCCGGCTGTGGCCTGGCAGTGATCCCCATCCACGCTGGCGGGAAACTCCGGTGCGTGAGCACCGCTACAAGTAGCGATGGGAAGCCAACGTGCCCGGTCAGAGCGGGTGGAGTCAGCAACGTCTCCTTTCCCCGCACGGACGCCGTCATCATCACCGCCATCACAAATACCGAGCGCACAAAGATCTTGTTACTGATGTCCAAGCGCTGGGGCGCGACACGTATGTACTCCTGCACCGCTGGCTTTATGGAGCCTGCAGAACTGGTCGAGACCGCTACAAAGCGCGAGATCTGGGAGGAGACGGGCGTCGTGTGCTCTAAAATAGACCTCGTGGTAACTCAGCCGTGGCCGTACCCCGCGAATTTGATGATTGGGTGTATTGGCACAGTCGACTTTAACGGCACCAACGAGGTCATAGACTTGGGCCACGATGCAGAACTCGCCGACGCCCGCTGGTTCGATGTCGAGTTCATCCGCAACCTTGCCTACGGCCTCGACACCTCCGACTCGTTTAACCCAGAAAACATCACGCTCCCCCTCCCTGAGTCCATCTCGTTCCTGTTGATCAAGTTGGTGGTCGACAAGGTGAAACCCGAGCCAACCAAGCTATAAACTCCGGTACATATCCCACCTAACCTCTCGGTAAGCACACCCGCACAGTCGTGCAAGTTTTACGTACACGCTCTACCCCCGCCATCCCCACAAACTGCTTCCACGGAAGAACAAAAAGGGTCCCTCTTCTTGAGTCACGTGATATGTCGATTCAAAACTCGTCCATGGGGCTAGCGGGGCGTATAGCGCTGCGGAAGGAGCTGCTGTTGCCTGCCAAACGAGCGCGGTGGCGCCCACGCATTGTCGGTGCAGTTGTGTGGCACCCTGGTGGCCTGTGCCGCTGTGGCGCATTTGTCATGTTTGCTTTAAAGTGCTTTTTGAAGTTTTTTCATGCAGGTTCGGATGCAACGTGGGCCCGCGATGGTCTATATGTCCCGCTGGCGCTGCCTGCTGTGTTTTGTCGGCTAGGACATGACTGTTGAGAGCGGAGAGCTAGTTATCGCGGGCCACCGCGGCTTCAAGAGCCTGTACTGCGAAAACACCTTGGAGGGCTTTGAGCAGTGCTATGCAGCAGGCGGAAGCGTCTTGGAGACGGATGTGTGGGTCACGCTGGACAATGTGTTGGTGATCTCCCACGATGTGCTGACGAAGCGTATCTTCACGGACCTGCGCGGAACGGCGACCGACTACAACATCCTCAACACCTCGTACGACGAGGTGTTGCGCCATTTGCAAACATACAGTGGCGAGCGCCTCTTGACGTTTCGCGAGGTGTTGGAGTGGTTCTTGCCGTATGCAGAGCGTGACGATGGGCGTGAGGCGTCTGGTCGGGTGCACAAGTTGATGTTGGATATCAAGCGCAAGAATCCGCCTCGTATCGCGCGCATGATTGTTGAGGATCTCTTGAGTGTGCGTCTGGATGTTTCCTTTTGGTTTCACCGTATACAGTTTGGGGTGTGGGACCTCAATATGATAAAGTTTATGAACCAGGACGACTTTTTTACGAGAATCTTTACCGGTGAGATGAACCACGCCGGCTACTCGCAGTTTGACGTGTTTCACATCTCGTCGCTGTGGAAGGACCTGGTTCACTATGTCAACTACAACTTTTACCTCGACAATGCGGTGCTCGCGCGCGGAGGCGTGCCGGTGCGTGTGACGGGCGTGTCGCTCCTCTACATCTCCATGTGGTCTCACCGGTTTTTGTCCCGCTTTGTTCCGCTCTTGCGCATACAAAATCTCAAATTATACTCATGGACTATAAATACGCGCTCTCAGTACGACTACTTGGAACGCCTATGCGAGTGCGCGCGTGTCCGCGAGTTTGGTGTTATAACCGACTCGCCCGACGTGATGGCGCAGCACCGCAAGGAATTAGCATTGGACCGCACCCTCTCGCCTCCCGACGAGTTGACGCTGCTCCGGACGTATACGCTGCAGAACTATAGCGAGGATGGCGAGTTGGATGTGCCGCTTAAGCTTTCGCAGCAGATTTCATTTTGGTTTTTCGACATTTTTATGCTTTTGGCTGGATCGCGCCGCGTCACTGAGTCGGAACGTAACTTTGGCGGCTACGTCGACGGTAATGTTGCTAACGATGTCCCGGGCTCGCAGACGTTTCGATGGATTTTTGGCCAGTGCCAAAAGTATGGCATCTTTTAAACACGGGCTTGCGAGTAAATATGTAATTTCGCAGCATTTATGTATTCCTGCATATTGTGAAAAATGTATACGCCAAAAAAAAGCGACAAATCACTTTTCCTTCAATCGACAGCAACGGCGGCCTGTTTCACCGACGGTTAGGGACTGAGATTGCTCCGGAGAGCTGCAAACGAGCCTGTTGTTTCCGTTGTGTATTGACCCTGCCTAGACTACACTTAGCTATCTGTACTTTTAACAGACCCGGTTTTTGCAGCACAAATCTGCTGCAAATTTGTTGTTGTGTCAATGGTATTATACAAGCGCAAGCAGGTCTCCTTCTCGCGCCCAGGAAGCACGCCTGCGGACTTGTCGACGGAGGTGTATGTTATCCCACAGACGGGAGAGTGGTTTGAGGCGTACCAAGACTACTTGACGCGTATGGACTATTACAGCAAGCGCAAGTTTGTGTGTGAGATAACCGGCAACTCGTGTTTGACCTTTTTCGAGGCCTGCGAGAGCGAGGCGCGCGAGGTGAAAGGCGTTGAGAAAAACTTTCCTGAGGCGCTCCGAGAGCACATTTTGCGATTCTTGCAATTCAATCGCATTACGCGTCTTGATCAGCTAGTAGACAAGGTTTACCTGGTTTTCAAAAACGACTACTTTCCTGGAGAGACCATATACATAAAAAGTGAGGCACATCATCCACCCGCGCCTGAGGAGCACGAAGATGAGGAGGCTGGCGCAGGGCAGCCAGCGCTACACCTACACCTTCATAACAACGTTTCCCGCTTACGCGGAACGATTCGCGAAAAGGTGCAGTATGGTCAGCTTGAGCCTACACGTTATTTGGTAGTACGCTTGAGTGACATGAAGCAGTTTATCGTTACCAACGAGCTTATTTCTCGCGACCGCAACCACTTCACGAAGTGGCTCATTAAGACCTTTATTAAGCTCACCATGTCTCGCTCTCACAAGGTGGGTGCCCCCTGGGTTATGAAGAACAAGTACGCCCTCAAGTATAGAATTCTGCAGGAATACCCCGAAGATTTGCGCCACTATGCTGATTCTACACCGAACGGGGAACGGTTGTACGAGGACGCTGCCCCTTCCGCTAAAAATGCTGGAGCCCGCAAGAGTGCCAAAGACGTTTTGGATGCATCAGGAGCAACAGGATCACCGTCAGCCCTGAATTCAGGAAATGGAAGTATGTCAGTCAGTACCGGAAAACGTATGGGTAAGGGCCCTGGTCTGAAGGGAAGTAAGCCCTCTGCAGAACCCTCTGCAGGCGAGCACCCTTTTTCCGTGGACGGAAAAGGAGGACCCCGGCGTTTACTAATAAAGGCCGAAACTGATGCCAAGAGCAAGTTTCCCGCACATTACTTGCCAGAATATATAAAGCAAGAATTGTCACTTGAAGACGAAGTTGTGACTTCAGATAAGAACCTATCGTTGGCAGGCCCGAACTCTTTTGCCACACTCCAGCCATCGAAGAAAAATATAGTCGACGACTTACAGATCAAGTTTGACATACAAAACCAAAAACCTACCCCTAAAAGTTTGCTCCTACCGCCAAATGCGCGTTCATGGAATCAGCATTTGGCTAAGGAATTTGCGGATGACTTAAAGAACGAAAAGAAGGAAAATAATGACGAAATCATAGAAGATGACCAAGATACCAACTTCAAAATGAACGAATGCAAACGTCTCAATTCTCCTAGGATACTGGCAGTGGAAGAAGCACTCCAGGTGTGGGTCTTTTTAAATGTTTACCACTCAGTATTAAAGTTGGACACGTTTACATTTGATGATTTTATTTACGCTATGGGTTGGAACTATAACCAATTTGATGAATTGGGAAGATGTGAGTTACTTGACGAGATTTGGTGTGCAGTTTTAGGAGCAATTGTATCATCAGAGATACCTTCTAAAGTAAAGGCTAATCAGGCCCTTGCCAATGATGAAATATTTGGTTTGCAAGTGAACTTACCTGCTGAAGAATCTTACATTAACCCAAGTAAAAAGATTAATAAAAGCGATAATGAAAATGGTGTTGGTGGAAGTGATAGTGAGCAAGATGAAAACGCCCTAAAAAGTGAGGATGAAATCTCGGAAAATGAATCTGAAGACGTGCCGAAGAGTAAGGCTTCAGACACCAGAGGCTTGCTTTCTGAAGAAGTTATCAACGGTGGTCAAGACAATGGGGCCGATAGTGCAATAGAGATCGAAGACGATGAGGAGGAGGACTTGGAAAGTGCAAACGTGAACCAAAAGGCTGACTCGCCTAATGATGACGATGAGTTAGATCATAATGCTCATATTGTCATGAACTACAGAAATACACCATGGCATGAGCGCTTGCGTAAAAGAAATTTCAAGGATGGTCATTGGCAATGCATTGTTTTGGGAGTTTTGTCACTTGTGGAGTATGTTGCCGCATACAAACCCATAATTGAGAAGGCCTATAGCATCCTTTGCCCTAAGGTTCTACCTGCAAATCCAGCAACCGTCTTAAACCAATTCTATGAGGAACTTGACATTGATTTAAAGCTCCAAATTTTGAACATTTTGGTAGATTTGTTGGTGGATGGTAATTTGGTGCGGGATTACATTGACGAATGTTTGGAAAAATCTGCAAAACTCAGGCGTCGTCGTCTAGACTGTGTCAGAGATTATAAGATTCACCTTGATATCGGCCAAAAGACTAATACATCCCTTCACGAAATATCGTTGGCAAATAATGCAAACGGAGACTCAAAGAGTGATGAAGCCGGCTCAACTGTCGGAAGCGTGGTCGTTAAAAGGCCAAGATTAAATTTCAAAGTTTTTGAAATTACAGAAGAAGAGGCAAAACTAGCTAGCATTGATGCTCTGTATAAAGAAACTTGGGAAAAGCGGAGAGACGCACTATTAAAGCTCGATAGCATTAAGAAAGAAAAGAGAGAGATTGAGAGAGAACTCACAGAAATCGACTGTCAGAGAGTTAAGTTACTTGGAAAGGATCGCCATTATAATAGGTATTGGTGGTTCGAAAACAACGGGTTGCCCACATATTTTGGTAGCAGCTCCAACGATGAAGAAAATGAGGATGAAGAGAAAGAGAAGGAGAAAGATAAAGAACGTAATGACGAAGATGAAGAAGAAGATGTGCTTCGCGAGTTGGAAGAAACATATTTGATGGGTAGGCTTTGGGTCCAGGGACCCAGTAATGCCGATTTGTCAATTAAATTCAAGACCAGTTTCCAAGAGTCCCAGGAGTTTAATAGGAAGCTTGAGGATCGCGAGTACGAGGAGTTTGAGGATACTGTAAAATCTGATACCGAAGTTCCGGATATTTCCGACCTTAAGGCCGAAGTCAAAGAAGCTGAAGGAAAGGAACTCAAAGATATAAATACAATTCGAACTATGGACTTTTCCAAGGTTTCTGCCTCATTCAAAGAAACGGTGGAAGAGCTCTACGACTTGCGTTTTGAATCAAACGAAGTTTATTTGATTTCAAACAATCTGAGAGTGGTGTGTGTCGACAATCAAGGTGGAATTGTCAATCTGTCACTCTTGACTCCCGTTCAAAGAAAAATAATTGAGGAGTATCCTGATCCCTTGCTTGATGGCACATCGTGGAGGTATTATGATAGTCCAGACGATATAGGGGCTTTGATTGATTGGCTTAACCCTTGGGGAGAGCGTGAGTCGCAGTTGCGTAAAGAGTTACTCAATGTGAAGGATGTTTTACTATCTAACTTGGGTGCGAGAAGAATGGCCTTATGGTTTGACAAAACTCCTGAAGAAGAGTTAGAAATTGAAAGCGATATCGAAAAGCTTCGCCTGCATGCCGAAATTTTGGAAACTGCCCCTATAGACAAATCAGAGGATGAGGACGACGACGTAATTGTGTTGACATCTAAGAGAAAGAAACGTTCAACGGAAGTGGGAAACTCTCGAAAGCGTCAAAAAGTGCAGACAGTGGAAGACGCTATTCTGTTTGGTAATTCAGATGAAGTTAGAAAGTTAGAAGAAGAGTTGACGGAAATGCTAAAGGCCAAGAAGAAGGAACGCGATTTGCGGAGGGTTGTGGAGTGGATTAATGGAACTGCGCGTGACAAGTATGATAAAGCCCTCTACGATGGAGGTGGAAAAACCAGGGCTAAGTATGGATCACAAACTGGTAGATCAAAAGTATAGAACTGTAACTTTGTACTATTATTACATCAATGTATTAGACTTTACCTACGTAATCACCTCTAAATCCTATCAATCGTTGTTTACGCATAGCAACTGATCATCATTCAATTCATGACCTATTCCGCTTTCTAGACCTGCTATCATCGTAACCTCTATCACGTTCTCCTTGCCTCTTATTTCTTTCCATTCTAGTTTGCTCAGCTAACTCCCTTAACTTACGTTGCTTCTCCGTCCTTTCCTTATTTGCCATTTCTAGTCTCATCTCATTACGCAACTTTATCTCACGCTTTGCCGTCTCTTCAGCCCTTTCGAGGGTCTGAGTTAACTTCATGCGTTTCTCCAAGTTAACTCCGTGGTCGGTAGACAGACTACCTCCGTTGGCAGCTAGAACTCTCTTATCAAGCGAAATAGTGAATCCCTGGTTGTTTTTCCAGTTTGAGATGGCCAGTGGAATTGTCCACTTCTGTCTGTCCTCCTTGGTCAACTTGTTCTCTGCGCCAGCGCTATTTTTGAGTACTGGCGGTGGTGGCGACGGTTCTCTGTGTCGGTTCTTGCGAAGCTTGAATTTTGGTGGAGCCATCGGATCCTGCTGGTACTCTCTAATCTGAATAGTCCGTTGCTGTCCACCGTCCAGCGACAAGCTACTGGGGGTATAGTTTATGGTGGTCACGGTATCTGCTACCCCAGAGCCTGTCGTTCTCGGCGCTCCAACCGCCACTCCTGACTTTCCGCCCAATAAGGATGCCACAAGACGACGTGTTTCAGCTAAACACTCCCTTAGCGCCTCACCTTCTTCAGTATCATCGTCAATGCGTGGCCGCGGGAAGTGGTGCTTCAAGTGGGGAAATCGTTTCTTGAGGGGAACTGTGTCTTCGTACGATGCCTGTACACGTCTCCCAGTATTGTCTCCAGCTGAAGCGATTGTGAGAGCGTGGTTGAATGTGCCGTCGTCATTGACCTGAAGCTGGAGCCCATTAACCGTCTCCTTGTCGTGCACACCGAACTTGGCGGCCGCCACTGTCTGAAGCTGAGGAGCGATACTCGACCACGTTAGCTGTTTTGAGGCGCTCTTTCTCTTATTGGCTCGGGGAGCGGTATACTCTGCATGCTTCGGTCGCGGTAGAAGTGAGCTAAACATGTGTGATACCATATTGCAGCACTCAAATGTGATGAGACTAAAGCTTTGTTTGTATTATGTAATCGTTCGCACCAGGCTAACGTTTTGTGGTTCAGGCTTTGCAGCATACGGGAGATCTCGAGCTCTGTATGCCTTTTCCCAGCATGTGGTCAGTCATATATCAGCTTGTTTGGGGAAGCACCATTAAAAACAACTGTAACTTGCACCTACGGCCGCCCCTCGGTACTCTTGAATTTTATGTGTGAGTTATGTAAGAACGTGAAACCGTCGCTAGGTGTCGTGTTTTTACGTCACCGATCTCAAGAACCGTATTTTAATTTTTTCTGTAATCTCCTAGGCTCAAATTCCTGTTATTCCTGCTCCCCTCCCGTGCTCGTCATCAATGAATGTCCCTCGAAAAATACTGTGACCGTTGCCGCAAAGGCAACCTTGTTGTATCTGTAATCCCCACCTCGTCTGTCGCTGCGTTTCCCTGCCTTTGCCAGCCTCTAGATACAATATCCAGTACCAACGTCTGTGCCACCTTTTCCAATCTCCATGATTGTCCCACCAGTCGCGTGCCTAGTGCGCATTAGATCTTCGGGAACGTCTTCCAAACCTGGGAACTTGTGCGCAATTTCAAAAGAACACACGTGTATCATCCCTGCGCTTTTCCAAAAGTAGAAATATATATGCGTTTTAATACCTTTTTGGGTAATCCAACATGCGCACCGTAAACCGAGGGCTTCTGGAGGCGTCGGGCGGTTAGAAGGCTTAGGGCTTTGGATTAGTTTTACATGCAAACTTGCGTTTAACCGCCCAAGTGAGCCTCGTTTGAGCGGAAGAACTTTCCACAAAGAAGATGCGCTCGGAGAAAACTGGCTATTTTTTGTGTTGCGGCCATCGCATTCGTTTGTGTAATTACAAGTGAGAGATGGAGATAGGCTTCCGCAAGTAGAAAGTATCGCGCGTTTGGGTATACTTTTACAACAGGTATTTATATCGGTCCAGGCCGCTCAAGGGGCGCAAGGTTCAAGGTCGAGAATCACCATGTCTGAGACGAATAGTTCTGCAAGTTCAAGCGCTGATGCGATAAAACGTTATGGGTCCATACGTAAGTTGGGGTACGAAGACACTGCGAAAGCAGTCAAGTGTCTTATCGAAGCATTCGAGGAGGATGCTCTCGGAAAGCTCTTGACTCTGCACGTTGAGAGCGACCGGGAGAAGCTCTTGTGCTGCCAGGCACTCTATGCTGCTTATGTGAGACAACACATTAGCAAAGGTTTAGTTTTGGGTATAAATGAAACTAGTGACTCGTTTGAGACGGTTGCTATTTGGCTGTTGCCAAACTCTGTGGATGATGGGTTGGACTCGTTTGACACCTTAATGCGCTCTGGGTATGACAAGGTATGGTCTGTTTTTGGTCCCGATGGGCGTGATAAGGTTTTCAACGGAATGTTGCCTTTGTTACACGACTCATGCGACCGTATTGTTTATGGTGACTCGCGCTTCAAGAACAAGAAGTTGTACACGTTGGTCTATTTGGGCCTGACGGTCGCTGCTCGCGGTAAGGGAAACGCGCGTAAGGTTTTCAACTACATGTTTGACAAGTATATTGATGTCCGTCTGGACAGCATTACCTATCTCGAATCCTCGAGCACCACCAACATTCCAATTTACGAAAAATTTGGCTTCCACGTTGTGGAGGATATCGTTTTGGGAACCATTGATGGCGGTGTTGAAGGTGAAGATTATGCAGTCATGAATGTCATGATTAGAGGTTCCCGCAGCCACGACTGGACACGGGACACCAACACCTTGGCTAACCAGGTCAAGTTGTAAATTACGAAGCTTATGTTTTCAGTCATTTTACACTTATGCATCGCAAGAGAGTGCGCTTGGTGCTGTCACAAGACTTTTTGAGATAGACGCTACCAAAGCATGCGGGGGTGCGCCACAAGAGTAGGTTGGTAGCGGCCACAAGATAGCCAGACCTGTACGCCACAATATTAGGACCTAACATACTAGGACCTATCAGCCACATGAAAGCACGGGCTTAAAGTCGATGCTTATCACATTCTGTGCATTTTCTATTTCTCTTCACATACCCCTCCTTTTATAGGGTGGCAAGACCACCATTATCTTGTTTGCTAAATACAATTCCTAAAGGATATAAATTAAACATCACCTACTCGTCCAAGCTCAAGGTTGTGCGCTGAGAAGGATTGTCGTAGTGTGGACGCGAAAACTCAGCCTTGGCCTTGGCCCGCAAATCTGCCTCCTGAGCCTTCGTCAAGGGACGCACCACTTGGTTGGGAGGGACAAATCTAAACTTTCCAAACCCAAACTCGCGGTCACTCATCTTGCTAAGGACATATAACTGTGCACGAACGTACCCTACCATGGCCTCCAAGTGGCGCAAGTCAATGTTGGGGTCACCGTTAAAGATATTACGCCAAAGTGCTGCGGCCATCGTAACATCATCCGTCACCAAACTCTCATCGTAACTCAATACTGCACCCAACATTTGTGTGTGCATCTCCTTGAGGTTTCCCTCAATGATACGGCCTGATGAGATATTCAACTCCTCCGCCATCTTCAACTCCATGTCTGAAAAGAAACGGTCTACCAACTTCTGCTGGTATTGCTTACCGTACTTTAATGGCATCGCACGGATACGAACGGTAAGAATCCAGTAGTGGAGCGTCGTAATTTGGTACCACTGCAGAAACGATTTCGGTAAATGGAGAGTCTCGTAGTAAAACTTTGCGGTATCAGAAAGTGGTTCATTGGGATAGTAGAGCGCCTGCTTTTTACACTCTCCGTAGTATATGGATCCCGCCACAGGGCCTGAGCGTGACTTATCCATGTCAATCTGAAATAAGCGAATCACAAGCTGGCCAATTGTCTGCTTCCACCCAGACATCTCGTAGCCGGGTTTCTCCTCAAGGAAGTCAGACAAAAAGGGACGCTTCTTCGTAGGCTGACGTGGCTCCTTCTTAAGCAACTTTTGTTTCGTCACCGGTAAGGTAGACTCCTGCGCCATCTCAGTCGGAGGCACCATCGCACCCTGAGCCAGCTCGCTCGACTTATATTTGTCTAATATAGCACTGCCTCGACTCAGAAATCCGCGGCGGTAAAGCTGGTTACCGCGTAAAAGGCTACCCACTAATCCAGGTCTTATCATTTGGCCTAATGTACTTCCTCGTTGTTAATCAAGTCTTCCACTATATAGAATTTTTGATAATATCTGAGGTCACGTGTTGGTTAGTTACCCGGCTATGGCTGCGACCGTCACGACTGCTCTTCAGAATTCTCCTACAAGCTACTACAACTTCCAGTATCTAATCCTTTTCGTTATTAACCTTCTCCTTCTCTCATTAGGTTTTTCTACCTATATGCGCTCTCATTCCAAGCTGTCTCCCAGCCAAGCAGTCTCTCCAACCAAGTTTCCAAGCATTTTGCACAGCAATAGTAAGCATTATTTTATCCTTGTTCATCACTCACAAGCTATTATAGTATATATAGTAGCACGATGCTCCTATCAATACCTATTTCATTCCCGTGATGATTTACTACTTGCAAGTTTCTCGCGATGCAAATGACAGTTGCAAAATCCAACCTGCATATTGATAAAATGTTCACTCTATAGCCTACTTTACTGTACAAGTTTACCTGTTCCACTCTATAAATCAACTTGCTTGGCAGTACGGGCCTGCTCTGCTTCCTTGTCGTACACGGTGTTCTCGCCAAGCGCGTTGTAGGTATTGTACCCCCAGTTATCGTGAGTGTAGAACAAGTCCCTTTCGTACGGCTGCAACTCGGAGCCATCAGCAAGACGCTGAATCAAGTCCGGGTTCGACGTAAAGTAGCGAGAAAATCCAACCAACGTACGTCCGTCGCTAATATCATTCTTCAACGTCTTGAACTCTGGAACGTCGTACGAGTAGTTTCCTGCTCGAACCACCGGTCCTTTCCAGATACTGAGGAAAAAGTCATTGCTACCTGTCTGCTCCTCGACGGCATAATCAACGGACCCATTCACACGTGGCTCGACAATGGACACATACGCTAAGGCTTTACCCTTATTCGCACGCTTCTGGAGCTCATGTGCGATGTAGCTGTACGTGGTGATGGGGTGCTCCTCGCCCTTGACACCCGCAATGTCCTTGGCAGTCACCCAAGGCGACAAACGGACAGCAAGCTTGTCTGCACCCACAACCTCGCTCAAGTGGTCGATAATCTCCAATAAGAACCGCGCGCGGTTCTCAAGTGATCCGCCGTACTTGTCGGTTCTCGTGTTGGAGTTGGGACTCAAAAACTGGTTGACAAAATAGCCGTGAGCGCTGTGAATCTCAAGGTAGTCGAATCCAGCCGTGATCGCATTCTTCGCAGCGGTCGCATACTGGTTGTGGATGATATCGTGGATTTCCTCTAACGTAACCTCTCTGAGTGGGTTTCCACATTCCAAAGCCTCTGTTTCCGACTCCGCGTCATAGTATATGGCGGAGGGCCCGATAAAGTCTAAACCACGTGACTTGAGCAAGGCTGGCAGACCGACACGGCCAAGGTGCCACAACTGTGCTGAGATAAACGACCCGTTCGCGTGAACCTTGTCCGTAATTGCCTTCCAGCCCTGTACATGGCTCTCTTTCCAGAGGCCGGGAGCCCTTTCAAACAATCCTGCTTGTTCGCTGATAAACGTCGCTTCAATGATTGCAAGCGAGCCCGCGTACTTGGTACGGTCACCATAGTACTGCACTTGCAAGTCTGAGGGCGTGTGGTCCTCCAATGCACGGAAGCGCGTGGTGGGGACGTACACTACCCTGTTGGAAAGCGTGTTCTGGCCCACCTGAATGGGCTCGAAAATCTTTGTATCCTTCAAAGGACTGTTTGACACCATGCTTGCGATGCCTGTCAAACGCGCCTAGGTGCGGAAATATAAAGCGCCCGGCTAGTATTGCTGCCGACTGCTGCTGACATGCCTCCGATGACTTTGTCAGCTTAGCGGCTTACAGGGCGGAAAAACACCCGCCGCAGTCTACCCTTGTCGCCACAATAGGCAAATGTCGCATAATATCAGATGAAAGCGGCAAATTATGCGATGACTGCTGCATGTGGCGTCTCGATAGGAAGCCGCTAACAAGCAAGACATACAGGCAAACAGGAGATGGTTGGACGTGGTGGGGGGTGTTGTGAAGAGAGCGTGGACGCGATGAGGACGAAATTGAAGAGGAGAGGAGAGAATAGGTGCGGGAAGCTCACCACATTACGATGAACTGCATAATATTTGACTGTATTCGATTGCATCTTAGCGAACTGACTAAAAAAACGGCTCAAATGCTGCAAGGGCTAGTGGAGCGACTCAAACCTCTAGCACCTTTCCTAGGCTGCAATAACACTATACACAGCAGGTTCTATGGCGGAAAACCCTCTTGAATGCTGCATGGACCCTTCACCACGCGTGATAAGTATCTTGCATATAGTAGAGAACCTTCGCCTCTAGACAGGGTCTGGGTAGCGCCGTTTCCGTGCCTCAACTTCGTGTCAAGCCTAGGCATCTATGGGCTTTCCGACACGAGCAAGCTCGGTTTCCTTGTCGTAGACAGTATTGTCGCCTAATTTGTTGAACGTGTTGTAACCCCAGTTGCTGTTGGCGTAAAAAAGGTCTCTTTCGTATGGCCGCAACTCGCTACCGTCGTGGAGACGCTGGACCAAGTCGGGGTTCGATGTGAAGTAGCGTGCGAACCCCAATAAAGTGCGGCCATCCAGGAGATCGTCCTTCAATGTCTTGAATTCAGGAACGTCGTACGAGTAGTTACCCGCTCTAACCAAGGTTCCCTTCCAAATGCTAAGGAAGAAATCGTTGTTTCCAGTCTGCTGGTCCAAAGGAGTGTCGGCCGGTCCATCCACTCTCGGCTCCACAATCGACACGTAAGCCAAGCCTTTACCCTTGTTGGCGCGCTTCTGGAGCTCATGTGCGATGTAGCTGTACGTGGTGACGGGGTGTTCTTCGCCCTTGGCTGCGTCAATGCCTTGAAATGTAGCCCATGGAGACAAGCGAATGGCAAGCTTGTCCGCACCAACAACCTCACTCAAGTGGTCAACCACCTCCAACAAGAACCGCGCGCGGTTCTCAAGTGACCCACCGTACTTGTCGGTTCTAGTGTTGGTATTGATACTCAAAAACTGGTTCACGAGGTATCCGTGTGCGCCGTGAATCTCAAGGTAGTCGAACCCGGCCGCAATCGCATTCTTGGCTGCAATCGTGTACTCAGTGTAGATAATATGCTTAATCTCTTCCAAAGTAAGCTCTCTAAGCGGGTTCTTGGCCTCCAAAGCCTCCTTCTCCGACTCGGCACTGTAATAAATGGCCGATGGCGCAATAAAGTCCAAGCCACGAGACTTGAGCAAGGCTGGCAGGCCAGTACGACCAAGATGCCACAATTGTGTTCCAATAAATGACTTGTTGGCGTGAACCTTGTCCGTAACCTTCTTCCATCCCTTCACGTGGCTCTCCGTCCAGAGACCCGGCACGTTGGGGTACAATCCAGCCTGCTCACTGATAAATGTCGCCTCGGTGACTGCAAGCGTACCGGGATACTTGGTACGGTCATCATAGTACTGCACTTGCAAGTCCGAAGGGGTGTGGTCCTCCAAAGCACGCAAGCGTGTGGTGGGAACGTACACTACCCTGTTCGAAAGGGTGTTCTGGCCAACCTTAATGGGCTCAAAAACTTTGGAATCTTTCAATGGAGTGTTAGCGGACATATTTGATACTGAACCAAAGAATAATGGTGATTCGGGGCTATTTAAGCATTTCTCTGCTTACAATTCCTCTGAATACTTTGTAAACTTGTTGCCAGGTGCAAACAATTCCTGACCCTGTTCTCATCCTGGTTAGTAAGAGGCGGAAAAGTTTTCCACCCGCCTTCCCTGGTTGCAAAAACACATATCCGACTTTTGGCGGCACCGCTTGACAAATCAAAAATGAAAGCCACAATACGGGTGATTCTGTAGTCGAACCTACTAGAAGAACTCCTTGTTCACACTGAATCGATGTTGTGGAGAAAGGCTGTACTCATCGTTCAGGCGCCATTTTCATCTCTGATTAATGTAGACTAAAGATACGTCCGCTACCCTTGGAACATGTAAGAAACAATTAAGCAACGTATTGAGACTCGCGGGTGCTCTACTGTATCCGCTTGGCCCTCGGGACTCCCTTTTGAATCAGCCTATTAGTGTGGGTGGAACCTGTTGGCGTACTCTGCCTCCCGCTTAAATACACAGTCTTTAACTTAGCAGCATCAAAAAAGCTGGGAATGTAGGGTCCCGATGCATTTCAATATTCCTTAACTCGGCTACTTACCAATGCAACCGACATTTTTTAGTCTGGTGTGCATACCCAGAGACTACAGCTAAGTATACTTCATTATTCTGTATTCATAAATAAACTACGCCTCAACTAACTTTCCGACACGAGCAAGCTCGGTTTCCTTGTCGTAGACAGTATTGTCGCCTAATTTGTTGAACGTGTTGTAACCCCAGTTGCTGTTGGCGTAAAAGAGGTCTCTTTCGTATGGCCGCAACTCGCTACCGTCGTGGAGACGCTGGACCAAGTCGGGGTTCGATGTGAAGTAGCGAGAGAATCCCACTAAAGTGCGGCCATCCAGGAGATCGTCCTTCAATGTCTTGAATTCAGGAACGTCGTACGAGTAGTTACCCGCTCTTAACAAAGTTCCCTTCCAAATGCTAAGGAAGAACTCGTTGTTACCTGCCTCTTGCTCTTCCAAAGTAGTGTTAGTGGTACCGTTAACACGTGGTTCTACAATCGACACGTAAGCCAAGCCTTTACCCTTGTTGGCGCGCTTCTGGAGCTCGTGTGCGATGTAGCTGTACGTGGTGACGGGGTGTTCTTCACCCTTGACTCCGGCAATGTCCTGGAAAGTGGCCCATGGAGACAAGCGAATGGCAAGCTTGTCCGCACCAACAACATCACTCAAGTGGTCAACCACCTCCAACAAGAACCGCGCGCGGTTCTCAAGTGATCCGCCGTACTTGTCGGTTCTAGTGTTGGAATTGATACTCAAAAACTGGTTCACGAGGTATCCGTGTGCGCCGTGAATCTCAAGGTAGTCGAATCCGGCCGCAATCGCATTCTTGGCTGCAATAGTGTACTCAGTGTAGATAATGTGCTTAATCTCTTCCAAAGTAAGCTCTCTAAGCGGGTTCTTGGCCCCCAAGGCCTCCTTCTCCGACTCGGCGCTGTGGTAGATAGCCGATGGCGCAATAAAGTCCAAGCCACGAGACTTAAGCAAGGCTGGCAGGCCAGTACGACCAAGATGCCACAATTGTGTTCCAATAAATGACTTGTTGGCGTGAACCTTGTCCGTAACCTTCTTCCATCCCTTCACGTGGCTCTCCGTCCAGAGACCCGGCACGTTGGGGTACAATCCAGCCTGCTCACTGATAAATGTCGCCTCGGTGACTGCAAGCGTACCGGGATACTTGGTACGGTCATCATAGTACTGCACTTGCAAGTCCGAAGGGGTGTGGTCCTCCAAAGCACGCAAGCGTGTGGTGGGAACGTACACTACCCTGTTCGAAAGGGTGTTCTGGCCAACCTTAATGGGCTCAAAAACTTTGGAATCTTTCAATGGAGTATTAGCAGGCATTATCTCTAGGGAGCTAGGCTAACGGGATATTTTCATGCTATTTAAACAGTTTGCTAGCTGACACCACTATCGGATACGTTAGTAAGCCACGGCTGGCTACGAAATAGCGGTTAAGGGTGCAGGCGGAAAAAGATATCCGCCACAGCTAAAAAGTGAGGCACAAAACCGGCGGGATCAATCTCAAGCTCAGTCGGCCCGATGGCCGAACGATAATGTTATCGATGGCACTGCTGGAGGATGTAGGTACCTTTCGTCGTGTCGCTCTAACTGTATCCCTTCGATGGTGGAGTGCTAGCCGTCTACTCCGGAGCGGAAGTGTTCATTTCTAATCAAGTGTGGCTGCAACAATAGGTCTTTTAGCAGCTGAAATATGTCAGCAAAAACAAACGTGCCACACAAAAATCATCCGGCGTGCAGGGAGGCCTGTAAAAAAGGTCATCGCCGGAGTTAATGCCGGGTGCTTGCATATATCGCTTCGTCACGTTCGGTGCACTATGTCGGCACTATTGGGATTACCGCACCATGAATGTATTATCTTGTAAATATATTTCCTCCTCCGGCGTCACTCCTATCTTTCTTGGTTACCCTTGTCACCCGTCCGATGGAATGAATATACCCTGGATACAAGTCGTGTCTATTTATAGGGTTACTCTAGACTACCTATGGCTTCGATTTTAGTAGATTTGCATGGTCGTGAAGAAGCTAGACTCCCGCGGGTATCCCGCGGGTATCCCGCTCGCGCGGCTTCCGTTCCCTTGTGGTAGAAAGTGGAATCGCCAAAATTGTTGAACATATTGTAACCCCAGTTTTTGCTGGCGTAAAACAGTTGTCTGTCGTATGGCTGCAATTACCGTCGTGGAGACGTTGGACCAAGTCGGGGTTGGGTGTGAAGTAGAGGGCGAACCCCAGTGTGGCCATCTAGGAGATCGTACTTCAATGTCTAGAATTCAGGAACGCCGTACTAGTAGCTACCCTCTCTTATCAATGTTCCCTTCCGAAGGCTAAGGAAGAATTTAGTTTTGCCAGTCTATTGGTCCAAGGGACAGTCGGATGGCCGTCCACTCTCGGCTCCACAATCGACTCGTGAGAAAGCCATGGCGACGTAGAGACTGGTTTGCAAGAGAATTGGGACTTCTGGGAGGTAAACGTACTTCCTAGTGGGAGAAAAGGAGAGAAGGATAGAGAGTAAGTTGTTGCTAGAGCAGGTTGTTGATTTGCAATCAAATAGAATTTCAAAGTTTGTCGCTACTTTTCATAAGATTATGCATTACTGAAGGCCGTAAAAACAAAATTTGCAAACTGAAAGAATGGTGCTACCGTAGATAATTATACCAGTTACCGACTTCCGTGTAATAGATGTTCGAGGTCAGTATGCAACCAGGCGGTGGCTTTAGTATAGGTGACGAGAGTAGAATTGTAAGTCCGAACTGTTAAGTGTTGCGGTAGATATTTACCATACACGACCTTTTGTCGAAGGATGGTAAAAAATTGAAGAACGTGAGCGATAGCTTGGGTGTGGAAGAAAGGATGAGCAGCTCTATAGCAGAAGCGTTTCGGGGCTTGAGCGTCTCGACTGGCGGCGAAACGTCTCATCACGAGCATGTTTTCTCGGTGTCGCACGATTATTTGACGAAGGTGAAGAATTATGACGATTTAAAGGCATTCCGTAACTGCCTCGTTGCTCTTATCAATATGGACAAGTACGATCGTGCGTTTGTGATTGTGCGCAAGATACCACAGGATCTTGTACCTTCCTTGGCTTTAGAGATCTGCTATGTGCATTACAAGCTAGGCAATGAGGAAGCTCTCTGGAAGGTGTACGAGGCTCATAAAGATGCAATCCTGGGCGCCCTGCAAGCCGGATTGCAGCATATCGCCGCACAGGCACATTACAAATTTGGAGAGTTTGAGGATGCATTGGAAGAGTACCACAAGATCATTGAACAGACAAAGTACGATAATGTCGCTGACTTGATTACCAACGAGCGTGCAATTGTGTCCCAGCTCAACTTCAGCAACCCCTACAAGCTTGTCGATCCCAAGTATGAGATTGATGCGAATACCCAAAACTACGACTTGTGTTACAATGAGGGATTGGTTCGGTTATCTGCTGGATCACTTATGGAGGCTCAGCGTTGGCTTGATCGTGCACGTGACTTATGCTCTGCTCAGCACTCTGGCAGCGACTTGGTTCTGGAGCTCACGCCTATTCAGGTCGCATTGGCCTATGTGCACGATCAAAAAGGCGACACAGAGCGCGCATTGCAAATATTACCGGCCGATAATGATTTAGAAGAGCTTGCGGACGAGACCTTGAAGTTAATAATCAAGAACAACAGGTATGCTATGCAGCCAATCAACGACCGTCCTAGTAACAGTTTGATCATGCGCGACCTAGACTATCTGCACGTTCTCAAGACCCTTCGCCAGAAGTTGACCAAACTTCAGGTCCAAGTGGTGCTTAGAAATAGTCTCGCCTTACGCTTTGCCACGGGCACACTCAGCCTGAAGCTGGTTAATAAAAACTTTCTTGCTCGCTATGCGCGCGACTATCCCGGAGATTTGACGCCAATGGGATACTACATCTTAATCAAGAACAACATCTCTGTGCATGACTTGAAAAATCCCCAAGAAAACACCAATCTTTTGCTGAAGATCAAAAGAGAGTCCTTGAAGAACAAATCGGGATCTTCAGAGAGAATCATTTCAGATCACCTCGAGTCGCACTTTACTTGCAACGAATCGAACCAAGACTTGTTCCAAGGGAGGACATCGCATATCTTCGACACTTTATACAATGAGGGGCCGGAGCAGGCGGCACCCACCTTGTCATCTACTGATAGTGACAATTCTGGTATAGAGCAGCGAACGTTAAAATTGATTAAACGTTTAGAGACGGATCCGGAATTTATCAGTATCGACTCAAACTATTCATTTTTATTAAACTGGCTTATAGATGAGCCAGTTTCGCCAGAAAATGGAAACCTCTTATTGGAAGTAATGTTACGCTTGAAACCCACCGACAAGATATTGCAGGCTTTAAAAACTAGCCTGACAGATGGGTTAGTACCGCTTCTGGAGTTAGTCGAGCAACTGGCTGAGGAGACTTCGATCCAAGAATTGTTGCAGAGTACGAAATGGAAGGAGCCCATTAAGCGGTCGACACTGCTGGCTAGATGGAATGATGATAAAATAGCTTCAGAAGTGCTGTCTCGAAAGAAAAGATTCTCAAAGTCCAAGATTTTAAAGCCAGAGTCCGAGCTTGATCTTGACCCCGAGCGCTGGCTTCCGTTGAAGATGCGCACTTACTACGTGCCTCCTAGAAAGGAACCGAAAAAGAGCGAGACCGCGACGCGGCTGAAGGTTCAAAAAAAGAAGAAAGGTAAAAAGTAGACAGGAAAGCAATACACGAATTGCAAAGTAGCAGGTGCTCTCGAATCATCTTGGTGTGTATCCAGTGAGTATTAATGAAGAATCAAGAAACATCCATTCTGCCCTCCAGGATATATCGTATTGTGTAGGCAAGAACCATATCTATGCAGGGTCCCGATCAAAATCACGTGATCGGATTAATCCGCCAGGGCTCTTCCGACGGTCCTTGTCTGGACCGATATCGACAGGGCGGCCGGGCCCACGCCTTGAGTAGGGGTTTAGTAGATACTTGGGGACCCTAAATTGCAGTTTGCGTCGCTCTCCTCCAGCACCGGCATTCAGAGCCGCCAGTCGCCACGTCCGCTCTTTCAACGACGACTGGAAGGACTCCAGCAGCGACTTGCTAACTTCCAGGCGCGCCGTTTCGGGTTTCGCCCATGTGTCAAATAGAGATTAGTAATTACACATTTGGTCTTTGTCGAGCGGCTGCGTTTCCGCTTTGTCTGTAGCAACACTGACCGCGGTATAAAAGGCGGTTGCTGGCCGTGTAGCAAACTCTACAGACGATAATGACCGCGATCGTACCCGACTACTTTAAAGGCTTTGGTGTAGACGGCAGCGATAATTGGAACAAGCCCAAGTTGGTGGAGTACAAGCGCAAGTCCATCAACCCCCACGATGTTGTGGTGAAGAACGTGGCATGCGGTCTCTGCGGTACCGACTTGCACACTTTGCAGGAGAAATGGCTGCCGTTGCAGAGGAAGGACGCAGTAGTGGGTCACGAGATTGTTGGCCATGTGATTGCAGTTGGTGATGCAGTGAAGTCGTTTTCGATTGGTGACCGCGTCGGCATTGGCGCCGCGCTGAGCGGGTGTCGCGATTGCGGACGGTGCAGCCACGACAACGAGCAGTACTGCACCAACAAGTCTTCAACGTACAACACGCCGGACCCCCGTTCCGATGGTTACATCACCCAGGGTGGCTACTCGTCTCACTCGATTGCCGACGAGCAATTTGTGTTTGCGATCCCGGACGGTCTCGACTCGAATGTTGCGGCGCCTTTGATGTGTGCCGGCTTGACGGTTTTCTCACCAATCGTACGCAATGTGGGCTACGACGCAACTGGCAAAAAGGTGGGTGTGATCGGAATTGGTGGCTTGGGCCACCTCGCTATCCAGTTTGCCGCCGCACTCGGCGCAGATGTGGTGGCATTCTCTCGCTCACTGTCAAAACGCGAACAGGCGTTGAAAATGGGCGCCAAGTCGTTCATCGCTACCGGCGAGGAGCCCGACTGGCCCAAGGAGCATGCAGACTCGTTTGACTTTGTCCTCAACTGCGCGTCCGGTGTCGACGGCTTGGCCTTGGAGCACTACTTGGGCGTGTTGAAGGTGGACAAGAAGTTTATCCTGGTTGGCTTGCCGCCTATCAAGGACACTTTTGAGGTGACACCCTTCAACTTCCTCTCCAACGGTGCGGCCTTTGGCTCGTCACTCTTAGGATCCAAGAAGGAGGCCACAGAGATGCTCAAATTGGCCGCTGAAAAGGATATCAAGCCTTGGATCGAGGAGATCCCCATCAGCGAGGCGGGAGCTACAGAGGCGCTTACCCGCGCTTACGATGGTGACGTGCGCTACAGGTTTGTCTTCACCGGCTACGACAAGGCCTTCGTGTAAGGACCTCCTTTTACAGGGTAACGACCAATTGGCAACAGTAGTGATAGTCCGTTTATATTAGAAATACACTCGCTTGAACGAACCGACGGGTCCTGCAGTCGGAAGAAAGCCGAGATGACGTAGGTACTATTGTTCTTTTCCCTCTGCAAAAATCGAACGCTTACATAACAAATTACACATTTTGGGTGTGCTGCAAAAGGCCACCACACGGGTTACACGCTATTTTAACACAATTGTAAGGCAGTGCTTTACGAGGGCGGTTAGGTTAGTGCTTTACGGGTTAGATTGGTTAGCGCCTTACAGGTTGGTTTGGTTGGCAGTGCGAAAATTTTCAAGGGTGGTGAGGGTGCTAGTGCATATGTATTAGGGGGTATCTGAATGTGCCTGGCGCCGGAGTCTGTTTCCGGCACCGGCCATCTACTAGCGATGGAAACAAGCCATCAAGGATGATATCGAGATGATATCGAGATGATATCGGGTATAATAGGTTTTAATGGTACAATTGTACCAGGCTAGGACACAATGTGTGTTTAGCAATGCGTGCGAATGCGTGCGGCTCAGCCGCTCAGGACGATGTCATGATTGTGAAGTTATTTTTGGTAATCAACGCGAGTTTGCGATCATTGTGACCTACCAGAAGTGAACGCTTGTGTTGGAACACACGCTGTGCATGCTTCTGCTGCTGCTTGCGGCACAATATCTCTTCGGCGTCGTCCACCTCGGGACCTTCGTCGTCGCCGTCCTCAAACACCTGCGACGCCACCAAGAATGCGGCTCCAACACCACGTTTGCTGGGTGTGGCAAAGCTGGGTATCAGCGTGTGTTTATGCAAAGACCGGAACCCGTTGTCTGAGTTTGGAGGAATATACGCATCCAACAACTGGAGACCCGCGCCACCCGCCAGCGGAAGATGCAAGAAACCCGGAAAATCAAGTAAGGAAAGCGGCTGTAAAGGCGCACGGGACCTTCCCATCGCACGCGCGGCGCCAACTCCGTCCTGCTTGGGCTGCAAAACATTTTCTTGATCGTGATGACTAAGCCTGTTAGTTAGCTCCGGTGCATCAGCAACTTGCCTCTCAGAGGTGTGTGTGTCCTGAAAGATCTCAAACGCCAACTTTGGGCGCTTAGCCACTGGTGCCAGGATGAACGGACCGGAGGGACTGGACCGGACTCGCGCAAGATTCTTGAGAGGCGATGTGGGGGTTGGTGTAGAAGTCGAGGTGCGGCCGGCTTTGAGCGGCAGTGTGTTCGCGTTGAAGGCCCGTGGGGATAACACCAGGCGCTTAGTTGGAGATGGGGTGGACGACATGTGTGCGGCTTGATACAGAGAAGCTGGATAGAGAGATGCTCTGACCTGGGAAACCGCGGTCTTTATATGGAAGCGATTTAGTAGCGTGACGCGTGCCAAAACAATGCACGGTTTTTGATCGCGAACAAGCGTGAAGAGTCACGTGAGCAAACACGGTCTGGATGCAAAAGGGGCCAGATGCGTGCCAGGAGATTTATTGTGCAGTCATACAGGAAGGGTCGGCTAGATTGGCTACCGTTGGTCCTGAAATGAGCCGTTAATTAAGCTACGGGGTAAAAAGCGGGTTTTGTGGAATATTGTACAATCCTGGCTAGGTTCAATTTACGATAATCTCTCCTAGTACACAAGGGCGTCTTGCCTAACGTGGATGCATATATTTAGCCAAACGCGGTTGGCGGTTAGACATGCTCATAGTTAGGCAAAGTTGCGCTGCTTAGGTATGAACGTGCCGGTTAGCTATGAAACTCATACCTACCCTCTGTAGAGGTTGCTGGGCACGAAAGGCATCTTCGCTACAGTAGCAGGCCGCTTTTTACCGCGAATCTCAATCTGAACCTCGTCTCCAATTTTGACACTCTTGTCGAGGTTACCCTGAGCAACGTTTCCACCCAAGGTTGGCGAGGGCGAACCGGACGTGACGACACCAACCTGATTCTTACCGTCCTGCGTGAAGATTGGATTCCCGTCTCTGGGCGAAGGACCCTTGGATACCAAGCCTATACGGCGCAGCAGCCACAGCTTCTTATCAGCAATCTGCAGTAAAATTTTAGCAGCACCGTTGAAACTAGGGGCCGACGCGGTGGCGCCATTATTGACACGACGTGTTTTGGGGATTAACCAAGCCAAAGAAGACTCAATAGGGGTTCTGTCTTCGCCCAACTCGTGACCATAGAGACACATACCTGCTTCCAAGCGCAAAGAGTCGCGTGCAGCAAGACCAACTGCACGCACCGTGTCAGGGAAGTCACTCAACAACGCGCGGAAAAAGTCAGCAGAATTAGGCAGTTCAATGCTCAATTCGAAGCCGTCTTCCCCAGTATACCCGGAACGTGCAATATGCACGCGACCCAAGCCCAAACCCACGTCCGCAAAAGTAGTCTGGCCAAACTTGAGAGAATCCAACTTTACCAGTGTGACACTCTGCAAAACAGCCAGCGCCTCAGGGCCTTGAATAGCCAACAAGGTACCTTCAAAGGTAGTGTGGTCGAGAGCAGAAAACTGCGCGCTCTCCAGCTTCAAAAACTCTAAGTCTTTAGCTCTGCACCCAGCATTCGTAACCACGTAGTAGTCATCTTCACCGTGCTTTGTGATAATACAGTCGTCTACCACACCTCCCTGCTTCGTGAGCAATACCGAAAGACTCGACTCATTAACACCGAGCAACGACAAGTCAATAGGCGTTACCGTCTCCAAGAGCGCCTTGGCGTCAGCTCCGCGCACCCTGTGCTGCAACATGTGACTAACATCAAACAAGCCAGCCTTGGACCGGGTCCAGTTGTGACTCTCAATGTGCGTCTGACCCTTGTACAAGACTGGCATCTCAAAGCCAGCGTAAGGAACCATCTTGCCCCCAAGCTCCAAGTGCGCCTCGTACAAGGGCGTACGCAACAATGGAGCGGCGGTAGTGGAATAACTCTTCTTCAGACAAATTCTAAGCATCCTGGTTCTAAGTGTCCGGTCCTTCACCCCCTCACTGCGGAACGCTGCTATATATGTTAAATACCAGCTTTGGAGAAGGAGTCAAAGACCCTACCGGAGTCAAAATCGGAGTCAAATCACGTGATCATATAACCTCCCTGGGTTCATCCTTCGGTTCTATGTGATTTGATGAGGGGTGAATACCATTTTTAAGAAAGAGTATGCCTAAGTAATGGTGTATTTGAGTAACAGTAATTTATTGAAATGTATTGATAAGTCTTCTTATTCAAGAACGAGTGATGTGCATTTCGTGATGTTTCCACGAAGCTGGTGCAAATTAAAGGATTGAAACTAGTAACATACAAACCAAGATTGAGTATATGGCGCATGCCAAAGCATTGTAACCCACCAAAGTTAAAAGACGACTACGCAGCTGGAAGTGACGCTCAACGTACATGTAATCATCCACAGAGTTGAACACTGGCTCTGGCCCCATATTAAATACCCTCTTCTTAAAAATCTGTATGAACTCGTCATGCTTAACTGGAACAGCTGACAGAAAGAACAATTGGAACAAGATTGTTAGAATACTGACTAGCCACAACGGAGGAAGAAGAATTCCCCACCATAACAGAAGTATGAAGCGATTTTGCCACTTTGTCTCAAAATCACAAAGCGAGCAGTAGCATGCGCTCACGTCGCAGTAGTCATCGCCTACTTCTTCATCCAAGTACTTAGCGCCATCAGATATAATTACAACTGGCCTCATAGTCTTACTTACACTTAATCAGCCGGTGACCTGCTTAAATGGCTTCTGGAAGCGCGGCATGTTTACCAAGGGTTTGGGAAAATTACCGTCTTGGGCGGTGACAAGAATGCAGACTCTGACAACCTAGTTCACCACTACCTTCTCTTTCTACTTCAAACACTATTGGAACTCACTAGACGACGACATGAACACCTTTTCCACCACTCCAACGGTCTAGTCGCCATTTGGCGGTTTAGCTGTGTCGCAGCGTAGGATGCAAAAATTTGAAAATTCAAACTCCACTATTATAGTCACACAATCCTATAGCTCAAGATAATAATCGATTCCCCATGAGATGTCCACATTAGACATACAGACGGTGGTATCCTTCTTATCGTCACCTAAAATCAAGGAAAGAAGTGAGTCGATACAATTGTTAGAGAGCATCGTGTCATCGCGATTGCGGCTCCTGGCAAAGCAGTTCAGACAGTTAGTATCAGCCATCTTCGACCTTATCAGCATTGAGAGGAATGCATATAATAGTAATCAGTCTGCAGCAGCAGAGTTACGTTTGATGCAGGCATCAAGTGCATTACGGGGAATAGTGGGAAAGTCGTTGGACGAAACAGCCACATGTATAAAGTTCAAATCATACCTGGACGTGGTGTTCAGCATTATCTTACAATACTCGCATTCGAACAATCGAAAACTACTGGACCCCTGTCTACTGGACTTTCTATCGACTTTGTCAAAAGTATTGAGCCAATCCTTCTTCAAAGATCATTTGAATGGCAAGGACTGGTCTCGCATCTACAACTTTTTGCTAGAAGGAATCTTGCTAATGTTAGAGGAACGCGTTACGAACAAATTAAGTCACAGTAACGGAATTAACAAGAATACAGATCTGCTTCTTCTAGAACTGTATGTGGCGCTTCAAAATCTATTGGTGGGCGACACAGCGGCGTCCGTCACCCACCTCCAGTTATTACAGGATGCCAATTACTCCAGACTCGCAATAATCATACAAAACACATTGAGCATAGACTCAAACTCTAAAGAAAGCACTTTAACTGTTGTCTTGATGCGAATAATCAACAAGTTGGTAGTTGTGACGTCTACACAAGACTACAAATTTTCGCACAAGCTCATAATGTTGGGGCTAAGACTCTTTACTTCCCATTACAGTTCAAACTGGGATAATTTACAGGCTCAATTTTTGTGTTTCTTGAATCTACAAGCGACTCATTTGTTTTTGAATTTGGAAGGCCTTCCCAAACTTATTGGAGATTCTGCATCAGATACAGAGGAAAATTCACAAGTTGAAGAAAATGAAGAGAATAAACAGGCGAATGCAGCAAATAATGAAGAAGGATTTTTTGGTTGGTCTTCTGACGAAAACCCGGAAGCGCTTTTGTACAATGTCAGGATACTTTTGCTGAGCATTATCGGGAGAATGGATGCTACAGAATTCCAATTCGACACGACTGACTTTGGGTTCTCGTTATCAGAAGGCATCAAAGAAGAAACCTGGTTTAGGTCGAAAAGCATTTACTTAAAGTCAGATAATTACAAACCCTGGCTATTAGCAAGAGGAATCTCGAAATTAATAGTGTCTTATTTTAATCTAAAGAACTCCAGTTGTACAAACAAGGGCACATTGAGTTCACTAATTGAGGACACCAGCAGACAAACACCAAATAGAACGAAGAGACGGAAGGTTGGAGCGGTTCTGGATGAATTGTTACGAGCAAGTAACATTCTTGAATTTTGCAATCATTTGATCAATAACAAATCTGAACCTAAACTCCAAAAGGTTGGGTTGCAAATCTTTACATTTCACATAGAATCTTGTCCTTCATCGAATTTAGACGCGTCAAACCATCTCACAGATTCAAAAGGCGATAATTACAAAGAAGAGGAGCAGCAGGAGGAATCAAAATCCCTCGATTTTACACCAACAAGCATCTTGTCTGGCGGCTTGTTCGGCGATATTTTGAAACCCGTTGATTTGAATACAGTTTTTGAGAGTGTCTTGAGAACATTTGATGATAAAGATCTTAACTTCTGGACAGCATTAGCTTGTAATTCTTTATCACACCTGAGATTGAAAAGCCAAAAGCTTCAAAGCAAATACTTTTTGCAAGCTTTAAAATCTTCCTTACTGGCCCTCAAAGATAACTTTACCTCCAAACTTGTTTCAGTTCTCATTTTCAATATTACAAGACTTTTTAGTGACGAAAACATAAGCGAACTTGTGGATAAGAATATATCGACTCAAATAGACAATTTGATCGATCTTGCTGAAATAAATGGGCCAGTAATTGTTTGCAATGAAAGTTTTCAATTTTGGTATGCAATTGTCAAACTTTCTAAAGCCATGGGTGTATATGAAGACTTGTTGCTAACGGAAAAAATTAATAATTGGATATTGGCTAAATGGGAGGACTCTATTAAAATCTCAAGCCAAATCAATAATGAAATTTCTGAATTACCGGAGTTTATTGCTTGGCTAAGTGGATTGCCAATGTCATTTTGTACCCTGAGAAGATTGCCGGATTTGTATCTGGGTCCAATGAATGAATTCTTCTATTTTCTGAATTCTTACTCGGAGTTGGAGCTTTTCATTAACTCGGTGGAGCCAGATTCATGTGAATTATCAAAGTCATTATTCGTCGTTGATAACTTTAGCAACTGCAAAGTGTACGAGGCTTTGTTTGCTAAAGTACTTGATACAAAGCAATTTTTTGATCAGCCACTGTGCTTTGTCAGTACTGTTTTCGAGTGGACAGTCTTGCTATTACATTTAACTACACTAATAAGGTCACTACCATCGTTCAACCATATCTTGACGGTTCTAGAACATCAAATATCATCATCTCTTGAATTATTTCATGACATGGACTTCTCAAAGAAAACAACTCATTTGATAATAGATTCTTTTGTTGGATCTAGTCTTGAGAGACTTGATGCGAGTGCAATCAATAAATTCATTACCTTGTTCCCTTTGAAAACATTTAAAGATAATGCGATACAACTGGTAGAAGGTTTGAGCGAAAATCTGACTGATAACAGATCTACCTCAATACTTATTCAAGAAGGTAAAAGTCCATTTGAAAATTTTTTTGGCTCTGTTAACAGACAGGAACAAGGAATTGTGTATTCAGAAAAAGCCGAGACTGTTAAGAATGTCTCAAATTTGATTTACCAGAAGCCAATGTGCGCAAAAGTAATGAGTTTTCTAACCAAATGTTTTAGAATAGAGAAAAAAGAAACCGAAGAATTGTTTTCAGCTATTGGGGCATATTTTGAACTTTTAAGTCCTCGCAACTTACTAATCACAACCTACCAGTTTACAAAATTTCTCAAAATATCTAACATTTCGGATATGCACAGATCAGTTATCATTCCAGTCATTAGAAATTTTGGAAATAGGGTGTTGAGTAATCACGAGTTAGAAAGAAATGAGCTTACTTTAATAACAGTATCTCGACTTTTATCACAACTTATTCCCCCAATTTTTGCAGGCAAAGATGAAGAGTTGAAGAAAGACTGCTATGATATGTGTCTCTGGTTAGTAAAATGTGGAGAGTTAGGCTTAGCAAGTACACAGCGGTCTTTGAATGCGTTTTGTGACTTTTTAATTCAGTTTATTATCTACAATGATGGGTCTATTTTACAAAACTCTAGACTTAGAAAGATTCTTTTGGAATCATTCTTGCGTTCGACAAACATTTGCAAGATTGATTTGGTCCCCGGTTTGGTAGAGCTTTTAAAGTTTTACAATCCTTCCGACCAAGCAGAAATGTATCATGAATTATTCTTAGGATTTCCCCATCCTCAACAGTGCATTGAAAATAGTGCAACATACTCATTGTTTTTCTGCAGACTATCAGCAAGTTCTACTCAAATAATGTTGACATCGATTTTCAACTTGCTTGAACTATCCCGTTTCTTGCATTTTACCAACTACCTTAACATCTCGCTCAAAGAATTGTGCTCTTCAATTGGATTCCATAGTGCAAAAGATTTACTCAGACGTTATGCCGTTGAAATATTAAGGACGTGGTGGCGGTCTGAAGGTATGGATTCATTTCCATATTCTTTATTTGATTATGTTGACCAGTATGATTTCTTTTCAGAAAATCAAAGAGAGCTAGTAGCGATGGCAGTTTCTACGAAGTGTTCGAACCAAGCCAAAATTTTTAAACTTATTGAAACACTTTCCAAGATAAATGGCTTAGATACAAAGAAAATCCTTAGTGACAGTTTGACATTAATAATCCCGTTGGCATATACGAAGGATGGTGTTCGGAACGAAATTTTTGGAATTTTACATTCCGAATTGGGAGATGATTTAAAAATTGGGATAAGCGAAGAGTTGATTGTGATAATATATGAAGTTATCAGTCTAACAGATATGACGCGAGAAGATTCATTGAGGGAGCAGTTTAAGTCTAAAGAGGCTTTTGAAATTTTATTTCCTAATACTTCAAATATACCCCACAACGCCTCCGGTGAAGTAAGGATTTCATTTCACAGTAGCTTAGAATTGATGAATAAGCTAACACAGAAGTATTCACGCAAGAAATATTTCTGGCGAACTCAGGAAGTTTACTTTTTAATCCGCAGGTTGATCTGTTCATTAATTGATTCCAAAGATGACAACCAAAGGATATCTTGCATAAGAAAAATTAAGTTAGTGTTGATTTTATGCTCAGATGAGGATTTGAACTTCAACGTCGTTGCTGTCTTGACTAGGTCATTGTGCTCCTTAAATCTTCCTTTTTTTTTGAAACGAGAAGTAATGGACGTTCTTGTTTACTTCAAAATCCACGATTTTAATAGATTCAGTCAGGAAAGTGCAGCTATTTTGGCGTTAAATATTGTTGCATTTTTATTCGATCTAACGGTAGAGTTGAGATCAAGCAGAATAATTGAAAGTCTTGAAAAGTTGGTATCTAAACTCAATTCAACGGTGACATGTGCTCCAATTTTAAAATGCTCTATCAAGATTCTTAAGTTCGGTTCTGACGAAGTTGAATCAAGAATTATGGAAGACTTTTTGAACAACACTAAGGACGTCCAATTTTACAGTAATTCTTACGACAGAACAAGTCTTATGAAGGTGCTATCATCTGTAGCACCGTTTGTTACTATTCATAACCAAAGAGGCTCTTACATGAATGTCGTGCGAATTCTTTTAGAGTTGAAAAATGAAGAATTCATTTGGTTTTCGGAAGACTTGTCAATATGGAGTTCGCGCTATCTAGCAAGTTTTTATTTGGAGGGTGGACTTTCACGCTGTGATCTACCTTTATTTTCTTCAGAAGATTCCGGAGAACATGCTTGCAACGAATTTATGCACAATGTGACATCAATGGATGGTTTCGTTAAATTGACTTTTACTCTATTAAATGAAAGAGGTTCAAGCACGTCAGCGAACGTTGAAGCATTGATGGGCTTGTTACATTATAAGTACAGCGTGAACAAGATGGAAATGAAGAAAGTTATTAATTTCGAAGAAATATTTGTTCCTTTCAAAGACTATATTATGCCTCTAGTATATAATGAGCATATCTTTATCGGTGAAAATCAAGAAGAGAATGGCGAGGTGATTGCTTTCACAGAAGACTGGTTATGTTCGGTATCTAATGAATCATTTCATGTATGGACCACGAAGTTGTTGATGAGTCTTCTAAAAGATATTCCAAACCAGTCAAGTTTAGCAAGGATATTTGCAAGCTTTTTATTGAAAGAAAAACATTTTTCTTCGAAGGCTTTGCCTTTATTTGTGTGTTACTACATTAATGAGACATCTGAAGAGGGGTCCAGAGTAATTTGTCTATTACTAAATGCCTTTTCGAAAGGAAAAATTCGAGAGAAGATGGCAGTCGAATTATTTCTTGAGATATTACTTCTAATCAGGAAAGGATGCAAAATGGGGATTGCTCGCTTTGATGCAATAATTAAGGCGGTTGATTTGAAAGGATTTTTTTATCTCGCCGCCGAAAATAAACTCTTTAAGACGTTTGCTATGCTTTTTGAAGAGGTTAATGAAGGAAAACTAATTGATGATATTCACTTAGAAGAAAGAAAGATTTTTGCTTTAGCTTATGACTCAATTGACATAGCAGATTTGAAATATGGTTTACCAGCAGATTCAACGACTGAGTATGCTTTTTCTATGATGAATAAAAACACATCAAATCAACTAAGGTATATTAGTGCGAAGTATGATTCAGAAGCTTCTTTAAATGGATACCCAAGCTCCTCCAAAATTATGAGAGGTGTATTAAATGACGGCTTAGTGGGGGTATCAAGTCTTATAAGAATAAGTGATGACAACAGTGATATGAATTGTGAATATGAATGGGCTTGGAAACTTAATAGATGGGAGTTACCGATTCAAAAGTCTACAGTTAATGAACACGAAGTGACTTACAAAATCTTGAAACTGATCTTTGAGTTTCCAGACAATTCTCAATCTTTATGTAACGAATCTATGTTAAAGGTATTCTTGAGTAAGGATGATTTGATTAGAGCTGATGTTGGAACTAGGGAATACAGAAAATGCTTAACTTCATGGATGAGAAGTATAGCAACAATCTCAAGCGTGCAGCTGGTTTTTTCACAGAAAGGTAAAGATATTGGCAATTTTGTAGACCCCTACAATGAATTGACAGCCTGGTTTGAATTTTCGGAGAGCTACCTTTCTGAGAACATTTTGTTAGCTAGACAGAAGGCGTTCCAAATTTTGGCTGACTCAAAGAAGATCGACCTGTCACAGAATCAAAGTTTGTGGCTTGCGAGCGTCAATGAACTTATGAGGTATAATAATATTGCAAGAAGTTCAAAACAAGAGCAGAAGATGGTTAGTTCTAGCATCCTCTTAGAGGAAATCAGCAAGAAAAAGTTCACAGATTCTACTCCCACTCTGACAATTATTAAATGTCTTGCAAAGTATCAGTCAGCCTTTACATTATGGTCACAAGGTGAAACGATCTCACCAGTGTTGATGCTCAAAGATGTATCACTAAGCGGGGACTTGAAATTACCTATCAGATACCTCAGTGTGCATTCAGCCTTTATTAATGCTAGACTTGTCCAATGGATTGCAGAATCTAGACAGGATAATTCAACTAATATTATGACAAATTATGTCTTACCAACATCGGAGATGACAAAAACCATGAGTGATATAAACCAGATAGCTAAGGTTCATCATCTACTTGCTCACTTTTGTGAGGGCCAGTACAAATCGCCGACTTTGCACGCTGAAATAGTGAAACTCAGAGAGAATATTTCCAGTAGACAAACTGAGATTGACGAAATAAAAGCTCATTATGGGACTACAGCGGTTCCAAGCAACGAGAAAAAAATGGTCCAACGATTCTATTCGAAACTTAAAAATCAGCTTCAATCCGAAACTGTTGACTTGAAATCTGCTTTAGAGAGAAAGAAATTATTTTGCGAGAAAGCAGTGCTTTTTTATTTAAAAGCAGCAGCAGGCGAAGATGCACGCGACGAAGACTTGGATAAGTTCTTTTCTCTTTGGCTAGAAGATTCAACTAGAGAGGAACTAAATACGTCGATAAGATCCCAGTTATTAGCTATGCCGAGTTACAGACTAGTTGGGTGGTGTGCTCAACTAATATCTAGGCTTTCTTCTGAGGGTTCGAAGTTTCAATCGAATTTACAGAAAGTGGTGGTAAAATTATGTTTCAGCCATCCACACCACACACTTTATCAATTAATGTCCTTACGCAAGCACGAGTCTCATGCGATTTCTAGCTCCAACCCGGTTTTAGAATCGAAGTATGTCACTGCGAATAAACTCTGGACCGAATTAAGCCGCCAGGGTCCCGACTTTCAGGGAAAGGTTTTGATTCCTATTGAGCGTTTCTGCAACGAGTCGGCTAGATTAGCAGAACTTGCCGTACCTAAGACGAAGCATCTTAATCTAGAGAAGTCTACTCTAGGCCTATATTGGCTAAATGAATTACCTCTCATCCCCCCTCCAACAAAGCAGCTACCTGTCGATAAGACGACAGAGTATAAGAATATTACAGTTTTATTTAAGATGCACAGCAAGGTATCTGTTGCTGCTTCGGGGCTAAGCTTACCAAAGATAGGGTCATTTACCCTATCGGATGGGACTACTCACAAGATTTTGTTTAAGCATGGTACCGATGACTTAAGACAAGACTCCATAATGGAGCAAGTATTCGAGAAGGTGAATAAGATTTTTGACCAAGACCCGGAAACTAGAAAACGAAAGTTACGCATTAGGACATACAAGGCTGTACCAATTGGCCCTAAATCTGGAATCATTGAATTTGTCCTAAACTCAAAAGCATTAATCGATATAATAAGGCCATACCATGCCAAGGTAGATGGACTCAGTTTTGAGAAAGCAAGGTTGGTCATGAAAAACTGCCAAGAAGGTGATAAGACCGAAAGATACTTGGCATACACGAAAGTAGCCAATAAAATCAAACCAGTTTTACATTCTTTCTTCATGGATTCATTCGTGAGTCCAGAAAAGTGGTTCGATAGCAGAATATCATACACTTGTGGGATATCAACGACTTCAATCGTTGGTCACATTTTAGGACTTGGTGACAGGCATTGTAATAATATTCTTTTGGATGAGCGTACTGGTGAGCCTGTTCATATTGATTTGGGTGTTGCCTTTGATCAGGGAAAGCGACTTCCAATTCCAGAGACTGTCCCATTCAGATTAACACGTGACATAGTGGATGGTTTTGGGATTACTGGTGTTGAAGGTGTTTTCAGGAAGTCTTGCGAGCACACATTCCGCGTATTAAGATCGAATAAAGATCATATTCTTTCCATTCTAGATGTTCTCAGGTGGGATCCGTTATATTCATGGACCATATCACCTATCCGAAAGAAGAAATTGCAGGATGACTCTGATTCAAAAAGATTTCTACCTGAAGAAGATGCTTCAGAGGCCGGCAGATCTGTTCTGACAGTCTCCGATAAGCTTGTTGCGGGTGGATTAAGTATTGAGGCCATAGTACGCGAGTTGATACAGGATGCAACTAATCCTTATAATTTAGCCATGATATACTTTGGCTGGTCACCTTTTTACTAGTTAGATATTTAAATTTGCAGGTATGAAAAACTCGCAGGTATAGCAAATGAAGCTGTTAGGCATACAGCTATACACTTAGATATCTTATTGAAACGGATAGATGAAGCATGGTTATGGTAAATCCACTACTGGGCCATGTATTTCCCGTTCCTTTGGTGATTGAGACTCACGAAGATCAGAAACTAATCAAACTAACCGAGATTTATCTTCATACAACCCTTTCATTCCCTACTCGGAGTGAAAGCGACGGCTTCTCAGTATCCATTACTGGTGTGTACAAGGATGGAAGTTTCCAGGCAACCATTGACAAGGATGATATCCCGAGAGTTTTCCGAAAGGCTGGTGGTGCTAGCGAAGGAGACTGGAGATCGATTCTACAGCGTTTGTTTTCTACGCCTAAGAGCACTATTGGAGATGTATTAGACAACACAGACATAGAGCCATGGATATCATGTAAACTTGTGGCCCTGGATAATCAGTATGATGAGGTAACGAAAGATCTCTTGGACCTAGGACAGGACCCCAACATGTCTCCGATAACAATGTACATCAAAACTGGAAGAACAGTTCCAAGGACGATAGGCGTAATAGAACTCTTACCGGTCGAATTCGATGAAGATGATGGCAAGTCCGATTTATTCAACTGGCTCAATTTGTTGCATGCCCAAGTAAAAGACTTGAACGTTGAAAATAAGCTTTGTACAGCAAGAGTTTTAGCCCTTGAGAAAGAAAACACGGAGATTATTGCAGCCTATGAGGAAGCTAAGAAAGATCACAAGAGAATAGTGAACGATTTGGAGCAAAAGTTTTACCAATTATTAGAGTCAAAGAAGAGTATGATCTGGCAGCTTACTCAGAACCAGCACCCACAGGATGGACTTAAGGGACTAAACCAGGTGTACTACGACAGACTTAATGAAGGCCTTACAGATAAGAGCGTCAAATTAGAAGTGGACAATGATGATGCCAATGAAAAGAAGGTAGACAATAATACCACCGAGGACTCCCAAGATATCAGTATCGCTAAGAAACATTATGTCCTGGGTAATGATGTTACGCCTTATAAAATTATTGACAATAGCGAAGATGATGCTGAGAGTAATGAGGGATACAAAGACGAAGGGGTATTAGAGGAAAGTGACGTGGAAAAAGAGATGGGTGACGAACGGACGAACAGGATAAAGCGACAAATTGAGGACGAAGACCATGGTTATGGATCCGAACACGAAATGCGTTTTCCAAACACTAAACGATCTCAAAATGGAGTATCATTCAGAAAGGAAAGCGATAGTGCCAAGTCTTTTGTTGCAGACAGCTTGTCCCTCGATTCAGACGGAGACGAGTCGCCTTTTGAGCCTCAGGAAATGTTAGCTTTAGAGACTGATACAAAATCTGCAGAAATCGAAACTCCAACAATGAAGCAAGTAGAGTCAAAATTCTCAATAGAAACAGGAGATGAGAAAGTTATACATGTCGCAGTGAAAGAAGAGGAGGTAGATTCGGTGGTAGTAAAACCTGAAGAAGAAGACCTAGGGGTAAATCAAGTATTCCAAGAAGCGAACACCGCTTTAAATCCGGAAGAAGTGGATACAGAGTACTCCTCATCTGATTCCGAGTGACAAGAGCTATTTCCGGTAATCTACAAAGCCTAATTGTATCATCAGAGTGGAATGCCAGAGAACTTGCATGTGTCACGTGCCAAAGAATACACGTGACCGAATCAAAATTTTCAGAGCTCATCCTTCCAGTTCAGACTCAGTGAACAATAAGTCGCGTAATAGTGAATGCTGAATTTTCAAATAGTAGAAGCACAGGTGTTATAGTTTACAAATAACACAAACTGTGATAATTCTCGTTTGAAGAAAGGAGATACAAGAAACCGGAGGTTTGTCGGTTGTTCCTTGTGTTTTGCTGGAGTTGTTCCTTTGCATATTATAGTGGAAACTAGTTCTGCATAGCTGCCATGTCCTACTATGATCCCTACCAAGGTGTTCCTCAACAGTATGTTGCCCAATCCTCCTACCCGCAATACTATTCAAGTAATGGGAATGGGGATATAGTTGGAAGACCGGGCCACGGTCATGAAGAACGACTTATGATTGACGAGAATGGCAACCAGTACCTTCATAGCGGCGACCAGCAAACTAGGACGGTTCCCAGTCAGGTTATAAGTCCTTTTGATTCATACCAGTCGTTTGATCGCGCTCCCCAGCCATTTCCATTCGAGAACCAGCATTCCCAAGGCAACCAAGGGAGCGAGGAGTTTTACAATGAGGAAGGCGTTTTTGTTGCTGAGAGCATTGGTACTGGAGAGGGTCGTCCTGCGGCTCACCAGGAGCCTCGTTTAGAGCACATACACAACCTGTACCCTCAGTATCAGTCAAACGTGTTGGGATCGGGCCAGGGCCAAGGTCAAGGTAACCTTCACCAGCACCGGAACCAGCCGCAACAACTTCAACAGCCACACCAGCACCACCAGCTTCACCAAGGTCACCAGATCCATCAGAATCACCAGCTCCATCCAAACCATCACCAGCAACCACATCAACACCTGCACCAACAGCTTTCACACCACCAGGGAGGCGAAGGACAGTTTTTGCATTCGTCTATGGGCGCTCCTGCAGCCCCCTCTTCTCTTTCGTCTTCAGCAGCTCCACTGAGAACGGTTTACCTCGGAAACGTTCCAGCAGATATTCAACCTAATGAATTGTTGGATTACGTGCGTTCAGGTATATTGGAGTCAGTGAAGATTTTGCCTTCCAAAAATTGTGCGTTTATCTCATTCATAGACCAACAGTCTGCGTTGCTCTTTCACTCGGACTGTATATTGAAAAAGCTCAACATTAAGGGCCACGATATTAGAATTGGTTGGGGTAAGAATGCGCCTATTTTGCCCGCAGTCTTGGAGGCGATCCAGCGCGATGGGGCCACGAGAAATGTTTACTTGGGGAATCTCAATAACCCTGTTAACGGCTTAACGATAACTGAGCTGGAGTTGAGACTGGACTTGCTGTGTTATGGAATTATTGACTGCATAAAGATTATCCCCGAGAAGGGTATTGCATTTATTCACTTTTTGTCCATTTTTAGCGCTATTCGCTGCGTGGCTAATTTGCCCTTGAAGGAGAAGTACTTGGACAAAAAGTGCTTCTACGGAAAGGATCGATGTGCTTTTATCACCAAGACTCAACAGCACAATGCTGCACAGTACTTGGGATTGGCACCCGGAATGGAGCATATTGTTACAGCTGCCGACCGCGAGTTTATTTCGTCTGCATTGGTTCAACAATCTGCCGCTGCTGCTCAAATAGCTACTCAGGCTGGTGGTGCCAACAACTTGGGAAATAGAACAGTTTACTTGGGTAATTTGCACCAGGATTCATCCGTGGAGGAAATCTGTAATGTGGTGCGCGGTGGATTATTACAAAGTATCCGTTTCTTAAAGGAGAGGCATGTTTGCTTCATTACTTTCATAGACCCTATTGCTGCTGCACAGTTTTTTGCAATGTGCCAATTACATGGCTTGACCATTCATAATCGCCGTATTAAGGTTGGTTGGGGAAAGCATTCTGGCCCGTTATCAAACGCACTTTCGTTGGCGGTGTCAAATGGTGCATCGAGAAATATTTACATTGGAAACATTGTCGACTTTGAGTACTATAACCCTCAAAAGTTGCGTGAGGATTTCTCTAAATTTGGTGACATTGAACAGATTAATTACTTAGAGGAGAAGAACTGTGCCTTTATTAATTTTGTTAACATTGCTAATGCTATCAAGGCAATTGACGGAATCAAGTCGTTCAATGAATATAAATCGTTGAAAATCAATTTTGGCAAGGACCGCTGTGGCAACTTGCCTCGTCAATTTCAGAACCAGCCCCAACAGGCAACTCTTTTAGGATTGGATACCGGATCTAACCCATCGTTTTCAGAGGGAGAGTTTTTGAGCGAGGAGCATGCTCCTTCGATTCACCAAAAATCTCCCTTGAGTGATGAAGTTTAAGGAAAATGACCTAATATGAGTTTTCATAAAATTATCATAGATCGGGGTGACAAACACAGATCAAGCTGATAGACGTTGACCCCGTGGCACTTTTATCAGGTATTGCATAAGGATCTTTTCAAAATTCAGCTATCGTGCATTTGCTTTTAGCTTTATTTCTTTATACGCTTTTATGCCAGGTTATTTTTCTGGTTTTAGGGATTTCTGTTGTTGTGGATGCTGTTGCTTGGACCTGCTTCATAAAGGGGGACTATAATCCATAGACATCTTTTTCACTTCCTGACTATAGTTTAGGCCAAATGATTTTTTTGGATATAATGACCGTTCACTTTGGATGATGAGTGCGGGTTTCTTTATAGTAATATTGGCATCTTCTTTCTACATTGTAAGTATTGATATTGTGGGAGATTTGAAACATAGTACAAACGCCTAATGCTATAGTAGTGTAATATGACGATTAAATGATTTGGATGGAGAGGCATTTGCGAAATGAACGTGCTCCATCAAAACTGGGGAACAATCTTTATCAATAGAACCATTAACAAGAAAGCCACAACTAAACCCGCGAAAGCCTTTAATAAGAACCACAAGCTTATTTTTGCCCCTGTTTTGTTTTCGAGGTACAGGGACAAGTTCGAGTCTATAGTTTTGAACAAGGTGGAGTTTTTGATGATGTTTTCGTTTGTTTCCGAGAGGACAGCGAGGTCGTCGTTGAGGATCTTCGAGCTGAGAAGGACTGCCTGCAGTTTCAAGGAAGCTGTTAGCTGCGAGAGATCCAGCAATAAATTCTCTTGTATCAGTTCGTGGCGGTCGTTTTGAGCGGCAGCAGCGGCCGAGTCATCGAGGTTCGTGTGGCGACCACCCAGAAGCAAGCGCTGCCGTAAAGATGCAAGGTCATTGTCATCCACTGCCAATTCTGGTGTAGCAACTTCGGTTTCCTGTTCGAGGGCCTGTTCTTGAGCTAGTTCCCGTTGAGCCTCATTCTGCACCGCTTGGCTTGCGGTGTAAACGAGCTCGTCCAAGAGAGCGAGAAAGGAGTTGACGGCAAGAATAGTTGATGCGTAGTCACGAGCCAGTGAGGCAGGAGTCGCCACTAGCGAGTCACGGAGCGCCATAGTATCGCGCTGGATGGCGACGAGTGTGAGCTTTGCAATCTGGGGCGGGACGCGCGGCGACTCGGGCGCCGGGCCAGCCACAGCGCCAACGAGCAGCAGCACGTTCAAGTCGCGGACCAGCTGTTGGTGGATGCTGAGTATACGCTGCGCAGAAGTTGCGGATGTCATGGTGGTCATAAAAATTGTATACATATTTGAAACACACTTGGAGTACGGATAAGGCAGCGACACCAAACAGCGGTTGTCAACAAGAAACCAGAGATTGGGATATGGGATTTGGGAATTCGAGATTGCAATAACAATACGGACGGATAAGAATATCTATAGGTTTAAGGAATAGGTATATGACCAGGGCAAGGTCAACACAGGACGGCAGATGTGTAGCTCAAGTAGGGACCCTAAAAAGCCAAGATACATAGACACCTGTCACAAACAGGCGGCGTAGTATGTGCGAGAGACGGAAGTTCGGCACAGGGCCAGGTCATTTACAATGAAAGCTCAATGAGACAATCATACAGCGTGGCGCTGCAAACACGATGTGACTACAGAACTCGTGTTCATGTAAGCCCCGCTACTATCAAACGACAACCTAGAGAAAATGATTGTGGTTAGCGAAAGGGGCTGATTGGTTTCAGGGCAGCACTGCGACCTAGGTAGAGTAATTGAGGTAAACCCTCTCTTCCACTTGCAGAGTCTCGCCGCCCTACCGGTTGAAAATTAGTGCGAAAAATTTGTATATATAGTAAAATTATATCACGTGACAAACAAGAAGATAGGCCAGAGGACGAAGGCGATGATTAGGGCTGAGGGACGGACAAGAAAAATGGACGAGGGAAGTGAGAAGATGTGGAGACAAGATGTGGAGGCGAGAGTGAATACGCAGAGAGAAGAGGAGAGAGAAGAGGAGAGAAGAGGAGGGACAAGGGGGTGAGAAGGGAAGAGGGAACAGCAAAGGCTGGGTGAAGAAACATGTTAAAGTGAAATGAAATACTAAAGGAATAAGGCGAGGCGCGATCGAAGGAGAAGAATTAGCTGGGAGTAAGGTACGGCATGAACAAAGATCGAAGGAAGCAGGAAAAGTGTAGTAGATAGAGATGTAAGAGAGGTGTAATAAACTTGTAAGAGAGAACACCTCTCTTAAAAAGAATATAAGAGGAAGCATGATGACAAGGCAGGTAACCGATAGGATAGCATATCAGGAAGCTAGCGATGAGCATTGAGAATGTGGTTTATTTTTTTCATCTATACTGGACGCGCATATGGTGTTTTATTAGCGTGTCAGTCACGTGTCAAATTAGAGGGCAGCCATGTGGTTGGTGTGGCTAAGCACAAAGCCATTGCGCCTCCAAAGCCTGCACCAGTCCCGACAAGCCAAAGAATTACTTTGGCAGGAGATGTGGAGAATGCTTGGTAGTGAAGTGGGGGGAGGGGGAAGGAGGTAAAGTGGGTGCGGAGTGGGGGGAGCGGTTTGTGAAGTGGATGGTAGTGGGTGGTGCTTAGATATTGTGTTTAGATGTACTGTCTAGATGTGGTGTGTTGTGGTGGAGTAGCACGCCTACCGCGTGTCTGAGTATTGTATACCGCGCAGTGGTCTAGGCCATAAATCCAGTGACAGCGCTCATTTAGGACACGTGCTATTATTCGTTATTTTTAGTATTTGTTTTTGTTTTGGCATCGTGTTATGGGGGTTACGTCAGGACCAAGCATGGGTGGTGCGCGGGGAGAGGAGGTGGGGGTGGGGACATGATGTGCGTAGGTGATGTGTAGCAGCGACGAGGGAGTCGCGCAGGCCGGAACAGATGCCGAACAGACGCCAGACAGAGCGTGTGGCGGGTTTTTGCACGGTTGATTGTATTTGATGTGGAGAACAAAGACAATCGATGCGTGGGCGAGTCCGAGCGTGAAATAGGATAATAAAGGCAAGAGACGTTATGTGAAACAGGGGATACAGGGTAGCGATTCCAGGAGTAATTGCAGTGCTGTAGCCTACAATCGACTCTGCAGTAAGGCGGTGCACTGTGAAGTGCAGTCGATACTGCAGCTGGGCGCGTGGTAGGGGCCGTGGGCGCAGTCGGGTAGTAAGTCGATAGTGCAGTGTTACGTACAAGTGCGTGGAGTAGTTACATACCGCAGCATGCTGCAGCGATGACAGTTGGCTTGCTACGGTCCGGGATTTGCGCCGCATGCCGCGCTTCCTGCTTGGCGGTTTGGTTCCCTGCTCGTGTCCGGCCAGGCCCCACGGTCGTGTCCTTATCATACATTCGACGCGTTGCGTCTTTGTCTGGCCGTGATTGTCACCACCATTCGTGTGGGATGGCGTATTGGCCGGCGTATCCGTAGGCGTCTGTAGTCGCCATAGGCGTCAAGCATGCGAGTCCAGCTCGCCTCAGTATGCCAGCCAAGCTTGTCTCAGTCGCGATGTCTCAGGCGGTCCGGAGTAATCCGTCTCAGCAGCCCGTCTCAGTAGTCTCAGCCTCTCGGTCATGCTGGTCCACACACCCGCTTCTGGCTGCTTCATTCTCCTGCTCTTTTCACTTTCCTGCTCCCTTATCCTGAGAAGACTCATGCTCCATTATTAGCCACCTCTCACCCCCCGACCTTCCCTATACGAGCGCCCTGCCGCTTCCCCTGATATGGTCGCGCTCTCCAGAACCTATTTTTCCCTCTCTTCTCCGGCTGCGCCAATCTCGCCCCTTGTTTGCTTTTTTGTTTTCTTTTGCAGATTTCTTTTCTGACCGCAAAGCAGAATCAACTATCCACAAATAACCGCCCGCTACACCGACAGTCGCTTCTGGATCCACGTCCGTTACTACATCTCTGGACCAAGTGCTGAACGTTGGACTCGCTCACACACAACAGCATGCGCGCGATATGGCTAGCAGTGTTGGTGCGTTCCGCGGCTGTGCTCGCTGCGGACGCCTTTAGCAGTGCGGGCTGCTACAAGCAGCTGGACCTTAGCCTGCTCTTCTTCTCCGACGCTTCGCTGGTGCAGAGCTCGCTCCACTGTAAAGAGCAGTGTGCGAACAAGCGCGTGGCCGCTACGATTAACGGAAACATGTGTTACTGCGGTAACAGCGACCCGAGCGGGTCGTTAGTGAGCAGTCTGAATTGCAACATCAACTGTGTTGCGTATCCCTTGGAGCAGTGCGGTGGAACTGGGTACTACAATGTATACATCAATGCAGCCGTCAGTGCATCCTCCGCTCCTCTGTCGTCAAGCCTGAGTACGAAGGCTCTGCTGCTGCTGCTGCTGCTGCTGCTGCTGCTGGCGACACTGCTGGCGACGCTGCTGGCAACTCTGGAATCGCTGCTGGAGACGCTGGACCCTCTGCTGACTCTGGCTGACCCCTCAGAGTCTGTGATTTACCGCACAGTGTTGCCATCTGAGAGCTCGCTGCTGACCCCGACATCCTCAAGTTCTTCGCTGCAAGGGCGCACTTCATCCCTGTCGCTGTCTGCTGCATCACTGAAAACCGCTGAGCCTGTCAACCGTAATGCGTCGCTCTCCCCAGGAGGTATTGCAGGCGCTACTGTTGGAAGTATTGCCGGTGTCGCTATAATCGCTGTTATTGCCTTTTTTATTTGGCGCCGTTACAAGAAGAATAACCTGGACGGGGACGAAGACTATGACGACGAGTTTACGTTACTGGGACCGGGAGGCTCTGAGAAGCACGGCGGTGACGTTCCGAACCCGTTTCTCTTTGCTGGAGGCTACAATTCGTTTAATACTGCCCAGGAGAGCGGTTCTAACCTGGCACCATACCCCATTCTGAATCTGTACATTCCTGGAAACATATCCACTGCTCTGGACAATGGAGCTCCATACCTGCCGGGTCATTCACGTTCAAATTCTCAGGCATTTGGTGTTGCAGCGCCTTACATGGGTCTGAGTTCCAACAACGGACTGCCAGCTCAAAGCAATCCTGCCGGGTTCCAGAATAGACTGCCATCAAACAACACTACAAACCACCATCCTAATGGGTCGCGTTCTACAGGTCACTCACTGGGAGATCAGCACAGCCAGGATAATAGCTGGTTGCCGCAGCCCGAATTGGGGCACCGTAAATTGAGTGCCGGGTCTTTGCCGGACATGATTGCACGCCAGCCGGGATCTCTCAAGGTTGTGAATAACTAATTTTTTTGACTCCATCCACCGCCTGCTACAGTCTCTTACACGCACTCACGCGGGCCAAGGAGTGGTTTCAGAGCCCTGGTTCCATCCTCCCCTCTATTATTGATAAAATGCATTGACCATTTGGGGTTTCCAGTGTGGTCAATTTTTTACATACGTTGATGCCGATTCATTTCTCTCATGACAGGTCTGGGTCAGTTGGAATTGTCTGCTGATTTGGCTATCCTGATCTTTTACCCGTAAACCCAATACAATGTTTTTTGATTTTAGTGTTAATATAGTGCGTATTACGCGATGTCTGCCGACGTCTTTGAGAACCGTGTACTTTATATCCCTTCCCTATTTACTCTCTACATGTACTTGTTGTGATCCTCGCTAAAGTCGCAGTGCCTGCGTTTTGGCATACTGCGCACACTCTTGCCGACCTCGTGGTAGCGAGGTTCGCCAAATCGCTTTAGCCCTGCGTCTGCGTCGGCGCGCACATCAATAAACTCACGTGATATTTCAAATACATAGGGCTTCAACCCTACAAACGTGATTTATCACACGTGATATCTAATTTTACTGGCGAGGATGTAGAAAAAGTTTTTCACTCGAGGTCCTGATAATAGTCTCATCACACACTAATCTACATCTATAATGTCTGGATCTGGTGCTTCCGGTAACAAGTTCCGCATGTCGTTGGCTTTGCCAGTCGGCGCCGTCATGAACTGCTGCGACAACTCTGGTGCCAGAAACTTGTACGTTTTGGCCGTCAAGGGTTTCGGTGCTAGATTGAACAGATTGCCCGCTGCCTCAGCTGGTGACATGGTCATGGCCACCGTCAAGAAGGGTAAGCCCGAATTGAGAAAGAAGGTTATGCCCGCCATCGTTGTCAGACAGTCTCGTCCTTGGAGAAGAAAGGACGGTGTCTACTTGTACTTCGAGGACAACGCCGGTGTCATCGTCAACCCCAAGGGTGAGATGAAGGGTTCTGCTATCACTGGTCCTGTCGCTAAGGAGTGTGCCGACTTGTGGCCCCGTATCGCCTCGAACTCGGGTGTCGTTGTATAAATACGTTTTATCATAATCACATTACTACGTTTTTTAGTATGTACGGTGCAGAGCACAATCTTGTAGAGCTGAAGATGATGGTTGATATAAAATGTAAGTATTGTATGAACGAGAAAGTTGACTTGGTAAAGTTACATTGGCTCTAAATGATCTTACTGCAAAGTGAGAAAGATGCCACCTGAATCTTTGTCTGCTTTATCCCCAGTCGCAGCCAGATCTTTCTCCGCAGCTTGTCCGCTTCCCAAAGTAGACACTTCATCTGTGACGCTATCAAGTACTGAGTAGGTAGTCCTCTCGGGGGCTGTCCCTGGCGCTAAGGTCTGCGGTTGTACGGCATGGGCGCGTTCACCTTTCAAATTTTGGACGCCCTGGGTATGCGTTGGCTCAGCTGGAGACACCACTGAATCAGTGAGGTTGCCAGTACTATATGAATTCACGGGAGCTAAACTGTTGGTGGGGTAGGGAAGCGCATCTCCAAAAACGTGATTTTGCTGGGGGTGGGGAGGTACCTGATGCGCTTGGAACGGACTGTTACCGAAAGCTTGTATCAGCGCCAGCGGTGAGCCGGGCTGTACAGGGACAGGTACCAACAGTTGCAGAGGTTGCTGGCCTGGGTGAGGCGATACAGAAAAGTACTGTGGCTGCGGGGGTACCAGTCCTTGGTTTGGAAGACTTGGGGTCAATGTAAAGTACTGTTGCTGAACCGGATCGTAAAACTGTTGCGGCTGAGCTGGCAAGTAATACTGGGGGTTAGAATGAGCGTACTGCAGCTGCAGTTGTTGAGGCTGCTGCTGAGCTACCGGAACAAGGCCAGGCGGCAGGAGAGCGAATGCCTGATTACCCCCTAATGGCAGAGGTGGCACACCTTCTTCTTGGGGAGCATATGAGACGTCTATGGATCCCGCATCTGCAGTATAGGCACCAACTGGAGTACTTATAGTTCCATCACTATTAATCATGTTTGCAGGGCGAGGAGACAGCCTATTTCGGTTGGAAAACGTCGAAGACAACCGGCGGTCATGGGCTACTGATGTGCTTCGTGACAAAGAACGCTCTTTAGCAGAGTCCCCAGAATGAATCGTAGGCCATCCTGTGGCCGGTTGAGAGCTGACAGGTCTCAATATTTTACTAGTCAAATCAGATAAAACACTGGAAGTGCGTGATGCTCTCTTGCTCAAAGCTTCCCCTGATTCTTCTTTAAGCTTCATCTGTTGACTAAGGTACTGCGCACGGGCCATGGGGGTAGAGAGTTTCGTTAAGGCCTTTAAGTCGTTGTACCATAAAATCATGTCCTTGTATGTGTCTGTGCGAAACACCCAGTTGTGAGTACGATTCATCAACCCGCTAGACAGCTTCGAGCTCAAGAAGAACTTGTATACCCCATTCTTCTTCCCATCATCTTTTGAGTGGTCTGCTACTTTGCATGCATCCAATGGAAGGGACATTGTAGGCAGGTGTTCCTTTTTGCGGTCAGACGCCTTGAATTCGTGAAGATAGTTGCAAGTCAAGACGAACCACGCACCCGAATAGCTCTTCAAGTACTTGGAACGTCTTTCTAACAAGCCCTGTCTAACCGGTATGTTAATTGTGGCCTCATAGTTGGGTATGACCAAATCTGTCAATTTGCGGGCAGGAAACTTGACGTCAATAAACGTTCCATTTTTGACACTTGACACATTATGGCCCACTGCACTGAGAGGCTGAGACGATGGAACGTTGCGTTCAATAAAAGCGTCCCACTCAAAGTTCTTCTCTTTAGAGAGGAAGCCATCGAGAAGACTAGGCGCCAAAAATTTAGGCACGGTGTCATGCTCAGTGCTCACCAAGTTCAAAAACGCAGCCAAGTAGTTTTGCACCTCCAAAACTACAATAGCTTCCAATTTTCCACCTGCGCTTTGCAAGTTTACGTAGGCATCGTGCAAGTAGTGCTCCTCGCTAAGCTGGCGCTTTAACTGGCGGTCAAGCTTAACCTTCACCAAGTACGGATCAAGCTTTGCACTATACTCTCCGCTCTCTCCCGAAGAAAGAGCCAGCGACTCAGAGTGAATTTTGTACGACAAATCGATAGCATTAGAGTACTGGCTCATGAGCAGCTTCGTGTCCGCCAACTCCTTGCCCAAGTTGGTCTTAAAGTCGTTTTGCAAGTTTTTAATCTCCTTAATCTTTACCAAGAGGTCTTTCCTCAACTCCTCCAATTTTGGTACTATGATATTGTTGATGTCCTTCAAAGTCTTGGACGCATTAACAACATTTTGCTGGTGGTACTTGGTGAGAATGCTCGGAATGTCCTGAACCAGCCCATTGCCCACCGGTAAAAATATCTGCGACATTCCCACCTCAATCTTACCGCTCGCAGAGGAGTGGCCCGTGCTGGGACCTGACCCATGGCCCAAAACGTGTCCCGCACCTCGGTGGCTCGGTGCCGAGCCACCAACAACTCCCCCGCGACCACCAGAGCTTCCCGAAACTGCCCCATTCGCACCAGGCGATCCAACACCACCAAAACTATCCAAACCCTGCGAGGCGCCGACACCCAAGCCCACCGCTTGCTGCAAGCGCAACTGCTGCCGCACAATTTCTTCTTGCACACTCGCATGCTCTTTAAGATACGTCACAAGGTCCTTGATGACCGCGCGCCAAGCAACAAAGCGGTTCGCCATCACCTCCGTCGGTAGATCACCGGGAGTCGCGAACGAGTACTGAAGCGTAACCGCCAACGGGTTGCTGTGACCAGTAGAGTTTGACATGCTGCAAAATCAGTAATAACCAGAGAGCCCACGCGTATTAGAGTGTACGGTCGTAATACAGACAGAAGATCCAACACTCCACGTACTACCTGGATTCGTGATTACGCGTGCGCGGCTATTTCGTTGTGTGGTGAGGTTAATTGCACTGTTTTTTTTGGGCAAATTGCTCCACATCGTTCCAGCTGGGCGGCACCGACGCGTTTTGCCAGCGCCTGAATCGCGCGCCACTCAACTCCAGACGTTGCGGGAGTGGCGGTCGATATAACGGTCTCTTTCTCTACAAATTACATTCTAGTAGCTCGTTTTCCCGGGTTCTCCACGGTCACAGGACGCTTCCTTTTTACTTTTAGGTATTTCTTTACAAATACATCTTCCCCTTTATCTTCCCCTTTATCTTCCCCTTCCTCTTTCTTTATCTTCCCCTTCCTCTTTCTTTATCTTCCCCTTCCTCTTTCTTTATCTTCCCCTTCCTCTTTCTTTATCTTCCCCTTCCTCTTTCTTTATCCTTCTTTATCTTCCTCTATCTTCCTCTTCCTTCTTCTCCTTTCTTCTTCTCCTTTCTTCTTCTCCTTTCTTCTTCCGGTTTATGTTTCTTCTTCCTTTTCCCTCTTAACGACCTCTCTACTTGCCTCTCCTCCCCTCACGACCACGATTCAAGGACAGGACGGACCACTCCAAATTTATCGCAGTATTCATTTGTTTGGGGGTTGGCCCAGTACCGGAGCGGTGGTTTTGGGTTTGAGACTGGGGCAGGGCATACCCACGGGCGGACTGGGGACACTTCAAAGTCGGCACCTGGACGGCGCTCCAACGTCTTGAGTTCCATCTCCACCTTTTCGCGGAGCAGGTTAAAGATTGGCAAGGTTTGGGGCTCCTTCAAAAAGTTGGCCATGTCAATGTTGCAAAAGGCGGTGCGGTTATCGCGGATATGGTCCTCCACCACCTTGTTGATAGCGATAGCGCGCTGGCTCAATACCAAGCGATGGTGAGAGTGTGAGGGGTGGGTCTTGGACACGGTTTCAATGCTAAATACCTCGAGGGACTTGCGTTTGGCACCACACTTGTCCAATGCCATAAATTCTGTAGAGTGCTCTCGAGCAGGAAAGCAGCGTTCCGGCACTAGAGTTCCGTCACTAGCTTGACGAAAGAACGATATAGATTCGTACAGAGTTGATGGTAAGGTGGCAGATTTAACAGAAATGGGGGTATTATCCGAATCTTCCATATCCAGCTTCATATCCAGCTTCATATCCAGCTTCATATCCAGCGTCATATCCAGCTTCACTTCCAACCCATCATTATCCAACCCATCATTATCCAACCCATCATTCATATTCAACTTGATTTCATTCACATCCAGCTTCATTTCCAACCCATCACTCATACCCAACTTGATCTCATTCATATCCAGCTTGACTCCCAACCCATCCATATTCAATGCAATTTCGTTCTCGTCCAGAGGCGCCAGCCACTCCATCTTGGCCTGGAACTTAACGTGGAGGTGTGCCGAGAACCAGTACCGCGGCCGCAACAAGTCAAGGAGGAACCGGCTGACTGGGCTCCCCAACTCGCCCGTCTGGATATCCTTCTTGAAAAACGGCTTCTTCTTGACAAGAAGTTGCGTGTCTCCGCGGTGCTCAATGCCCGCTGGCCAGTCGTGGCTAAGGACAATGTCTAGCGTGTGGTTCATGAGCATCATCTTGATGGCGTTCTTGGGCTTGACGTGGTAGACCGAGCGGATGGTAGAGCTGGTGAACGGCACCTTCTCGTCGTCCACATCGTTGCGGAGAAAGGTGCGGACATTGTAGATGCCGCTGAGACCACCAATCTGTAGTCCTTTAAACCACACACTGCCAAACTCCCCCAAAAAGTAGATATTTGGAGCGACCCACCCGCCGTACTTGAGCTCCTTCAAGTACAGCGAGCACTCGTGGTTGCCCCCGACGAATATTGTGAGCACTGGCGCCTTCTTGCGGCCCAGGTAGTAGTCGTGAAAGTCGCCCATCTGCCTATACTTTAGCGGCACATTCAACCCGTCCATGTCCGTCCTGTTACGCACAGCCTGGAAGTCGCCGCACATGAGCAACAAGTCCACGGCACCGGGAAGCGCCTTGTAGATCGCGTTGAGCTCGCCATGGCAGCAGCCTTGTACAGCGACCTTTACAACCATGGTGATTGAAAATCTTGCGGATTTGATAAGGGGAAGTAGTAGGGGGGGGGAGAGGAGGAAGAGAATAGAAGAGAAGAGAAGAGTTGAAGACTATCAAGACAAGCGTAGAGAGCACTAGAGATCAGTAGAGATTAGTGGAGTAGAGATTAGTGGAGTAGAGATTAGTAGATCAGTAGATCAGTAGATCAGCGGCTATCATTAAATCACTGAACCAGAGTAGAGAAAATCATAGAAAAGAGTAGAGAGTAGAGAGAAGAGAACAGAGAAGAGACGAGTACAGAGAGTATTAGAGTACAGACAAGAGAGAGATCACTACAGATCACTAGATATCTAGACAATATCATTGGAGATTAGACAATACCAATCTCAAAACTAACCGTACAAGCTATTCACTATAAACCGGCTAAAACTTAAAAACGTGTTCCTTGGTGTATCCCAACTCGGCCAACACGCCCGTGACCTCGCCCTGGTCGGTGGGACTCTTTTTGGGCCCCGAGAGCGCCAGGTACAATGGCGGCGGACCGCAAATAAAAATCTTGGAGTCCTTCAGCGGCGCTGGCAACACCTCCTTCAAGTACTCCTTGGTGATGTAGCCCGTCTTGCCTGCCCACTTCTCCGGCGCCTTGTCGAGAAAGTGGTCAATCGTAACCTGGTCCTTGTGCTTGGCCGCAATCGCGTCCAACTCCTTGCGCAACAAGATATCCTCCTCCGTCTTGTTTCCCAACGCCAACGTAACGTGCGTCTTGTCCTCCGGGTTCTTGGTGATCGCGTGAACCAACTGGTACAACGGCGTGATCCCCAGACCGCCCCCAATGAGCGTGATCGACTTGTACTGGTTCGGCTCCCACTTCCACTTGACAATCGGGCCCTTGAAGGAGAGCGTCTCGTCCACCTTGAGGTCGTGGATGTGCGTCGACATCTTGCCGCCCTCGTACTTCTTCACCACAAACTCAATCGTGCCCGTCTGCTCCGTGTCCAGCGTCGGCGTGTACGGCCGGATCACATTGTTGCCCTTGGGGGTCACAAACTTGGTCAAGAGAAGCGACGCCGTCACCAAGCCGCTCACATTGTCCTCCTTGGGAAGCGCAAACGTCACGAGCTTCGTGTCGGGCGACACGTCCAGCGTCGCCTTCACCTTCAAGTCGATCCACTCGTCGCCACCGGTAAAGGCCTTGGACGAGTCGTTCCAAAGCGCGCTGCTCGAGAAGCGGTACGCCGCACACAACAGCACCGCGGCAGCCGCAACGGGCGCCGCCGATCTCAATCTCAAGGGAACCAGAGCAAACATTGGTCAATTGGTAGTAGTAGTAGTTGTAGTATGGGCTGGCTGAGCAATTATATATTCGGCGAAGCAACCAATCGGGTGCCGCCACACCATGCTGGGCACAGAGTGGCAGCTCGCGCAACGGGCCGTCCAGCCGCTCCTGGCGGCGCGCCACAAGGGCGAGGCCGGCCGAGTCTGCGTGGTTGGCGGGTGCAGCCTGTACAGCGGCGCCCCGTACTTTGCCGCGATGGCGGCGGCCACCGTGGGCGCGGACTTGGTGCACATTGTGTGCGGCGAGCGCGCGGGGGCCACGATCCAGCTGTACCTGCCCGACTTGATGGTGCACCCGTTGTTGCGGGAGGGAGGGGACAGGGAGAGTGAGGAGGACGCCGCCGTCCTCACCGCCATACTCGCACTGGTGGAGGCTGTGCTCTCTCGGAGCGACATTGTAGTGGTGGGTCCCGGCCTCGGCCGGGACCCGTTCATGATGGAGACGGCGGCGCGCATCATCCGCAGGGTGCGGGACAAGGGTTTGCCGTTGGTGGTGGACGCGGACGGGCTCTACTTGTGCACGCACCGGCCCGAGTTGTTAAACGGCAACCGCAAAGCCACCATCACGCCCAATGTGGTTGAGTTTAAGCGCTTACAAGAGGCGATGAGACTACCTATACGTCCCACCTCACGCGCTGCCGAAGTAAGGGAGCTTGCAGCCGCATTGGGTGTGATGGTGGTGTGTAAAGGCGCCCAGGACATTGTGGCGACCTACAGTCGCCACCTCACCGTTACCGCCGAGGGCTCGCTCAGACGCGTAGGGGGCCAGGGCGATACGCTCCTGGGGTCCTTGGCCACGCTCCTCTTGTGGGCGAGCCGCAGCGGTAGCTGGGACGCTGGTCTTGCTGTCGATCCCGAGCACATTTGCATGGTGGCGGCGTGGGCAGCGTGCGGACTCGTGCGTACCGCCAGCCGTAAGGCCTTTGAGGCTCACGGGAGGAGCATGCAGCTGTCTACAGTGCTCGCTTTTCTTCCGGAGGCGTACAAGGAATTGTTGGAGGGGGAGTAGAATCTACTACTGACTGTTTCTTGGTCAATTAATCTTGTTAGATTCATCACGATTACATCGGTATTAATACATTCATTAATATTACTTCATTAATGTTACTTCAGTACTATTACGTTAGTCTTACTCTTCTCTTAGTCTTACTCTTCTCTTCTTACTCTTCTCTTCTTACTCTTCTCTTCTTACTCTTCTCTTCTTACTCGTCTTACTCTTCTTACTCGTCTTACTCGTCTTACTCGTCTTACTCTTCTTACTCTTACTACTCTTCTTACTCTCCTTATACTTACATTTACTGTTACTGTGACTACTCTCACTACTCTTCCTTCATTTACTGTGACTACTCTCACTCTTTTACTCTTAGTCTTCTCTTAGTCTTCTCTTAGTCTTAGTCTTCTTAGTCTTCTCTTAGTCTTAGTTTTACTGTTACTCTTAGTCTTATTCTCTTAATCTCCCTTCCTTGACTTCCTAGTCTTCCTTTTTCCCCACAACTTACTCCCTTAGTGTGTCCTCAGTGTTACTCCTCAGTGTTACTCCTTAGTCTTACTCCTTAGTGTTACTCCCTTACTATTCTCACTCACTCTCACTCTTCCTTACTCTCACCACTCTCTTACTACTCTTACTACTCTTACTACTCTCACTACTCTTACTTTCACCTCTCTTCCTTGCCCTTGCCACTTTATTACCGTTTTGCCACATTTACTGCCGAGGTTAAAATTCCACAACTATGGAGAGCTGCGGACCGTCGAGCGCGCTCAGCACTCTCTCCAAGCACGCTCAGCGCGACGTGGCGTTGCAGCGCGAGGCCGCGCTGCTGCACGAGGCAGCGCGCCTCGGTGTCCCGGGCTTCCGCGAGCAGCGGGTGGACCCCCGGCTCAACCAGGACTTTCGGCGGTTTGCGCTGGGGGAGGCGCCCCCAGTGCACGCTAGCGCTCACGGCGTCCACCTTCCACAGAGAAACCAGTGGGAGGGCCGGAACAGGGAGTGGGAGGGCCGGAACGCGGGATGGGTTCAAGACTTTTCGGCAATGTCGCTCCAGCAGCCGCATCAGCAACATCAGCAACATCAGCATCAGCAACATCAGCAGCAACATCAGCAGCAACATCATCAACCCACAAGTGTGCTGGATTGGCACACGCAGTTTATGCAGCAGCAGCCGCAGCAGGCTGCGCCAGCTGTGGCGCTGGCGGGGGTACGGTACTCGCCAATGGGGTACCAGCCTGCCATGAATATGCGTACCAACTTGTCGGTACCCTTGTATGCGTCGTCGTCTACAGAGCACCAAGAGGTTCACAAATTGGAGCGGGAGCGTGAAATGTTTGAGTCACAGTTTGACCAGCTAGCGTCGCAGCTAGACGAGATGGAGAGGGAGACTGCACTGTCACAGTCACAGTCTACGGCTGAGAATGAAGCGTTTGCAGAAGTTGCGCGGCGAGTGGAGACGGCGCTCCAGTCGGCACCCGGAATCGACGACAAGCTCAAGGATTCAAAGTTTCTCCAGCTCATGTCGTCGATTCTGACTAGACAGGTGGAGTTGAGCGGCGACAAGTTGGTGAGCGCGCGTACCGGCGAGGAGGTGCACGTTCTGGACATGGGAGTAGGGAGCGCGCTGGATGTGGGCATGGACGTGCTGGATATGGGCGTGGCGGGCGGCTCAGGGCTTGCGGGGGTGGAGGGACAGGCTGTAATGACACCCATTATACCTGTCTTGACACCGGTAACGGCACAGGCACAGGCACAGGCACAGGCTTCCACAGAGGATCCTCACCGCAACATGTTGCCCGACCCATTGGCGCACATTCGCGATGGAGAGCTTGACGAGAACATTGCGCTGTTTGAGGCTGCACAGGTTGTGAGCGGAAACCAGGTACGGGCCGCCGACTGGATGGACGACGATGCGTGGCTAGACATGACGGGTCCGCGCACCACGCGGCCGCGGCGCAAAGCCAGTATAATGAGCAGCGAGTGGCAGGAGGTGTATGAGGACTACAGAAATGATGACGATGCTCTGTAGGGTGTGTATCTTGTTATGGCAAAAGCTTGGTGCAGGGAAATCAAGACTTGCTAGATGCAAAGATGGTTATGCTGGTGACATGTCGTGATGTCAGGTATAGATGATCGTGATGTCAGATATAGAGGATCATGATGTCAGATATAGGCATGACGACAGAGACTTGACTGTGACACGAACATGACGACAGATTCTGTACTGTACTTTGTGACTGCATGGTCTATGACGTCGCGTGACATGATATCACGTGATATAGTTGAACAAAGGCTGGCGCCAAGTGACTTGGCTGGGACTGGATAGATTGAGCAGATACCAGATTGAGTGACACTGACACTTACTACTGACACTTACTACTGACACTTACTACTGAAACTTACTGACACTTACTAACACTTACTGAAACTTACTAACACTTACTACTGACACTTACTAACACTTACTACTGGCACTTACTAACACATACTACTGAAGATTACTGAATAGATTGTACTAAGAATTACGTAGAGAAGTGTAGCCTCAGTCAGGACGCGCTTCAATACGGGAAGATGCAGATGACGGTAACAATGCTAAGCCCCAAATTGGATCTTAACATAAGCCACGGATAGTCAGAGAGGCAGTCAGACAGAGAGACGGTGAGACAGTAACCCTCACCCTCTCCCTCACCCTCTCCCTCACCATCACCCTCACAGTCCAGTCATCACCCTATCTACAGTGATCACTACTAACTAACACGTTTATCCGGCACAATAGTCTTGTATCCCTGCACACTGCCCTGCCTGCACATAAGTTATTCTCCCGTTGCCTACATACAGTATCCTGCATACATTCCCCTCTACGGCGTGGTGAGCGCCGACCGGTCGGAGTCAACAGTCAACCGCCATGCCTCGCGCACGCACGCCTGTCCGCGCCTGTCCGCACGCCTGCTGTGCCCCTCTGCACCGTCCAGCATCGCAAGCCCAAGCACCACCAGCCCGTCCACTTTCCGTCCTTGCCCAAATTTTTGATTTGGCATTTTGCAATTTGTGACATCACCGGAGAAACCCTGTCCGGCCGCTCGGAGTATATAAAGCCCGTCCCGCCCACTTTCGGACTACAAGATGTCCTTGCCATACGCAATTCCGAAGCCGTTTAGGGTATGCATCGTTGGCTCCGGCAACTGGGGCACCGCTGTTGCCAAGTTGGTGGCGGAGAACACGGCGGAGCAGCCTGCTGTGTTTGAGCGCGAGGTGCGGATGTGGGTGTTTGAGGAGATGGTTGACGGCGAGAAGCTTACGGATATCATTAACACGCGCCACGAGAATGTGCGCTACCTCGCTGGCGTGCCGCTTCCGCATAATTTGGTTGCGGTTCCGGATGTTGTTGATGCAGTTGCCGATGCGGACCTTGTCGTGTTTAACATTCCGCACCAGTTTTTGGGCCGCGTGTGTGCCCAGTTGGTTGGCCACGTTTCGCCACGTGCGAGGGCCATTTCGTGCTTGAAGGGGTTGGAGGTTTCGCCGGCGGGATGCAAGTTGTTGTCGCAGAGCATTACCGACACGTTGGGCGTGCACTGTGGCGTGCTCTCGGGCGCGAATATCGCGAATGAGGTTGCGCGCGAGAGGTGGCTGGAGACGTCGATTGCGTATACGCTTCCCGCTGACTTTGCGGGTCCGGGTGTGGATATCGATGAGTTTGTGTTGAAGGCTGCGTTTCACCGTCCCTATTTCCACGTTGCGGTGATTGCAGATGTTGTGGGTGCGTCGGTTGCGGGCGCGCTCAAGAATGTTGTGGCGATTGCGGTTGGCTTTGTGGAGGGTGCCGGCTGGGGCGACAATGCCAAGGCTGCGATTATGCGTATTGGCTTGAAGGAGACGATTCGGTTTGCAGGCTATTATGAGCGGTTTGGCATACAGGGCAAGGCGCCAAGCGCTACCACCTTTACCGAGGAGTCGGCGGGTGTTGCGGATCTCATTACAACGTGTCTGGGTGGGCGCAATGTCAAGGTTGCGCGCTACATGGTTGAGCACGGCGTGGATGCGTGGGAGGCTGAGCGGACTTTGTTGGATGGTCAGTCGTCGCAGGGTATAATTACGGCTAAGGAGGTGCACGAGTTGTTGGATAATTTTGAGTTGAAGGGTGAGTTTCCATTGTTTGAAGCTACTTATAACGTGCTCTATGAGGGTGCCAGTGTGGAGGATTTTCCCAGTTTGTTGGCGTAGGATGCTTATAGATTTTTTGGGCTCGGCTGTTTAGATTTTAATGGGCTGGAGTGCTTATAGATTATTTGGTTTTGTTGCTTGGTTGAGTATCGAGTGCATGCATTTGGTTCTCTAATAATGCTCTCATGGTTATGCCTCTAATAATGCTCTCATGATTATGCTCTCAAATGAAAATCCGCTAGACCGAGCCCTTTTATTCGAATCGTTTAAAGACGGCACGAAATTGGCTAGATGAACCATGGGAAATTATTTAGCAATACGAGGTTTGGTTAGAGGGTTGTTGAGGATTTGGCTGTCTGTGGTTTATGATTTTGGTTGTCACTCGTAGTAAAAAGTTGACCTCTTTATGAACAAGACTACTACCAGCACTTTTCTGGTCTGTTCTATTCTACTCTTATCTTTTATTCTACGCTTATCTTTTATTCTACGCTTATCTTTTATTCTACGCTTATCTTCTATTCTTCGGCTAGTGTTTAATCGTTTGCGTAGTGTTAATTTTGGCGAAACTTGGCCCCTGCTTGCATCTACATTTGTCTTGTGTCTTCAACTCTTTCTTTGTCTGGATTCCTTGTCTGGCGACTAACGATACCTATTTACTCGGCTGGCTGATCGGTTTAGGTATGACTACTCTTGCGACGAATTACGTTTGAATGAATTATGCTTGATTGGATTATGCTTGATTGGATTACGCTTGAGTATGAATTGTATGTTCTTGTGACCATTCTGCTTGCTTCTATTCATCACTTTTATTCCCAATCGCTCTTGTGTTGATGCTAGCTGCTTGTTCTCCCTTTTCCTCAAAGTCCCTGCACAAGTCTGTTGTCGACCAGCATGAAGAACATTGTATGCATTGTTGCTATGATTATTGGCGTTACCCTGGTGGCTATTCACACTCCGCATGCACAGAACACGTTGCTGTGTACGTTTTTAACCCACAGTCAAACTACCAGTGCGAGTACAACTAGCAAAGTGCAAAGCCTGCACCTCGTTACAAGCGACAGACCCTCCTTGAATGCCAAGGAGGTTGAACCAGACCTAGATGAAGCCATTGCCCCATCGCCAGAACTTGATGCTATCAGCACCTGGCATACTTTGCCCAACGACAACACCGTGAATGTGTTGCCAGACAATAGTCTCGAGAAGCCTGCTGAAAAGACCGCGGACAATGTAAAACAAGGCACGAGGTATATGGAGGCTACAGTAGATCTGAAAAGTGGAACCAGTCCCATAGCTGGCCCGGCACTTTCTCCAAATTCCCTAGGCTCTACCGGGCCGCCTCTGGGCATCCCCAATACTACACTCGTCGCAGCCACCTCAACTACGATTTCTGCCATCAGTATCGAAACGTCTCATGACACTCTCGAGATTTCAGCCGCACCCTTACACGGTTTCCTTCCTGTCACTAAACTCAACCTCGACGGGGAAAACAGAATTACTATCCAGAATTTACTACAAATGGCCCTACTGGACGAATGCATAGACCACATGCTCCCCGAGGGATTCGCAATTCCAGACCGTTGGAACTCAAAGGTTAGCAATTGCACCAGACCCGACGTGCAGCTAGTACACCTCTGCTGAATGCTTACTCGCTATGGGTTGCTAGTCCTGCTACAAAGAAAACCCTTCACTACAGTATCTGGAGGATGAGGCGGGAGTATTTTTTTGCAGCCATGGGTATAACGTTTTTATGTTTAGTGACCCATTTTGTCCTTAAGACTTCTATTTGTCCTTAAAATAAATAATTGTTATCTCTAATCTTAATCTGATTGGTTTTATATAGTTGCATAATTTCTGGGGTTCAACCACCATTTTTGGGTTTTAACCACCCAGAAGCACCCTTGAGCTTTCCATGCATCTTTATGTTTATGGAATTTACAGTAGGTGGAACAAGTAACTTTCCTGCCCATTTGGGCCACTTAATTGTTAATTGGTCATCTATGGGCGTCTCATACTTTGTGTCATTCCTCCTAAGGCCGGAAAGCTTATGATATTTTTATCCTTATTCAGTAGGCTACCTATCACTCAATATATTTTATGCGTTGTCACACGCCTTCTCCATCATTCAACAAATCGTCCCACCCCGGGATACAACCGACATTTGCTAATATAATCATTTAGGTTATTGCGCTGGGTTTTTTTGCAACGTGAGTGTGCGATAACGTCAAATGGCTCATTTATTTGCACTTGGTATTTCTTAAAATGTGCCAAAGGTGCTCCTCCAAATATAAAAATAACACTATGAATCTTCTAGTCTTTTTTGACATTTTCCGTCATCTAATAATGCATTGTAGTCGCCGCCCCACTCAGATACCTTCCCATTCATTTAGCCCACTTGTCAGATGCTCGCCTCATCAAAATAATTTCCCACCTTTCAGGCCTCAGAAGAGCCACCTTTTTCAAAGTCTAGCTAGGAATCGAGGATAAAGTTTGTTGGAGTAGTCGATACTCCTCCATCGTTGGAAAAGTGAGCCGGACCTGAGCCTTTTACCTGCTTTCCGTCCCAACAGTAACGCTTAAAGCATCTTTTGCATTGGTCGGTCTGCGGAATACGCCGACGCTCATGTTCACGCTGTACAATTGCACAGGCAACGCAGGCACTCCATTCTCTATCAAAGGCACCTTCATTACGGCTTGCAACTTTATATCCGTTTTTAATCATAGCGTCTCTCTCCTCATTTGTGTACTGTAATTTAAAGGTTGACGTGTTAGACCAGTAAGAAATTGGACGGTTAGCAACGTAAATAACAAGCGGGATAGTAGTCGGGTCTTCAGCAAGACCAGCCATGGACTTTGCATAGCATCCGAAAAATGTAGGACGTGACGTCAAGTTTCCATGAATAAATGTATCAGTGCTAGGAATGTAGGGAAAGGCGCGACCCCTTCCCGTATCAGTAAATTGACGGTCAAAGGTCTTTACAAGAGACTTACCGTTTGGCCAACTCGCTTTAGTATCAGCACTATTATCGTTGGCAAAAATAACATCAATATCGCGACCAGTGCCGAGAAACGGTACAAGGGGGACATTCTGCCCATCTTCGCCACCATCCGCAAGATACAACACACTCAGTTCCGTCATAGGATTTTGAGCATTTTTGCTATTGTAAAAAGGGTTGGGGTCATAGATGGCAGTGGTTGCAGATTCATCCTTTAAATGTTCGAAATCTTTCAGGACAAGCTTTCTGATCCATCTAGGAATCTTCTCCAAAATTCGCGTGACTGCTATGTTAAAGAGTGATGAAGAAGTTCCCAACACGTAACCAGCATTGTCAAAGAGAGTCACGCACGAGTTTGTCACTGGACGGCCCATGTCTAGTTTTGTGCCAATATACTTGATCTGAACAAACTTTTTAAGACCAGAATCCCAAGATCCCAACTCAAAGGGGTTAAACTCAAACACGGTAGAAGTTCCAAACTGTGGAGTCTCGCCGAGTTTCAACCCGTTGGCCAAAACCAAGGGAAATGGCATTTTTCCCAGCTTGAATTCTTCCATTTCCTGGAGACTGGACCAGGCAGTAAACGCACCATCAGAATAAAGCGAGGGCAAAAGCTGGTGCGATAATGCACGCGAATAATAGTCAGTAATTGAAACCGGAAACCCGCTTTTCCTTTTGTTCCTAACATCAGTTATGACCGATTTATAGTATATAGCATCCATAATATAGTTTGAACCATACGGGGCCGCCATCCCGTATTCTAGTTTCCACGTGTCCGTATTGGCCAACAAGTCCTCAACGGTTCGAAAATTTTGCATTACGAGGGAGCCCACGAGCCACCCTCCGCCAGAGAGACCCGAAATATATGTCGTAGCCTGGAGTAAGCCCTTCAAAGGCAGACCTCCCTGTACTCGCTCGTCATAAGCAGAAATCTGTCCCGCACCGCACAACAAAGCACGGTAACCACCCCCACTAAACGCCATCGCAATACGAGGCTTCCTAGCGGAGCCCAATAAGAATTTATCAACGTCAAAATCTTTCATGTTTGCAGAAATGAGAAACGAGCGCAATGCTTCCGCAGTTGTCAAGTCTCGGGTTTTAAGCCATTCTGACTCAGAATCAGATATCAGCAAGCCTTCGCGGACGAGTGGGCCTTTAAAAACGGGACACTGCCCAGTAACCGGGGCGTAACGATTCCCGGCAAGGCAAGAACCGATTGCGAAAAACGTCAATGTAAACTGGGTAATGCCAACCATGCTTGCTTGACCAGTGGTATCCAGAGAAAGAATTCGGGTTTATATAGGATCCGTCACACACAACCTGTATCATCTATGCTCGCCAGCGCCAGAATGGCAACGACTTGCGTGTTCAGCAAATCCGATAGTTCTGAACGTGATGCAATTTATTTGACATTGTGTCAGTGACAAATTTAATGAGCTTGTATTGTCTTTGTGTCTATCCTAAACCATGATCCCGAGACAAACTATAGCTCGAAACATCCTTCTAAAAGAAGACCGGGGCAAACCAGCAAAGCATAAACCCTCTCAATCTGGAAATTGCTGCAACAGAAATAAATGAGACATGTGGCAAGGCTGAAACCTCGCTCACCGACACTCAAGCCTCTAGCAGTGCCCACCGCAAACCGCCCTGAATCGTCTCCGCCAAATGAACCACCCAGGTCACTTGTATGCGGGGATATACCATTTATGGACCCTTGCATATGACACAAAAGTGAGCGAAGAACGAATAAAGTTTATGGCACCGTAGTGCGCGCCAGCTCCAGCCGTCAATCTTCAGCAGCGAACCAGCAACTCAAAGCCCTATAACCACAAAACAGCCGTACCGATCAGAACCGATCAGAACCGATCAGAACCGATCAGAACCGACAAATATCCGGAAGAAACTCGGATATCGGGCTGCCGGATAAGAACGGCGGCCAGTCGCCGATAGTGCTTCGTGTACTGTTTGTAGAAAAGTCTGTAACTCACCAATTGTTACAAGACTAACAGCCCCCACGTTCTCTCATTATGCAAGGCCACCCCAATACAGAAGCAGAGCGGGGTCAAGTCTCATAGTGTGTCTCCGGTCACAGGCGCCTTCTCTCGTCACAGGCGCCTTCTTTGGTTTCAGGCGCATTGTCTGGCACAGACTCGTGGCCGAGATCATAGCCGCACATGACTGATCACAGGCGCTGAAGAATGCACGGAAGAGCCCGTTTAAGCTTAAATTAGCCCAAACTGAGCGGGGGCGCAATGAGCTTCAAATTTCGGTGGCTGGTAAACTTGACAGGGTCCAGTCCATGAATCGGTCGCATAACACTGATTAGTCACTTAAAATTACAGCTCTGTAAGGCCGCTGTGTGGTAGTTCTGTCTCGCTTATGCCATTTGTCCCGTCTTTCCAGTCTGTCCCGTCTGCAATCTGTACAATCTCCAGTTCTGCAGCTAGCCGCCAATTTTGTGCGCTTCCGGCCATAACCAGCCCAGTTGTCCCTGCATCAACCGTCCTCTAATTCTTAATCAATCGTTTCAGTGACCATTCAGGTCTCTGGCCACAACTAGATCCGTCGCTCCCACGCCTCAAGCTGACCCTAAAGTTGAATCGCCTTTTGACGGGCCCCAAACCCGGTACTGCATACGGTGTGGTTAATATTTGGTTCCCAGCATTCCGGGCAGCGCCACGCTCCATAACTATTCCGGTTCGAGAGAGCAGCCTCATGTCTCTTGCTGGGCGTGTCGCGACATCGCCGGTGTGGCTAATGTTGACCGACTTCCGCGACAGTGTCACAGAGTGGTATGACCAGCAGTCGCGGTCGCGCCGAGTCTTGTTGCAGGTTTTGGTTGTGTTGGGCGTAGCTGCTGGGATAGTAGCTTTGATTTTCCACAGGTACATCGTGCACGGGTTAGTGATTCTATCTGACGCGTGGCACGAGCTTCCGTATGGACGCGTACTCTTGTTCAGTCTTATCTTTGCGGTGGGGTTCCCGCCCTTGCTTGGGTTTTCCGGTTTGTCGATGCTTCTGGGAATGGTGTATGGGTTCCCTGGTGGCTGGCCGCTTTTGGCGTCGGCGCTGGTGAGCGGTCTGCTCTGCCTGTTTCTTGTATTTCGTTACCTCTTGAATAACCAGGCCCGGCGCTTGATCAATGCTCACGAGCGGTTTCGCGCGCTTCTGGAAATATTGCGCGAAGACTCGTCTTTGGTGTTACTTATTCTTATTCGCATGTGTCCGTTGCCATACTCGTTGTCCAATGGCGCGTTGGCTGCAATTCCTGAGCTTCCAGTCCTCACATACTTTTTGGCGTCGCTTATTACGGCGCCCAAGCTACTTATCCACGTTTTTGTGGGCCACAAAATTAAGAACTTGGGTAATGAGAGTTCTAGCAGTGCCTCAAAAATTGTTGATATCGTCAGCATCACGATAACCAGTTTGGCAGCAGCACTGGCCACGTTTCTCATCTATAGACGCATGCAGAACAAGTTGGCAAGCTACCACGCGGCCCGCGAGTCCTCTCCAAATTCTAGCAGGTCCGGAAGCGTACCTGAAGATGGGCTTATTTTTGGCCACTTTGAGGAAGGGTTGGATCTTGACACGGACCTTGAACGTGGTAATTTGGGATATGACTCCAATTTGGGTAACGACTCCAGTTTTGTCATCCACGATGACGACGACTATATTACTCTGCCGCAAGACGGGCGGCTGTTAAATTCAGTCAAGCCCGATAGCGATAAGCACAGTACAAGTCGCAATAGGGATTATTAGATGGGTATCCACTATAAATTTAAAAATGAGAATTGGCTCTAGCAAGAGAGCTAGCAAGTGTGTAATTAATAGTGAATGAATTGGCAGTTAAATGTCGTAGACATCAACAGATGCATCAAGTGATTGGTTTAATATGTAGTTGTGCTATATTACGACAAACAAGATTGTCGGTTGAATAAATACAAAATACAGCCCGGGCTGATGGGGGTTGCACTATAAGACGACAGTTAGTCAATGAAAAAATGCCTAGTCTTGCGCCGTTCAATCTTGTCTTGTTCTGACACTCCCCCAACAACTCTTCCATCTGAGTCTTTGTATGCTGCTTTTCCGTGAATAATTTGAAAGGCGTCTTCCTCGCAGAAAACCAAATTGTTAATAAGGACATAGTCATTCCGAATAACCGAATGGCAGTGGTGACAGGACAAGCAGTTTGGATGCCACTTCTGCAGCAATTCATTTTCAATGCATTCTCCCTCGACGCCAGTAGAGCACTTCTGACAGACACTGTTGTTCAATCTGTGATAGTGCTCGTTGCAATAAGGTTCATCATTGAAAGCATAACATTGCACATTCTTGCTAAATTGAATGCCACAAGAGCCAAATGCACAGCGGAAACAACTCCTATGCCATTGGCCAGATAACTCGCCTGTTTTGGAATATATAGGACGTTGGGAACCCTTGGCGCCTTCGATGAAACCATCACCGCATGACCGACAAGGACCTTCGCCTGGAAGCAGTATTTGCGGCTTCAAATCTTCTCCAGGAGCCAACTTGTTCGTTCTTGTGTTGGCCCCAAGTTCATCTCTTGAGCTTCGAGCGGGACGGAGAGGCCTAATTGGTGACTCGCCCATAAATGAAGGCAGATTCAGCGAAAATTCGGGTGTGGCATTGGGACTTGCCATGCCGTTTGACCTGGTAATCGTCTTATCCAGAAATGGAGACAGGGGTTCTGCATTACGCTCCATAAGTTTGCTATTAAATTCGGAGAAAGATGGTCTCGAAGGAGCTCTCGGAGGAAAGTTTTCATCTGTGTCCAGAGCGATGTGGCTACTCAGGGAATCAAACTCAGTCGGTTGGTTCAAGTCAATCTGAAAAGTCTGCTTGCGGCTTCCAAAATATTCTTCATTTGGAGTAGAAGATCCTGTCTCTGTTTCAGAGTACCTGAAGCTGCGCTCTGAATTATCTTTAAACAAGTGTAATCCACGCGGCGGTTGTTTTAAAGGCTTGATGCCTGGCGACCCTAAAGAGTCATGAGACTGACGGTGTTTATCCGACGTCTCATAACTGGCCGGTATGCTATCTTGAAATGGTTCTGAGGCCACATAATGTAAGTCTTCTTTTAAGGGGGACAGGGTAAGAATGTCTAAATTTTTCGAGTTAATATCATCGGCCTCCTTCAAGTTGAAAGTCGGGATATCGCCAATTGTACGATTTTCTGCCGGTACAACCTTGCGCTCCTTGGGTGACACATATGGACCACCCCCAGTCTTCAAACTCTCCAATTGCCGTTGTAATTCCTGTTCAACTTCGTCGTCGTCGTCATCGTACACCAGTCCCTTAGAAAGGATTGAACTAACCATAGACATCTGAGAGGTGGTTCGTCTGTGATTCAGACTGTCATTCCCAGGCAGAAAAGTGTGGTAGTTCGTGGTACTCAACCCCTCCGCACTACTTGGCGCAGTACTGCTAGCTTGGTCCAAATTAGATGGAAACCCCGGCAGTAATGTGGAGTTCATATCCGTTGCAGGATAGGGTAATACTCGGCTTGAAGTAGCGTCAGCGGATGACTTTACGTATGACTCAGGTTGTGCTCGCGTTTGGGAAAAATCTTGAGACAATGCAGACTCAGGTTGACGAGCGCCCCGTGATGCCTGGTTCTTGGAGGCGGTGCTTCTATGCGCCTCAACGTCTTGCTTCAAGTCATCTAATGCACGCGACAAACGTGGCTTCGGATTCAGCAGAGCAAAATTCTGTGGGCGCGGCTGGAATTCTTGAGCTTGGGGAACGTCATCTCTGCTTTTATTCCAGCTGGTATTCTTCGTATAGTCCAGTCTATCAAGAGCTGATGACATGGAGTCCTGACCGCTCGAATAAGTGTCACCACTAGTATCTTCCCGATCATTTCTAACAGCCGACGCAGATTGGCCAACAGCAGCTGTTCCCATGCCTGTCATATTTGCCAGATTCGTCCGACGCATCGACTCCCGTGAGTAAACTGATGTCTTTGAATTATCTCTAAAATCGAACGCGTCCTCCTGAAGATCGGACCTTCCGCTAAGTGCAGTTTTGGCGGACGTGCTAGATTGCCTCAGGAAATAGTTTGGATTGGAGTAGTTGAACTCGGAGTTACTTGTGGGATAATTAGACCCAGAGTTGGTTTTCGAGTTGAAGCTGGAACTCGTGTTCGACCCTGAGTTACCGCTCGGCCCTGCGTTGAAGTTGGGGTTGGTCTCAAAGTTAGAGTTGAGTCCCAGGTTGTAGCTCGGGTGTGACTCAAAGTTGGGGTTGGATCCAAAGTTTGATGGAGACTTTGCATCATAGTTTGACCCATAGTTGGAATTCCCCGCGTTGCCAACAGGGCCCGAGTGATAACCACCCTGATGGTTCGACCCTGTCTTGTAACTGCTATACGCATTTGCATTTTCTTGACCGTGTCCCCCCGACAGTCGTGAGGAGACGAGCGTTTCACGCTCGTAGGGATTTCTTGATGCCATTTCTGGCAATGACATGGAAGTCTCGTGCGTTGCTGGACTGGGTAACAAATGCTTAGGAGGCATTGGTCTCAAGTCAAGCTGCAGCGCCAGTTTCGATGCAAGTTGTGTTGCCAGGGCGTTACGCGTCGCCGCCGGCAGCCATCCTGCGCTGGCTGAACACTTCTCTGGTTCGCTAACATCAGGGAACGATTTGGAGGGGGTTGAGTATGCAAACCCTCCAGAGGGAGTCCCCGATGGCAGCTTCAGACGTTGTGTCTCGGATCTGGCCAGTTGTGGCTTGGCTAAATGTGTCCCTGCAGCAGATTGGAACTGTTCCAGGTTAGGGCCAGCAAAAACGGGACTCGACGCCGCCGATGCCAGAGCACCGGAGTTGATCTCGAACCCCGCTCTCTCGTAAACTCCACGATACCTGTGCTCAGTCTTGAACAGCGGGAAGGGTGAGCTTTGCAGAAAGGTGGATATTTGGCGCTGGAAACTGTCGGGGAACGACGCCATAGACGGCCCTGTTGGCTGAGATGGTTTGCTCAGATACATGGCTATGACACGTCACTGGCTGTTCTATAATTGAATGGGTGACGATGCTCTCAAGCAGATGCACGTGTAGACCCTATGACTCGAGGATGTGTGTCCGAATCTATGGCAAGCAAGCTGGACCTAAACGAAGAGCTTATGGCTGAAACACAGGGACAAACTTTGTTTATACGGACTTTATCTTTGAGGTTCGAGGCTTTGGCTAATGCGCCGCGCTTAAGCGCGTTTCTCAAAACCGCGTATTGTCAATAAATTATATAATATTACGACGCTTATATAATTCGGAAGACTTGAGGGTTTGAGCTAGACTACTGTAGCCGCATGGACCATTTGTACACGGCGCTCCTGCTTGCGCTATTGCGGCAGCGGCGGTTCGTAGTACTGGCGCGGCATCCTCTGGTGGCGCTGGCATTTTCTCGATTGGTGGCACAGCTGGCCTGTCGCTTTGACCGTGCACAGATTTGCGAAGTTGATCTTGTGGAACATGCGAGCAACGAGAGCCTTGTGCTTGCGATGCTGGCGTATGCAAACGGAGAGCATACATTCAAGCTGATATGTGTGTGGCGAAATATGCAGCTCTTGACGGCCGAGCGCCAGCGCGAGGTGGCGAAGCTTTTGAGCCTGTTGGATCACTATGACACTAATATATCTAAATCAGAACCCACTAACATTGTGGATATCGGCGGAGGACTATTGGTAGTGAAGCCAGCTCTCTTTTGCATCGTTCTGGTGCATGATGTGTCTGGGGCGCGTGGGGTCCACCGCGCCATCAAGGACCAATTTTGGTTCGCTACTCATATCGAGTACGATAGCCATGCACGGTGTTTGGAGGAGATGCTGGGAGTTCCTGTATGGGCTCCTGGCACGTATGAGCAACACATTATCGATCTTCGGCGTGCTTGGCTGCAGGTTCGTGTAAGTGCGGACGTGAAGGGCTATATCTACTCTTTGGTGGTGCACATGCGAAACCACAGGCTTGTATCGTTAGCAATGATACATGCAAGTCCACTGATGGGCGCGTTGGACGGTATACGCGACTTGTGCATAGCATTGTGCTTGTGGCAACGCAATGATAATGCACTGCCACAGCGATTCGTGACGCCTGACCATGTCAAGGTGGCGACACGTAAGGTGGGGTACTGGTTAGTATCATGGGACCACGGCGTATTTGGAACCTTAGCGCCCGAGGAAGATGTTTCCGCGCACGAAATTGAGCGTCGCGCACGGACTGAGCTCATTTTGCTCTCGGGAGACTGGTACGGGAGCAACTACACATATGCAAGGCGCTACATCAACCAAGCGCGGCCACAACCAGACAATAACACTCCGTCAGGGCTCACAAACCGCATCGTTGAGGATGCACTCGACACCGTAATTCCACCATTATAGATTTCGCCTAAAACGATTCGCTACGCAGCCTGTCACTACTTTGTTTGCTATTTTCCCCTCTTGTGAACACTGTATGCTTTCGTAACTAAACCCGTATCATACCTCTATTACTCTTGCCGTATCGCTATCGCTGAACCATCTGTCACCGGCTTCCGTCACTATCTCACTCCACTTGTTTCCGGTAACTTCTTGCGTTACGTAATCATTCTGTACTTTGCTCGTCCCCGAAAAAGTGTCGACGTCTTCCACCTCACCACTGAATACACACGGAGGCGCACGTTGCGAATCGATTCTTAGTTAGCCGCATTCTACCAGTACTTGACGTGACTGATTGCTGCCATTGTTTTTTTGACTTTCCATTTCAGCGAGTAAGCTACCCTGGCTAGTGACCACAGCATACCATGTCGAATGATATCCCCATTGATTTCACCGAGTTGACGCAGTTGTCGCAACTAGGCATCCCGGCGTCGTTCATGGACTTTAAGTCGACGACGTTGGAGTCTGACAGCTACATCTGTGTTCGTGAGTCGGGAGCGAGCGGTAACACGGTGGCAATTGTGTCTTTGAAGAACAACAACGAGGTGACAAGAAAGAACATGTCTGCTGACAGTGCCATCATGCACCCCACAGAATTCGTGGTGTGCTTGAGGGCCAATGGCACTACATTGCAGATTTTCAACTTGGGCACCAAGCAGCGGTTGAAATCGTTCAGCATGACCGAGCCAGTAGTCTACTGGAAGTGGTTGGACGACAAGCATGTGGGATTGATCACTGCGACTGGCGTGTACTTTTGGAACGTCTTTGACGGAACCAACGATGGACCCGTCAAGTTGACCGAGAGACACCACACCTTGAATAATTGCCAGATTATAAACTTCGTGGCTGAGTCGTCCTTGAACTGGTTTGCAGTGACGGGAATTGCCCAGGAAGACGGTCGCATTGCGGGTCACATTCAGTTGTACTCCAGATCGCGTAACGTTTCGCAGGCCATTGAAGGTCACGTTTCAAAGTTTGCATCTTTGACTCTTCTGGGAGCGCCGCACCCCACTAAGGTGTTTTGCGTAGGTAACAAGAACGCTCAGGGACAAGGTAACTTGCACATTATTGAAATTGATCATGTTGATGGGAACCCACCTTTCCAAAAGAAGCTGGTGGATATTTTTTTCCCTCCTGACGCCGCCAATGATTTCCCAATCAGTTTACAGGCATCTAACGAATACGGAATAGTATACGTCTTGACCAAGTACGGTTTCATCCACTTGTACGACATGGAAACTGGAACTAACTTGTTTGTGAACCGCATCACCGCTGAGCCCGTTTTCACCGCAGCTGCCTACAACAACGGCACCGGTTTGATAACTATTAACAAGTCGGGACAGGTGTTGTGTGTGGAGATCGCCAAAGACAAAATTATTCCATATGTATTGGAAAAGTTGTCCAATGTACCATTGGCCTTGTCTTTGTCGTCTCGTGGTGGTTTCCCTGGTGCTGAGAACTTGTTCCAGCAGCAGTTCCAAAACTACTTAAACCAAGGTGATTACACTAACGCCGCCAAGGTTGCTGCGTCCTCGGAGCAATTGCGCACGCAAGAAACCATTAACAGGTTGAAGCACATCACGCCTCAGCCAGGCCAGATTCTGCCTATCTTGCAATACTTTAGTACCTTATTGGACAGAGGAACCTTGAACAAGTACGAGTCTATTGAATTGGCCAAGCCTGTTTTGCAACAAGACCGTAAGCCCTTGTTTGAGAAATGGTTGAAGGATGACAAGTTGACCTCCTCTGAGGAATTGGGAGATATTGTGAAGTCCTACAATGACTCATCATTGGCATTGGCAGTTTATGTTCGTGCTAACGTTTCTATCAAGGTGGTATCATGCTTGGCCGAGTTGGGTCAATTTGACAAAATTTTGCCTTACTGCGAAAAGGTTGGATACAATCCCAACTACACAAACTTGATTCAAAATTTGGTCAGAGTCAATCCTGATAAAGCCAGTGAATTTGCTACATCTTTGTTATCAAGCCCCGAAGCCGATTTGAATGTCGAAAACGTTGCTGATTTATTCTTCTCTCAAAATTACATTCAACAAGGTACTGCATTCTTGTTGGATGCCTTGAAGAATGACGCCCCTGCTGAAGGACACTTGCAGACTAAGGTTTTGGAGATTAACTTGATGCACGCCCCCCAAGTAGCAGATGCTATTTTAGGTAACAGCATGTTCAGTCACTACGATAAGCCTACTATTGGTAAGTTGTGCGAAAAGTCGGGTTTGTTCCAAAGAGCTTTAGAGCACTACGATGACTTAAAAGATATTAAGAGAGTCATTGTACACACCAACGTTTTGCCGATTGACTGGTTAGTGTCCTACTTTGGTCAGTTGAATGTTCAACAGTCTATTGCTTGTTTGAAGGAATTATTGAGTAACAACATCCAGCAAAATTTGCAAGCTGTCATCCAAGTCTCGACAAAGTATTCTGACTTGATTGGTGTTTTGAACTTGATTAAGATTTTTGAAGACTACAAGTGCAGCGAAGGGTTGTACTACTTTTTGTCGTCTATTGTCAACTTGACGCAGGAACCAGATGTTGTATTCAAGTACATTCAGTCTGCTGCAAAAATGAACCAGACAAAGGAAATCGAAAGAGTTGTTAGAGACAATAACGTCTACAATGGTGAAAAAGTCAAGAATTTCTTGAAGGAATTCAAGTTGGACGATCAATTGCCATTGATTATTGTTTGTGACAGATTCAATTTTGTCCATGACTTGATTTTATTCTTGTACAAGAACCAATATTTCAAGTTTATTGAAGTATACGTGCAGTCTGTAAACCCCAACAATACGCCACAGGTAATTGCAGGATTGTTGGACATTGACTGTGATGAATCAATCATTAAGGGCTTATTGCTTTCTGTGTTGGGCCGTTTCCCAATCAAGGAGTTGGTTGCTGAGGTTGAGAAGAGAAACAGGTTGAAGATCTTGTTGCCCTTCTTGGAGAAAACTTTGGAAGGAGGCTCTAATGACCAGGAAGTATACAATACCTTGGCAAAGATTTACATTGACTCGAACAATTCACCCGAGAAGTTCTTGCAAGAGAACCAGAGTTACGACTCATTGGTTGTGGGTAAGTACTGTGAGAAGAGAGACCCATACTTGGCGTATATTGCCTACTCCAAGGGTGGTAATGATGACGAGTTAATCAACATTACAAATGAGAACAAGATGTACAAGTACCAAGCTAGGTATTTGTTGAACAAGTCAGACTTTGGTTTGTGGAACAAGGTGTTAACTGAAGACAACGATCACAGAAGACAGTTAGTTGATCAAGTTATTTCAACTGGTATTCCAGAGTTGAATGACCCCGAACCGATTTCAATAACTGTGAAAGCATTCATGGAAAATGAGTTGCCACACGAATTGATCGAATTATTGGAGAAGATCATCTTGGAGCCATCTCCTTTCACGGACAACACCTCTTTGCAGGGCTTGTTAATTTTGACTGCTATCAAAGCTGACACTTCAAGAGTGAGCAGATACATTGAAAAATTAGACAAGTTTGATCCTGAAGAAATCGCTCCATTGTGTATTGACAACCAGTTGTACGAAGAAGCCTTTGAGGTTTACGACAAGTTCGAATTGAGATCAGATGCTATGAAGGTTTTGGTTGAAGATATCATGTCGTTGGACAGAGGTGAGCAATATGCGGAGAAGTATGACACTTCTGACTTATGGCACCAGTTAGGAACTGCCCAGTTGAGTGGTTTGCGTATTCCAGAAGCCATTGACTCTTACGTGAAGTCAAAGAACCCTGACAACTATGAGCAGGTGATTGAAATTGCTGAGCATGCTGGTAAAGAAGAGGAATTAGTTGCTTTCTTAAACATGGCAAGAGAAACCTTAACTGAGCCTATTGTTGATGGTGCTTTAATTAATGCATACGCTACCTTAGATAGGTTGAATGACATTGAGAAGTTTGTGGGAGGTTCAAATGTTGCAGACTTAGAAGCCATAGGTGACAAATTGTTTGAAGCAAAGAATTACAAGGGTGCAAAGATCTTGTATTCGAATGTCTCAAGATACTCCAAATTGGCTACAACCTTGGTATACTTAAAGGATTACCAAAGTGCAGTGGACTGTGCCAGAAAGGCGTCAAACACCAATGTATGGAAGCAAGTCAACCATGCTTGTATTGAAAACAAGGAATTCAGATTGGCTCAAATTTGTGGTTTGAATTTGATCATTGATGCCGAGGAATTACCAGAGTTGGTCAAAACTTACGAGCACAACGGCTACTTCACCGAAGTCATCACTCTTTTTGAGAGTGGTTTAGGCTTAGAGAGAGCTCACATGGGTATGTTCACCGAGTTGGCAATCTTGTACTCCAAGTACACACCTGGAAAGGTTATGGAGCACTTAAAGTTATTCTGGTCAAGAATCAACATTCCCAAGGTGTTGGTAGCATGTGAGGCGGCGCACTTGTACCCCGAATTAATCTTCTTGTATTGCCACTACGAAGAATGGGACAATGCGGCCTTGACCATGATTCAAAAGTCTGAAATTGCGTTTGACCACTCTTCTTTCAAGGAGATCATTGTGAAGTGTCCTAATTTGGAAATCTACTACAAGGCAATCAACTTTTACATGTCTGAAAACCCATCATTGTTGGTAGATTTATTGTCCGTTTTGACTCCCAAGTTGGATTTGCCGAGAGTAGCAAGAATATTTATGACTTCCGACAACTTGCCCATGATCAAACCTTTCTTGATCTCCGTCTTGGATAAAAACAACTCTGTTGTTAATTCTGCTTACCATGATTTGTTAATTGAAGAGGAAGACTACAAGTCTTTGAAGTCCTCAATTGAAAATGAGTCCAACAATAGATTTAACAAGTTGGACTTAGCAGAACGCTTGGAAAAGCACGATCTCATTTTCTTCAGACAGATTTCTGCAACCTTGTACACAAAGGAGAAGAAATTTATCAAGGCAATTTCCATCTTGAAATCTGATAAGTTATGGGCGGATTTGATAAGAACTGTTGCTATTTCCAAGTCTTCCAAGATTGCACATGAGTTGTTAGACTACTTCGTTGAGACCGGTAATCACGAGTGCTTTGTCGCCTTGTTATACACGTCATACGAGTACATATCGTATGACTACGTTCTTGAATTGTCTTGGTTACACAACTTGGCTAACTTCATCAAGCCATACGAAATATCTGTCGCTGCTGAAAACCAAAAGAAGCTCAATGAGATTTATGCCGATTTAAAGAAAAGAGAAGCTGAACAGAAGGAAAGTGATGGCAGCCCTGCGACTGGGCAACCATTAATGATCACTAGTGGTGCCCTCCCAACACACACAGGCTTGGGCTACCAGGCCACAGGTGCTGGATTTGGTAACGCCTTTTGATTTATCTTTTGTCGCCTCCAAAAAATAGGGAAACTCCTGCTATGCTATAGAATTGATAGACTTGTTCATTCACCATGGCCCGGTGATGACTAGGTCTAGAACTGCCAGTATACAGGTGGTTCTCGTAGTCTATTTCTATTTTTTTACCTTTGTTTATTATAGTCTTTGAGATTAGCTTAAAAGTTAGTTCAGTCAACACTGATTCTGTAATTGGAATCTACTAGACCTTTCCAGGTTATATTATTTGTTTGTCATGAAGTATCGTAAAGACTCGCTTAAATGTTTTAGTGAAATCTTTGAAGTGGCAGTCCCTCAAGATACTTTCGCAAAGAACTTTAGCTTGTGGTAGGTTTTGTCCACCTAACCCGTAGGCTTCTATTTTGACTTGTACATCCTCAATCCCGGTCTCAGAACACACTAAATCTATTTCATGATGTTTGTCCTTCAAACTATTGGCGTTTCTTACAAAAACTTTAACTCTTTGGCACTGCAAGTCCTTGTCTATTTTCTCAACAAATCTCTGGTTAACTTGTGGCCGCATTATTTTCAATAGCTGATCAGTCTTTTCATGCCTATATGTTGTATGCAATAGAAAGTTTTTGATTTCGTCAGCAAAGAACAGTACACCTTCTTCCTCCTCATTATGCCAGGGTTCACTGCTATCTCTGTCTATCGATCCTTCTTGTCTTGAAGTTTCTAGATGCTTCGAGTATTGATCTAAAGGGACGTAAACTGGCAAAGTATGTCTGTGCACCATCCATTTTGGTGTAATCGCATCACCCAACTTGTCCGTCAAGACAGTTTTCTTCAAAATAACATAGTGAGGGGCACTAAATGTTCCACAAGAGTACGAGTAACTTTCAAATCTTAATCCCAAGTACTCGTCACCAGCCTTCAACAAGTGTTGGTTTAGTGGAAATGCAGTGAGGCCACCTAGCCTAAAAATGTTTTCGTACAAGATATTCATTCTGAGTTCAACCATCATTGGAGTCATTCTAATACTCGGCTCTCGAGCTGAATGTAAAGAATTTACTCTCCTCTTCCTCCCCTTCTCTTTGCTTCGCTCATCCTGACCCCCTTCCTTAAAAAACCGGCTTATGGAAGGGTCAAAACGATCGTGCATGATCACAGAGGGTGCTATAGCAGACTTCCGCCGTCTAGATATCGCCTGGTTGGATATTCCATCATCATCCTCTTGATCTGAGTCGCTTACTTCTTCCTCGTCCTCTGCTATTATCTCCAATTGTTGCAAAATATGAGCCTTCTCCTCCTCTAGAGACTCAATCTCTCTGGAAAGAGAAAGAATGTCCCCCCTAACATCCGATATTTCCAGTCCTAATCCCGATAGGTACCCCAGGTCCATGGTTGAATCCGCGGGTACGGCTGAGAATAGGAAATGGCCAAAAGCATTCGCGTGGGTTGTTTACCATTAGTTGTTTTCGGGCAAGGTCAGGTGATTCATATGCTCGTAATTCGATATTGAAAACTAAGACGCGTCACATACTCGTGCCATTTTCTAATAGAGCTTCGGCGTAAGTGATACAAGTATAGGAGAACAGCAGTATCGTAACTGCGTCTCTCTTTCTGTATAGCTAGCGAGGTTATGTACCTATTTATAAATGTATCACGTGATGTTGTTCATTTTTACCAAAGTCCGATGAATCAAAGTATATCCAAGCTTAAACTCACCCGTTCCAGATTAAAAATGGGTGGTGTTGGGCCCTTCGCCAATCAGTACTGGTCTGCTGACTACAGATCTGGAGTGGATAAATTAACCGAGCAATGTATGAGATCAATTCAGCAGTTGCATGAGTTGCGTCAGTTCGTGTTTAATCTTATGAATTACTATGTGAACAACCAAGGTATTCTTTCAAAGTTAAGCACGGAGTCTTTAAGGTTAGATAGCGCTTTTCAGCCTTATGCTGATACAATCTTGGGCCAGCAAAGGTCTACATTTCGCAAAACGGAAAATGCGTTGGAAACAGAATCGGACTCTGAAATGACAATAGGGAAGGCATTCGAACTGTATGTTGCTTCTATATCTGGCGAGTCTCATACATTACTGCTCCTAGCATTGAACATCGATCGCGAAGTTTTGGAGTGTATTAATGAAATTATCAGGCTCTACGAACCTAAAGTTCGATCTACCTTGACCCACCTCAATAGTCTCTTGAAGGAATACGAAAATAACCAATTTGCAGTAGAGAAGTGCAAGAAACAGTATGATGATTATTGGAGGTTGAAGGAATTCTACGATGCTGAGAAGGCTAGAGGGTCTGATAATGGGCAGTTAAGCTACGAAAATTCTAGCCATTCCAAGGGTAATGACAATAGTACGAGCAGCCTGGAGGATGAAAAGGAACTGGAGGTGGTAAAAACGAAAGAAATTATGTATACAACTTTGGACAATTACAGTTTTCCTTTGTTCCTTGGTCCTTGTTGTATAGCAGATGTGGGTTCCTTTTCTACTTTTATGAAGAAACTTGTTTCTGCGATTCCAACCGTCCGCCGAAAAATACCTCTTCCGGGATACAGAAACGAATTATTCATGAGCGAAAAGCTTTGTTCTTATGTCGTCAGCAATTCCAGGCTAATAGGGATAGATCCTACTAGAGCTAATTTGGAAAAATTTGGACAATCATTGATAGACCATAAATTCATGGTTGGAACTGGATTTTTAGGCGCGAGTAAATTTAAAAGTGAGGGAGCGTGGTTCGATTGGACTAATCTTGCTATCGAAATATCTATGTTTGGTGAGCTGGTTCTGTCTTCCGAGCAAAAGAGTCTTCCACCCAGTCCCAGTAACCCCTCTCGTTCAAGGCAACTGCTCACTACTGCTTCTAAATTTATGAATGATATGGAAAGCACCACTAAAAAAGTCAATGGTATGTTCATGTCCGTTAGGTCATCGTTAATGAAAGGGGATTACTCTGAACGGTTGATTTCAGCCGAAGAAAAGTACGACGATGCATATTTAGATCTTGAACAGCTGAAGCATGTTCTCGGTGTTTCCATGCTTGATGGGCTTGAAATTTTTGAGAAGTTCGAAAAAGCAAAGATTGGGTTAGTGTACAAGAGTTTAACGAAGCTCCTGGAGGTTGTTTACAACCACTCATTAACCTCTACCAATAGCTTTCATGAGTTGGCTGTCAATTTCATTGAGAGGATTAATAAATCGGAACATTACGAGAAGGACTTTTCACAATTGGTCAAAGACTTTGGTACAGGTATTTATTTCCCTACGCCAGTTACTCCGACGCGTAATCAATTTCAACATCTCAAAAGCCGATTCAATCTATTCAAGGATATTCTGCTTCAAGTTACGAATTCAAGTAACTCGCTATTGTTAAGTTTGTCATCTATTCCTCAATTTTTGTACAGCATTATATCCTTGATACAGGAAAAGAAACATACAAACCTGGAAGTCTCCGCATACTGGATCGCGCCTTTGAATCACCATCAATACTGGATGTTAAAAGAAAAAATTATAGAAACAACTAGTTGTTTCGAGCCACTGAATGAACTGGACCTCAACCAAGAAGTGGAGGTACACCGAGCAATAATTGTTAACATTTTGGAACAGTTAAAATCTCTGACTGCTGATGCCTTGATAAATTTTATTAAGATTTGGTTATTAGAGATTGGTGACTCTTTAATCCCGAACTTAACTTATGATTCCATAATGTCAATTTACAAGTCTGGTACGAGTATTGATACAGAGGGATCTGAGGGTAGGATAAATGATTTGGTGAAACACCTTAGCTCTATTCCAAGGAGCAATTTATCATCATTAGTATTCCTCCTTGAATATGTTGGAGACATTTTTGAATTAGAATCAATAGCTGACTACGGAATCACGGATAAAGTTGACGAGACAGTGATATCTGAAGATGGTGAAAAGGTCAAAAAGACGGCTTTGGCCTTGAATTCAATGGCGGCAATCAGTGCAGTACCGTTCACTCACATCATATTAAGACCATCTGCAGCTAAAAATGCTACTGGATTTCAACCCCCTATTGAGTTATACGACTTGTTACTCACAGACTTGCTTTGTTTGAGCACTAGAACAAAACTATTGAAATGCTTGATAGTGAATGAAGAGAATTCAAAAGCTAAGAAGGAAAAGGAAAGGATGGCTTTGCAAGTTAAAAAAACTGCACCTCCGGTGAAGCATCATCACAATTCTTCAGAGTCAGAATCAGACCAGCCCAGAAGTCCCCGCCTTTCAAGTGACAGTGGCAATTTTCTGTTGCGGCCATTCCGCACAAAGGTAACCCCTCTTCCTTCGCCATCTAGTTCACCACGTCCGCGTCTGGATTCTTATGATCAGAAACTGAGGGTCCTGTCTGCTCGGCGAAGAAGTGATGATACTGGTCTTCCTGCTGCGCGTGTTACGGCTCCTATTTCTGTTTTTCCAGTTCCGGTACTCAATGTAGAATTGGCCGATACTGAAGAATAGTAAGGACAATCCCACTTCCTGCATTTCATTCATAAATTCATTAAGGAAATACACATCTATATATTTACGGTTTAAAGTATATTGTTGCGCTGCTCTCGATTGATTCCCGTCATGGTAACTTTTTGTAACCTTTTTAACTGCCTTGTGCTGTAGAGTAAGAGAACAATCAAAAGAACAGACCCCACTATTACAACCAGTTCGAATCCACCATCAGACTCTTCAATAAAATTTTCCAAGTTCATTCCGTAAACAGCGGCAACATACATTGCAATACCTGTAGATAACAATCCAGTAGAGAACTTTAATCCCAAGAGCATCAACTCATTCCGATTAGAATCCAAGATTATATTAATAATTTCTTCTGTAGTTTTAATCTGAGACCGCAAATTCTGAACAGTCTGAACAATCTCATCGCAAGTCTTATAGTAGGATTCTAGCAACATCTCTATCTCTGCATGGTTGCTTCCTTGCCGTGGCTTGCCCAGATGAATTTCAGTGAGGTAAAGATCGTTCAAATCATCGTCCGTTTCTAATGTGTCATCAATCAAGTCCCTAATCAAGCATGCTTTCTGATGAAACTGAGTAATCTTCTTGGACTCTATTAATAAGTAACGGAGTTTGACCCGCTGTATCGATTCTTCTAATCCGCCAAGTATGCTCTGTAACGCCGTGGAATGCATCTTCATCTCCGTCGTGAGATTTTCAACCACATGCACCAAAATTGCTTCTAACGCTCTGAATTCATACGGTAGCAGATCATCATCACCTTTAGCCCGTAACCTGCTGCTTACTTCTCGTAAAAAGAGCAGATGTGAGTATGATTCGTTCATGCGTGAGCCGCCTGACCTGTTGTGAAAAGTATCGAATATCACAACCAGGTCATGCTTAACCAAAGCCCGAATATTTAACAAGTTGAGTAGAATGCAATCCTTTCTTGTGGCAATAGTTGGCACTATGTCAACGTTGAAGTGCGCCAGGCTCGGTGCACCGTGCTGGTGTCGTGATATCTTGCGGAAATCTCTAGGCACAAGGTTATGTTGCCGCATAAAATCTAACCGTCGGAACTCCTTTCCGTGCTGTACCATATCTCCTCGTGAATTGAATATTGTACATCTTATATTATCGTTATCATTAGTCTTGCTTGCAAGAAGGCTTTTGTTTAGAAGCACATCGTGGAAGTCCGAGCGGAAAGTCTTCTTGGTAGAAGAAAACCGGGAAATCACAATTAAGGCCGTAGCACTCCCTCTAGTCCAAGCACTACTCCCTTTGAACATCGATCTCCGGCACCTTTTTGCAATCCAGTGATAGGATATGACAAAGTCAAGTTGTCACAGATGCATTAATTCGCACGTGATGATATTTTTAATTCCGGTTGAAGTATCGTGACCGTAATTCAGTCCAGACGTGTAGCAGCATTGCGAGAGCCGTTTGGTGTTAAGTAACATGCGAATACGGGCTGCGGATGAACTCGAGGTATGCGAGGAGGTTGGTCGCGGCGGTTTTGGGGTTGTATACCGAGGCGTTGTAAAGTCGACAGGGGAAGAGGTTGCAATCAAGCAAATAGACTTGGAACACGAGCCTACGGACTTGTTGGAAATCAACAGGGAGATTCAGATCATATCGGAGTGCCAGCTGGAGCATATTACGCGTTTTTTGGGGTGTTTCGTAAAGAACTACAAGCTCTGGGTGATTATGGAGTATATTGGAGGGGGTCTGTTGTTTGAAGTATTGAAGCCAGGTGGGGTGTCCGACGAGCAGCTGGTTCTGTTATTGGTACACGAGATCTTATTGGCGTTGGTATACTTGCACAACATGGGCACGATTCATAGAGATCTCAAATCTCAGAACATTCTCTTGAGCCAGCTGGGCCATGTCAAGTTGACAGACTTCGGTGTCTCCACGCAGCTTTCGTCAAACTTCTCGAGACGCAACACAACTGTTGGAACGCCTTACTGGATGGCTCCCGAGGTCATTTTAAATAATAATGGAGGTCATAGTCTCAAGGCGGATATTTGGCTGTTGGGATGTTGCGCGTATGAAATGTTTACTGGGAAGCCGCCTTTGCAAGACCAGTACCAGCCTATGAAAGCATTGCGTCACATACTGCGCTGTCATCGCCAAGAAGACTTTCTAGGGCTCATAGGCTTGTCAGACTTGGAGATAAGTCTGGACTTTTCCGACTTTATGCAGCGTTGCTTTACAATCGATCCCAAGGAGCGCTATACTGCCAGTAAACTCTTGCAGCATAAGTTTGTTACCCGTCATCAGTCTGTGGAGAAGCGTATCAAGACAGTGAAAAGCTTGATTACAAGAAGACAGCGGTGGGAGTTGGATAATCACGTACCTAAAATGAGCAATTTCTATGTGCCAACAGAGATTGCGCTCAATCAAAGCAAGTGGACCAATGCAACAATAAATGACAAACACATTCCTGTGGAGTTTGATATGAGTCTGCTTAACTCTATTACCATTGGCCAGAAGGATCCGCAATCGGGGTCAGAATCTGTCAGTCCTCCATTTTCACGCTCGGGCCGATTGGCTTCAGAATCTCCCAACCCGCTTGACATGACAAAAAACTTGAACGGAAACTACAACATATCTTCGAAGCAAGAACACTTCAAAAACCAGATGCGTCCTGAACTACATCGCATTCTCAACAAGGTGTTCCACAAGTTGGAATCAAAAATAAGTTTATCGACAGAACAGTACGATTTGCTCGTTCTCTTGAACAAGACGCTACTACAGCTCTTGACTTTCACGTCTTACACTGACCCGCACGACCAGAATAAAATACTCGTGTTCCAATACCTCAAGTACTTCCTTAAAGAGCTCGGCAAGACCGATCTCGATTCTTCACGTGCTACTATGCAGCGGCTTATTGTGCCGTCAACCTTCACAATTCAAAAGAAAACACCATCTGGTAGCACATATCCCCCTGTTTCCGCTACGGCCGTGTCTACCTCGAAAAGAAGTGATGCTGCGCGTTCATCAGAGTTTGACGAGATTGAGCGCAGTCTCCTCGAGTCTTGGCTAGAGCGGGTCAACAAGTAGTACTGCGATCTTAAAATTCAACATTGGCTCTCTGCCGTTTGACCAAAGAGATGAAAGAGCGGCGGTCTAGTTGCCGGATCTATGGTTTGTAGTAAAGTACGCTCTGTATACAATAAATATGCACCGCAAAAACAGAGTGCAACTTTTCACTATAGAGGAATGACCTCGATAGCCATTGGCGAGAGCCATGGTGATCCAGCTGTAGCGTCGGCTGATGCTGCTGTCAAAGAGGAGCCTACCTTTACCTTGAGCGATTTGTATTCCGTCAAGTACTCGATATCTAGCGGTCACGGTGCCGAAGTGAACTCGATCAAAGTCTCGCGCGACGGCAAGCGGTTCGCGACATGTTCTTCTGACTGCACTGTACGCGTCTTCGATACTGAAACTGGAGAGCTTGTGGCGACCTTGCTGGGTCACACCAAGGGTGTTTCCGATGTGGAGTTCTCGCCTATAAACTCAAATGTACTCGCGTCGTGCCTGGACGACCTCACGGTGCGCCTCTGGTCGGTGCTGAGGCTGAAATGCATAAAGGTGCTCAAGAAGCACACTTACCACGTCACGACTATCAAGTTTACTAACAAGGGCAACATCTTGATCAGCGGGTCTGCGGATGAGACCATAACAATTTGGGACATCACGTCCGGACGCACATTGCGAACTTTGGCCGCCCATTCGGAGCCTGTCCTGTCTTTATGCCTCACCCCCGACAGCTCCATGATTGTCAGCGCGTCGTATGATGGACTCATGCGCTTGTTTGACTTGGAGACGGGTCAGTGCTTGAAAACCTTGACCTTCAACACCACCAGTCACGGTACCGCCACCGCGTCGACCGCTGACGCGACTAACTTTCCTATATCTAACGTTGAGCTCTCTCCAAACGGCAAGTACATCCTCAGCTCGAGTCTCGATGGCTTCATACGCTTGTGGGACTACATGGACAACCGCATCTTCAAAACATACCACGGCATAGACGCGTCCCCAATAAGCGAGCGCTACAATTGCGGTACCCGCTTTATCACCGCGACTGAGGCCCCCAAGGTTGTCTCGGGCTCGGAACGGTCAGGGGTCTTGGTGTGGGACGTACAAACTAAACATATTGTCTACCAGTACAGACCGCTGGCACTGCCAGTCCTACAGGTTGACACTTTTGACAACGGATCGCTCCTCTTTGCGTGCGGACAAGACAGGCAGTTGCATGTCCTCCAGTTGAGCGAACGCTACGCCCACCGCAGCCCCGCCGCCATAGCATAGGCCTTTGTAGCCCTCCTGGCCACCCACGGGAGGTCACGTGTATATCAAAATGTCATAATAAACCCAACTTCAACTTGGTTACTCCACAGCGGCAACTACCAGCGATGGAACAATCAACTGGCTTGTTCCGCTTCAGTACTTTGAATCTCCCCAAGTCGGCCAAGTTGCGGTCGTTTGGGGTGTACTTGTCTGGCGCATTGTACGCAATTGGCTTTTGGTGCATGGTTGATGCTGCGGTGTACTCCAAAACGATCAATGCGTCGGACGTTCACGTCACCTTTGTTGATTGGATTCCGTTCATATGCTCCAGCTTGGGCATGCTCATCGTGAACTCCATTGAGAAGGCGAACTTGATGAACCGCGCTGGCGGCGGTAGCAATTCGTTCTTGGGAAGCGAGAGTGGCGGCAATGCGTGGGCCGCGCGGGTAGTCTTGTTTTGTGGATTCTCGCTCTTGGCGGGAGGCTTGTCGGGATCCTTCGTAGTGTTCACTTTGAAGTTCTTGCTCAAGCACTTTACATTCCCAACTTTAGGCATGGGTGTGTCCAATATTGTGAGTAACTCCAGCGTCATGTTGAGCTGTATCGTCTTGTGGTTGTCGCAAAACATTGAGGACGAGTACAACTACAGTTTTGCTTTATAGCGTCGATCTATATAGTATTTATGGCACTAGTACACCAAGAGCTAATAATAAGATAGGAAAATGACAATTAGGTCTGCGCCCATACGTGACTATGCGTAATCTACTCGCCTCTGTTCCTCTGCAGTCTGCGACACGACAAGAGTGTGGGAAATAACTTCACCTCAAGTCTCAAAAGGGCGTCAATAACTCCTCTGTCAACGGACCCAAAAGCTCTAATTCGTATTCACTAAAGTTGAACAAGTTCAACGTGATGGGCTCGCTAGATCCGCGGGGGTACACTTCAAAGTCCTTGCGCTTGAGTTCGTGGAAGAATGGATGTACCAATATGCGGCGGGGCGAAGCCCTGAGGTCTGGGTCATACACCAAAATCTTGAGTAACAAGTCGATCGCATCAGGTGGCGAGTTGCTGAAAATCTGCTTGAAGCGTTCTTCTATGGAGCAGGTGAACAACTTGGTAGTGTACATGTTGCCACGGTACTGCGGGTTGCTCTTGAAGAAGAAAGTTTTGGGTGGCGGACCCAACAACTTGGAGATTTCCTTGAGCTGGAGCTCTGGCAACTGACCCTGAAAGATGGGTTTTCCCAAAAACATTTCAGCAATGACACATCCCAATCCCCAAACGTCAATTTTGGTTGTGTATGTTTGGCAACCGGCAATGAGTTCGGGCGCGCGGTAGTAGCGCGAGCAAATGTACGAGACACTCGGCTGGTTAGGCTCCAACTTCTTGGCCAGCCCGAAATCGCAAATCTTTAATGTTACCGTGTTGGGGTCAATCAAAATGTTCAGCGGCTTAATATCGCGGTGGGAGATCCCAAACCCATGGAGGTAGAGCATTGCACGGGCCAATTGAAACGTGTATGCCTTCATATGCGGGTACGGGATGGTGTACTTGCTCTGTCTGTAGTACTTGATTTCGGCCTGCAAGTTTGACGGGAGGCACTCCATCACCAAGTTCTGGTAAATGGTCGTGTCATCGGCGTCGGATCCCGCCTTGTCAAAAAAGAAGCGCAACGACACAATGTTTGGATGGTTCACCACGCGCAAAATCTCCAACTCACGCGACTTGTACTCTGTTTGTGCCGGTACACGTTTTATGGCAAAGGGACCAAGCCAGTCCTTGTGTGTCGCATTACTGAGGTCATTATCATGGGTATTAGGTGGCGGGTCATTAGATGGTGCGTTTGAAGGGGGTTGGGAGCTCGCTGCAGCATTTGAGTCAGCAGAGCGTGTTCCTAATCGATCCGAACCCGCGGTGTGGGGAGACTTGAACGAGCCCGTCTCCACGACCCTGCCCTCGCCCTCGCCATCGTCCGAGTAGCGTAGCACCGCCTCCACAACAGTTCCAAAAGCACCCTCCCCTATCCTCTTGTACTCCTTCACCGTCATGCGATTGCTCGCAGACGTCTCGTTATTAACCACATAGGCCAACGTGTACTCATTCACAGGACTCATCGATGCCAGTCAGTACAAGTCTCAGCCAGCTGTTGTGTGCTGCCGGTAGTCGCTAGTCGCGCGTACGGTCGTGTCCCTCTCTCTGCTTCCGTGGCAATGTGGCACCCGTGTCAACACAAAGCCAAGCCTCACAAACACAGCAATTTACACGCAATCAGTCAAGGGATCGTCCTCGGCTATGCTTGTCGCAAGAATTGAACACTCGGCGCCTGGTACCACGTCCACAGCAGCCTCAAAAGTCCCGGTACGTCACTTCCAGGCCTCTGTCGTGTGTGCGTGTTGTGTCCGGTGGGCGGTTTCAGCATTTTGTCCGATTTGTTTTTGTCACGTGATGTTACCGCCGTCATTCCCATTGAGCCATCTCTCGGCTGCTTGTGACTATGTGATCACAAGGGCCGCGTGGGCGCAGTCGTCGCATACCGCCCTGGCGGCGAGTCGCTGTCCCTGGGGAAAGGGGCTTCTTCCTGGTCTGAGCAGCGAGGTTGGAGCTAAAAATGGGGTCGTGTGCGTGATAAAACGATGGGCAGGTACAGCTTTACGCAACGTGGCAGCAAACGGGCGGACAGCGGCTTTGGTGGGAAGCTCTGATCGCCAAATTGAACCGTGTTCAACCTCCCCGCGTGCGGTGTGTGGAGCATGCTTCGAGCTGCCACTGCGCCACCTCTTTCACCGGCAGTATGTCAAAAAGATGAGTCCATGTGATTGTGTGTCTATTGCTTATATAATTGTCTCATGATTACACCTGTGTGACATAATCAGTAGACATGTATACTCAAGCTGAGCGGCAGTGAAAAGCGAGCACCACGGTGAAAAGAGAGCGCGACAATGATCTCTCGGCTCGGCAGGCTTGCGTTCGGAGGTGCATGGCTCACGCCGGCTCCTCGCCGGTTAGCGGCTGTGAGCAGCTATCGCTGTCTTTCGACATTGTTGCCTGAGTCGGCTGCTGGCGATGGTGTGGACAGCGCTAACGCGGCCGCACCCGCACCCGCACCCGCATCGCGCGTGTTGCCGCTGAGGAAGAACGAGCAGGTAGTGCAGTGGAAGATGTACGCCAATTTCCAGCGCCACAACACGCACCTCACGCTTGTGGCCGTGGTGGAGGACTTGGACTTTTTGGAGCGCAACCCCAAGTTGACGTATGCCGACAAGGTGTTATACTACCTCCAGTTGCCACACCACCCCAAGCTCCACATTCTGGCCGGCCAGTTGGGCTTCCGCAAAGCAAACCGTCAAGAGTACGAGGCGGCGCACCAAGTGGCTGCCAAGATGTTCAAGACTATTGAAGAGCGCAGCATGATCCAGCCTGGCCAAACTGTTGAATTGGTGATGAAGGAGTTTGGCAAAGGCCGCCCAGCGTTCTTGGCAGCCTTGCAGGGTCGCGAAGGCAGCCACATCCGCCCCTTCATTACACGCATTACCGACAACACTAGTGTCCGCCACGGCGGTGCCCGCCCCAAGAAACTCCGCCGCTTGGGTTGATCAATTGTATATAGTTAGGGTTATAGCCCTATATGTTCTCATATTTCACGTGATATGTATTCCTGTGTGTAGCGCTGAACAGCAAATTTTTTTGGTGGATTGGATTTTTCAGTAGTACCCTCGACTCAAGCATCGGCTCAAGGAAACCACCTGCTACTTTGCTTTAGCTTAAACTATCAATAATGGCACCTAGTATGTAATAATAGCTCTGGGGAGTGCTGCAGCGTTGTGGATAAGTGCAGCAGTAATGCAGCAACGTCTGTGGTTCTTGCTCTGCGAGCATCGCTCGACCAGATCCGGACTCCTCAACTGGTTCAAAGACTCAGTTACTAACCAACTATAGCCAACACTAAAGCTTCTGCCGCTAAGAAGGCCGTCTTGAAGGGCGCTAACGGACACAAGTCCAACAAGGTCAGAACCTCTGCTACCTTTAGATTGCCCAAGACCTTGAAGTTGTCTAGAACCCCCAAATACGCCAGAAAGTCGGTTCCCCACTACAACAGATTAGACGCTTACAAGATCGTCCAGTCCCCTATTGCCTCTGAGACCGCCATGAAGAAGGTTGAGGACGGTAACACCTTGGTTTTCCAGGTTGACTTGAAGGCCAACAAGCACCAGATTAAGGCTGCTATTAAGGAGTTGTACGAGGTTGACGTTGCCCACGTTAACACCTTGGTGAGACCCAACGGTACCAAGAAGGCTTACATCAGATTGACTGCCGACCACGATGCCTTGGACATTGCTAACAAGATTGGCTACATCTAAATCTAGAAGCATCCCCTCCACGATTCATCACAACCCGTATAATAAACAGAAGCTACTTTTTGTATTCACTTGTAGATCTGACCATAGTGCTAAAGCACACTAAATTGTGTTTTGATAAAAGTTTCCACCACGATGAGTATGTAATATGCCTAACTAGATAGCGAGACACGACTAACACTGACAGAAGCGAGGTCTTCGCGGATGGGTAAGCGTGCACAGGCCATGTTGGGCAAGCAGATGGCGAAGGAGTCGCTCTTCTCGCCAAAGGATCCGCAAACAGGACCCGAGTTTTATGAGCAGGCTCAGACCGATGAAGAGCTGGGGGACCGCTGGCTCGGCTCTGACTTAGCCAAAAGCTTACGCTTCTACCAGAAGGCACACCTCAGCTATGCACGCTCGATTGAGTTGTCACCGTCTCGTAACTTGGACTGTGTCTACAATCATGCTCGCCTCCTCTTTGCTGTGCATCAAACCTACCTCAAGACCGATGGGGTACGGATAGGAGCGTTGGAGAATATTGGTGAAGTTCTCTCTGCGGGCAGTGATTCGGTGGTACAACCTCTTGATGTTATCATGCGCTACTACGACAGGGCCATAACCTGTGCCCAGAATGAGAACTCGGTCGTCCCGATGGATCTTGCGTTCAATGCGGTTTTGGTCTTGACCGATGCAATTGAGAGCGAGCAAGAGAATACGCTGTCAACGTTAGACATGTTGGTCCCTGTTTTCAATCAGGCTCGCGAGATGGCACTGTCTCTCTTGGAAGAACAGGTTTTGCAAATGCAAAGGTTCTTGCAAGAGTTGAGCCTGGTTGAGACCGTTGATGGCGATACTAGTGTGGATTGTGATACTCAGGCAGACGTAACAACCCTGAGCCGTACGGAGAAAGAAGAGTACACGAGTGAAGTGGTTGTTCAGCCTCCCGATATATTTGACACCGTTTTGGCGGCGTATAACTTGTCGCACGCCATATTAGAGAATGCAGTTCTGCAACAGGAACTCGCCCAAGTACAGTCACTAATCGAGCCTATATTGACCACTTCTGACAAGGTTGCCGTGGAATTGTTGCAGACCTTTGCCGAAACAGCCGTAAATCGCAACGAGATGATGGCTCCAATCACACAAGACCAGATTAATGAATGGCTCATTTCCAAGGCAAATACTCTAGGACTCTCCAAGACGAACTTGGATGCTTTGCTCGAGGTATGGGGAAACGATACCTTGCCAGAAACACCTGAACGCTATATGGTTGCTGCAGATTGCATCCAAAACCACCTAGACAGGAACGACATAAGTATTAGGGATGTTCAGAAAGCTGATGTATTATGGAAAGCCTTATCGCAGATGTCTTCCTGGTTAAAGAAAGCTCAGGATATGTTGAACGAACGCCTCGGTGCGTTAAGGGCTCAGTCCAACTCTGCTGCGACTACTGGATTAGGTAGCCTAATCGCTCAGATATGCGACGTCTCCATCGCTCGTGCAGACATTGAATTGCAGCGTAGTCAAGTATCAGGAATTACCGTTGCTGAAAACAACCGCACAGTGCTCTTAGGCAATTCAAAAACCATTCTCAAGAACTCAATGAAACTAGCAGAAACTCTGGGTGGATTACGCGAACGGGCACTAGAGAAGATGCAACGCGAGAGCAAGAAGATTGATGCTGCTGTGAGACTCTGTGTGTTGGAGAACAAACTGAGTATTGCAGAATTGGATTCAATAATCGGTCGTGAGCGATGGCCGAGTGCCTTGCTTGTAATATCAAAAATGGACTATTACGCTGCCTTTGGCGCCAATTCTATTGTCATACCAACCTTTTAGAATAAATAACGAGGTGGCATTATAGCTATCTACCTTCGCGTAGTACTTATTAACTATTTACAAAATAAAACAATACATCTACTTCATGAGCTTATCAAACGCAGGAATCAAGGACTGGGCCAAAGCAAAAGAAAACACCAACTTGGGTCCGGTTGTCAACAACTTGGGGGTCAATCCCTTGAAGAAGGCGGTAATACCCTCGTTCTTGGCCATATTCTTCAAGATGGTGAATCCCAGCTCGGGGTTGTCAAAGTTTTTGTTCTGGATACGAGTCTTGATAACGTCCAACGGAGCAGACACGATAAGTGACGCAGACGCACCCACAATTGAGGTGACAAAGTTTTGAGTCCAGGTAGCCTTGGAGTAGTCGGACAAACCGAAAATATACTCCTTGGCGAAGGAGTTACCACCAAAGAGCGCAAAAGAGCCTGGAGCGTTTCTAGCAGCGGTCCAACCCCAACCACGGTACAATCCAAATCCCTCGTCACTCAAAATCTTGAGGAAACCACGGCCACGGAAAGACTCAGGGTTTGTCTGGCGCTTGATCTTGAGTACATCCAAAGGCAATAAGACAACCTCACCAATTCCGATAAGCGAACCTGCAGTCGCAGACAACATCGCTTTTCCAGTCTTCTTACCAAAAGCCAGCTCATAGGTGTCGGCAAAGTTCTTGGTCAAAAACTCAGCAGCGAAGGGCTGACCACCGTACTTGTACACACGCTGCAAAATCTTGTAGCACGCAGCGTATCCCAAACCGGGAAACAAGGTCCACAAACGCTTGGACAACGGCTTCGCTGCGTGCTCGCGAAAGATAACCGAGTTGAAGGCACTGACCGAGGCAACACGGGCCTGGTTGGACATCAACCGTTTCGAAATCGTGTCAACGGGGTGGAAAATAGCGATCTCGCATATTCCGGCGGTGGCAGAGCCCAACACTCTCGCGCTTCCGGACTGCTTCTTGTCGTTAGGAGCGGCTGGGGACATGATACTCAGATACGAGATTTAGCAAGGCTCTCTGAAAACTTTTGAAGTTTTTTTTTGCACCGCGCTTAGCAGAGTTGCCTTTTTGGGATGAGGTCTAGAATACGCAATCTCTCTCTCTCGATTTGGGGTCAATTTGGGGTCAATTTGGGGTCAATTTGGCACTTGATAAATATTGATTCCAAGTAGTTTAAACTGGTATTCACCTGTTCCCCATGTTCCTAAGCCTCATAGCTCATGTAGAGTTATTTTTGACAATTATGGCGCAAAAAAGTCAAACTCGAATATAAGAAAAAGCTCTGCGCTCATTTTGATATGTACACGATCGCCCAAGGAGGATCAGGCGCTGGTTAGCCATCTTTGTCACCCGTTACTCCACGCCTTCATTTAGGACTGTTTGATTTAATCACGTGATTTATGGTCTCTTAATTCTGCATATTGATAAGATGTTGTAATGGTCGTGTCCAACCCAAAATGAACGAAAGAATTATGACATCTAATAATCTAGAACAAATAGAGTAACCACCTAAATCTGAGAATAAGAGCAGTGCTGGCATCCCCCAATGTGTCGTAACTGAATAGTATAAAGCCCTAGTAACAGTCAAGTGGTTAGTAAGCTTTACTAGTAGTGAATTTGCTCAGTAGTTACATTTTGGTCACGTGACTCGACGAAAACCGACACTCTTTGCAAGAAGTGCCTCGCCACAAGAGAGGTTGGAGCACGCAAGCGATGACGGAACGCACAGCGACAATCTTGGAAGACTATTCCGCGAGCTTGTCGGAGCTCACCTTCAGCTCGCGTCCAATAATTGACAATTTGACGGCGATTGCGAGGGAGGACTCTGATATCGCAGACGGGATTCTCGACATCATCACCAAGCGCATCTACAAGAGCATTCCCGACCACAAGCTTTCTGCACTCCACTTACTTGACTCTATATGTAAGAACGTGGGTAACCCATACAATATACTTGTGGGCGACGATATCTTTGACATATTCTCTAATGCTTTTCTGTTGGTGAATGAGCTGGTACGCACCAAGATGGTGGAGTTGTTTGAGACGTGGAAGACAACCAAGATGAAGAACACATCGTACCCATTGTTTCCGCGTGAACAGCTTGACCGAATCGATGCCTTTTTGTCCAAAGCGGGCTACCCAAAACAGAGACCCAAGATGGCGACTGACCATCTCACCAACACTGTCTTGATTGACGATATCAATAATTTGATTCCCATACTTAAGAATAAGCTGCGTACTTCTCCTTCTGCTAAGCTTCAAGATCGTCTCAATGCCTTGCAGCAGTTGCGTGCGCTACTTTCGAGTCTGCAAATGAAGCCTGCGGAGTTACAGGCGGTTCAAGCACAGTTGAATGCAGTAAAGGAGCAGGAGTTGGGAAATGGCAACGGTAATAGCCCAGCGCCAGTTTCAGGGTCCGTTTCCGCTGGCGGTATCACCTCCTTGCCAACATCAACCCTCATTACCGGCCCTGCGCCGCACCCCGACGCGCTGGGCAAGGCTGAACTAATCTTTCACAACTTGATCGCTTCCGGGTTAGTCCAGGTGGACATGGCGCCCATACCTGGAGCAAAGCCGGTGTATACGTGTATTTTCCCCAAGCTCAAGTACAAGCCAGTCACCTCTGGCCATCCTAGCACCAGCATGTTGCAGGATATTCTTAATGCCAGCAGTTCCATATCGCGGCTGGAATACGACCAGCTCAAGTTCGCTGGGTTGTCGACAGTCGCTAGCCAAGTGTTAGCAAATGGATTACAGTTATTTACCAATGGCCCTGCTCCTCTGGACGAGGCGATAGACTTGCTTTATGGAGCAAAAGCATCAAAGTGCTCGCAGTGTGGCAAGCGCTTCTCCAGCGACCTGGCAGGTGCTCTGAAAAAACGCCTTCATTTAGACTGGCACTTTAGAATTAACAAAAAGCTTGCAGATGCAACCACCAGTGTGCAATCGAGGAACTGGTATCTCGATGACTACGATTGGGTCGCATTCAAGGACGAGAATTTGCTAGAGTTCTCTACAAACACCACCAATTCTGGATCAGATCTAGACCCATACGGCATGGTTGCTGATCAGGCAGATGGCACATCGGAGGGACAGACCACCTTTATAAAGGTGCCCACGCTGGATACGAACATGAACAACAGATGTGTAATCTGCCGTGAGACGGTGAAGGCCACCTACAATGACGAAATTGGAGAATGGTGTTGGTACGGCTGTGCCCAGGCCCCGGGTGAAGGGCCGGATAGCCGGAAGATTGTACATACAAGCTGCCTCAATGACGCAAGCAAAAAAAGAGGAGCCGATCTAGGCGACGCACCCAGGCTCAAACGCGAAAAGTTGAGCGGGTAATAGGTAGATTTGAGTTTTGGGTAGCCCTGTGCCTATCCATCTCTATTCTCCATTTCGTTTTGGACTAGTTTTGGATGTGAAAAATCTGGTCCTCCCCATACCTCACTACATGCCCAGAGCCCAGCATTATCAAAACACTCCGCCGAGACTCCAGGACACCTACAAGGGTGTGCGTAAATAGACTCCTCCGCCTTTAATGACTAGTAACGACTACCGAGCTACGCAAGCCGCGAAACCCCGTATTTATTAGGTATCTAAATACACTGGTATAGTCCATCTACTTTTGTCCCAAGCACTTCAAGATGTCTGACCAGACAGTCGGAGGCTTCTGCGAAGCGTCGATGCCGCTCCAGATTCCAGCCTTTTTGTAGTACTCTACAATTGGCTCCGTCTGGTTGTGGTAGGTCACCAATCTCTTCAACAAGGCGCCCTCGTTGTCGTCCGATCTCTGCACCAACGGCTCGCCAGTCGCGTCATCGGTCATCTCCTTCTTGGGGGGGTTGAACAACTTGTGGTACAGTCTGCCAGATGCTGGGTGAACCAATCTGCCGGTAATTCTCGCAACCAATAACTCGTCGTCAATCTTCAACTCGACGGCGCTCTGCAAAGGAGTCTTTCTCTCGGTCAACATAGCGTCCAACTTCTCCGCCTGGGGAATGGTTCTCGGGAAACCGTCCAAGATGAAACCGTTGGAACACTCCTTGTTGTTCTGCAACTCGGCCCGGATCATACCCACCATAATGTCGTCGGACACCAATCCACCCTGGTCCATGATCTTCTTCGCCTTGACACCCATCTCCGTCTTTGCCGCCACAGCAGCACGCAACATGTCGCCGGTAGCGAGGTGGCACGCGCAAAACTTGTCCTTCAAGTTGGGAGCCTGGGTACCCTTTCCAGCACCAGGAGGGCCAATCAAGACCATTCTGATCGACTCGGGGACAACCGGCACGACACCAGCCTTGTCCTCCAAGAACTTAATCCTCTCCTGTAACTTCGAGACGGTGGCTTTCAATTCCTCAACAGACATTGCGTAGTGAATAAACTGGGGTACGCCGAAGAAGCGTTTTTCATGCCTTTTTTCCACGATCGTCTCATTGGCCAATCGGACGACAGCGGCACCCCAACGGCCATGCCAACACCATCAACACTACCAGCACCATCATCAACGACAACGACGACATCATAAACGACGACGACACCACCACCTTCACCACCACCATCCAAATATCATACTAAACGGGAGCCTCCCTACATCGAAATTGTCTAAACAAATACTCTATAATCAACGTCTAACTCTACTTCATCAACTCTGAAAGGTGTGAATCTCGGGGTGGTGCTCCACCTTCACCAATGGCCTGTAGCGGGGTCTCCACATTTGCGACTGCACCCACTTGAGGCACTTGTTAAAGTCGCGAGGAACCTTAACGTAGCCGCCATTCGGCTTCTCCTCGCTCTCCACACGGGCATTGCCCTCCTTAAGAGACTGCAAAATCACAGCGGTGGCAACGTAGGCACTCACCTCGTCAATCTCCTCCAAGCGCGGAAGCAAACCATTCTTGGGGTTGGCCATCTTGGGCGACATCAGGGCCAACTGGTCAACTGCCGCCGACACCATCGTGTCCGAGATGGTGGTACAGCGCGAGAGCACCGCACCCAAGCCGATACCGGGGAAACTAAAGCAATTGTTGTTCTCGGAGATGTAGTAGCCGTCAACGGGCTCAAACGGAGATCCGGTTGCAATCAAGGCGTTATTGTCCGTCCAGCGCATAATGTCCACCGGTTTGGCCTCGTGAAGACGGGTGGGGTTCGAGAGGGGAAACACAATAGGCTGTGTGTTGTACTTGTACATCTCGCGGATAATCTCCTCGGTAAAGGAGCCGGGGCGCGTGGAGCAGCCAACCAAGACGGTGGGCTTCACGTGGCGTACAGCCTCAAGCAAGGACGTGGTGTCCACGCCCTCCCAGTCGGCATCGGCGTCAGCGTAAAGAGCCTGACCCTCAGTAGCCTGGGGACCGTTCGAGCTCGGCTCGCAGTGCGACTCTAAAACCACACCAAAGCGGTCCATGCAGTGAATGCGCTTGCGAGCGTCCGCGCGGGTAGCGCCGTGAGACACCATATGGTTAACGATTTGGTCGGCAATGCCCAATCCGGCCAGACCGGCGCCAAACACCAAAATCTGCGAGTCCAACAACTCGCGGTCAGAAAACTGGAGGGCGGCGGTAATGGACGCCATCACCACGGCACCGGTGCCCTGGATGTCGTCGTTAAACGAGGGCAACGCCGCTCTGTACTTGTGCAACAAGTCGCGACCAGTAGACACGCCAAAGTCCTCATAATGCAAAACTGCATTAGGGAAGCGGCGCTTAACGCACTGGATAAACTTGTCCAAAAAGTCCCAGTACTCCTGTCCGCGCACACGCGGCATGCGCAAGCCCATGTAGAGGTCATCCTCCAACAACTCCTTATTGTTGGTGCCCACATCCAAAATCACCGGCAACAGGCGGCCAGGGTGGATACCGCCGCAGAGCGTCATGAGACCCAACTTGGCGATAGCAATGCGTACGCCGCCCACGCCCTGGTCGCCGATACCCAAGATACCCTCACCGTCCAGCACCACAATATAGTCAATGTCCTTGTCCTCGCCAAACGCCAGCAAGCGCTCGTCAATCGAGTCGGGCTCGGTGATATTCAAAAAGCACCCCTCCGGCTTGCGGAACCGGTGCAGGTACGCCGCAATCGCATCGCCCTCTGTCGGCGTGTAGATAATCGGCAACATCTCGCGAATGTTGCGGCGCACCAACTCATAGTACAACACCTTATTCTGTATACGCATCGACGTGCAAAAGTCATTCTTTGCCAACGGCGTCTTGAGGTACGAAAACTGGTCGTACGCACGCTCAACCTGCTCATCCAACGAATTAATCTGCAGCGGCAAGAGCCCCTGGAGCTTAAACGCAGCACGCTCCTCCTCAGAAAAGGCCAGACCCTTGTTGAAAATCGGCGAGTTCAAGAGCTGGAAACCCTCCAAGTTGCACTCAATCGGGCCCTCAATCGAGAGACGCGACGTTTGCGGCTTGAGCAGCGCAAGCACAGCGTGGATGCCCACAGGGGTCTTGATTGTGTGTGTGTGGATCGACGTTCCTTTGGTCGCCACGCTAGCGTCCGCGGACGCGGCGGACGCGGCGGACGCGGCGGACGCCGACACGGCCGCGCG
>JAKUBP010000023.1:0-175118 GCA_030566955.1 [Candida] anutae | reverse complement strand
TGACAGACCGAAAAGTATTACTGTCATTAGATAGTGCTCTACCAAGCGCAAAAGTCGTAACTGATCCCTTAGCCCCACCTGGCCGACAAACAAGAATAAAATTGGAATGGGTTGAGCCTGCCAAGCTTGTAATTTGATTATGCAATGGTTTGTTGGGAGCGTGTATGACGATAGAGGAGTTGTATGCAATGTTATCCAAATTGCCTGAAATGCAGAAAAGTATATGTGGAGCAATTGGGAACTTGCGTGCTCATCTTCTGCAGATAATTGAGCCAGCTCCAATCTCTATTGACCCGCTGTTTCTAAGAGAAAGTAAGCAGTATAGAGAGAAATTGTTGTCGTTAAGGAAAGGACTCGATGGTATAAATATTCAGGAGGACCAGATGATGGCTAGCTTGGACGAAAGTATCAATGAAAGTCATAGGGAGCTATTATCCTTTGATCCTAACTGTCGGAAAGATTGTTGAGAGGGAGACTGAGTAGAGATAGATAAAGTGATATTAGAGAATCAGTGTCATTTCCAGCATCATTACCAATAGTGGTCCGGCACCAGTATCAGTATCATTACCAATAGTAGTCTGGCACCAGACCAGTATCAGTATCACCACCCGTATCAGTATCACCACCAGCATCATCACAAGTATCGATATTTTGTACAGTTCAGTATTACCAATCAGTAGTCTGGCGGGTAACTCAGTACTAGGGAGACCCATACCCAGTCACTAGGGACACCCAGTCACTATGGAGACCCAGTCACTAGGGACTGTTCCCTAACCCAGTATCCATACCCACACTCAGTAGTGCCACCTACTGGATCTCCCAACATACTCAGTAGTCCTAGTGCTGGGTCTCCCCATACTCCGGAAGACCCAGCACTCGCTACATCCTTGCCGCCATAATGTAAAAATATCCCTAGTGTACTCCCTAGCGGAAGAACCAGTACTCCCTAGTGTACTGTGTCTCCTAGTGTACGGTCTCTCCTAGTGTACTCCCTAGCGGGAGTACTGTCTCCCCTAGTTCTGTCTCTCCTAGTTCTGTCTCTCCTAGTTCTGTCTCTCCTAGTGTACTCCCTAGCGGGAGTACTGTCTCTCCTAGTGTACTCCCTAGCGAGAGTACTGTCTCTCCTAGTTATGTCTCCCCTAGTTCTCTCCTAGTGTTCTACGGAAGACACAGCACTCCCTAACGGGAGTGCTGTTTCTCTCCTAGCGTGCTCCTGTCCCTACCTATACACCCGCTCAAACGGTCTCGTATCGTTAAAACACGACATCCACACCAATCCCACCATCTTCTCCGCCTCCGCCGCGCTCGCGCACGCCGGGTTCGCCGCCACAGAGAGCGCCGCCCGCCGCCGCACGCACCGCTGGAACTTGCCCCCAAACTCGCCCAACCCGCTCTTTTGTATCTCGCTCATGATGCGGCACTCGCCGCTCAACATGGACGCCCGAATCTCCGTGCACGCATGGTGCTTGAGGTTCGTCGGATCAACCTTGAACTTGAGGTGGTCGTACGCGTGCACGAGCTCGTGCACCATCACGTCCTCCACCTGCCACTTGCTCCGTAGCCAGTTCGCACAGAGAAGAATGCCAGCGTCGGGGTGGAACCCGCCTCCCTTGGTGTCGTCACACACGCCGCACACAATCTTGTCCCGTAAACCCCCAGCACCCCCCAACAGCTCAATGTGGCCCATCATGAACCGCACCAGCGGCGAGTACGCCAACATAAAGTCGCGGTGCTCGACACACGCCTCGCACTTTTGCGGGAGGTTGCGTGTCTGAAAGTCGCGCTCAAAGCGCTCGCGCTCCGCGTCGCTCAAGCCCAAGCCCGTGCGGTACTGGAGCAGCCGCCGCCACCACTCGAAGGCACTGTCGGGCATATCGTCTGGCTCAAAGTCGTATGGTGTGAAAAACTTTTCGGTAATGAACATCTGGGTGGCGGCGGCCGACAACCAGCGCAGCGTCGTGGAGGCGCTCTTGGCGGCGGGCGCGAGCGCGAACGCAAAGGACGCGAACGGCTACACGCCGATGCACGCGGCGGCGGCGTACGGGCACACGGAGCTCTTGCGGGTGCTCGTGGAGCAGCACGGCGGGGACGTGGATGTGCGGGACAACGAGGGCGACACGCCGTTGCACCACGTGGAGGATGCGGGCGCGGCGCGGTGCTTGGTGGAGCTTGGGGCGCTGGTGGCGGCGCGGAACGGGGACGGTTTGACGCCGGCGGAGTATGTGGACGGGGAGGAGTTTCCAGAGGCGGTGGCGTACTTGAGGAGCGTGGACAGCACCGCCAGCGGAGCTGGCGCGGACAGCACCATCACCAGCGGAGCTGGCGAGGGTAGCGTTTCCAACGAGTTTGGAACTGTTCGGTACGCTCTTGCAGACGATGCCGCTCCGCCGCTGGCGGAGCAGCGTGCCCAGTTCGAGGCCATCTTGGCTAGCGACGATCCCGAAGCGGGTTTGCGCGAGTGGGTGGCGCTGGCGGTGCAGGCGGGAATGGAAGGGATTGAGAGTGAGGGAGAAGGACAGGGTGCCAAGAGAAGGAGGGGGGAGGAATAGGGGTGGAGAGGAGAGGAGAGGAGGAGAGGAGAGTAGGAGGAGAGGAGAGTAGGAGGAGAGGAGAGAGACTTAAAAGACTCAGGGAATAGAGGAGGAGAATAAGACTTAAGACTAAGACTCAGGGAATAGAAGAAAAGTTGTAAGAATTAGTAAAGATGATAGTACCGTCAGTAAAAGAGTCGTAATTGGACGAGAAGAAGGAGAAAGAAGAGGAAAGGGAGAAGAAGGAAGGGAAGAGTAGAGAAGAGGAGTAGAGACGAGGAGTAGAGAAGAGGAGTAGAGAAGGGAAAGAAATCCATCATCCAAATCACATCAAATGAATTAGTTGAGTGCGCCACTGAAAAAAGTCGACACCATCATGAACTGCTTGGCCCTCGCGCTCTGGGTCTGCCACGCGGCAGCGAGCGAAGCGTACGTAACGACGGTGATCACTACCACCCCACCACCCCACCACCATCACCTCTGATGAGGCGATTCTGTTCACTCATACTAACCAGCAGCCGCTCATACTCGGACTTTTCCCTCGACGAGCTCAAGGCCATGACAGTGTGGGAGCGCATTGCGCTCAACAGCTGGCGCCTCGAGGCGATCACGCTCGCATTCACGCTCGTGTTTGTCGCCTTGTTCAAGGCGGGCGACGTGTACAACCAGCGCTTGGTGTCGCGCTTCCTCGGCGGCATCGGCGAGCTGATGCGTAACAACTTTTACCAGTTTGGCGTGGGCGGCGGTGCTCTCTACGAGAAGGACCTGGCGGAGGACTATGCGCTGTACGCGTCCGGCCGCATCAACATTGCTAGCGTAAAGTTTGTCTTCAAGTTGAAACCGCGCCACAATGCGTTTGTCTGGTTCTTGGAGACGGTGTTGAGCTTCTTTGTGGCGCTGGTGCTGCTGCCGGTGGACCGCGTCAACATCGAGATCATGCCAGACAAGCAGGCGGTGTACGACAACTTTATCGCCGCGATTGTGAGCAAGAATGGCATGAATGACATGCGCCGTTTCAGCTACTACTTGTCGTTGACGCGCACGGCGGACTCGCCGGCGTTGCCAGACTGGTTTGTGTACATGAGCGAGGCGAACGAGTTCCAGGACAAGATCACCACGCCCGCCATCGCGTCGGTGTTGCAGTCCGGCGCCAGCTTTTTGCGCTTTTTGGCGGTGACGGACCAGCCAACGGAACGGCCCACGTCCATCGCCGAGATGGCGCCGCGCCGCCGTATCGTCTTGTCTACACACGTGCCCACTAGCGACGCCGACTTGAAGCAGTTGGGTCTCTTGTTGGAGGCGTTGTTTGAGTTGGTGGACCGCATGGTGTCGCGCGACATTGTGTTTAGACCCGAGGCCACTAAAAAGGTTGTCAAGACCAGAGAGGCGGAGATTGCAAAGATCCGCCGGATTGAAGACGAGATCCGCAAGGAGAAGCTCGCGGAAGAAAAGGCCAAGCAGCGCAAGATTGAGAAGCAGGAGAGAAACTTGTCCCCGACCGAGCAGGCAAAGCTCGACAAGAAGGCGTTGGAGAAGAAGCAGAGAAAGGCGCAGAAAAAGCAGCGGGTAAAGATGTAGAGGCTCTTGGATTGCTGATCACGACCCCGTCTCGTAGCTCGGCGAATGGCCACACGCTGGCATACAGTCTGCACTGTAGTATCTTGTATAAATTGTGAAACCGTCGTTTTGATGGCTACCAGACTCTAAAATATACATATCTACGTCAAGGTTGTGAGTTGTATCTTAATCCATGTTACCTCCGTATTTGGTAACATCTCTTCATTAATACCATCTTATCTTCATTATTACCATGTTGAGACCATCTACATCTTTAGCAATACCTTATTTATACCATCTTAATACCATCTCCATATTAGTTAATTCCATGTTAATACCATCTTCACCTTCATTAATGCCATGTTAATACAATAACACCATCAGTTCTCACACCTTTCCTGTCAAGCGCCAGCCTCGACCCACAGGCGTGTTGAAAACCTCAACTATACCCGCCCCTAGCGCGTCCGCTAGCACCCAGCCAAAGTCATAACCGTAAAATGGCCGCCTAAAGTTGTTCATCTTGGAGTCGCCAGCAGCATTGGCCCCTTCCCACTTCTTGAGCATCTGCTCTTCTAGCCCCTCCTTGTACTTTGTCTTGCCTAGCGTCTTGACTAGCCAGGCCCGCCCAGCAGTCACGAGCTTCAAGTATGTTCCGCACGCAGGGTACGATACCGAGTACTGGTGCAGTGTGATCTCATTCAAGTGGTTCAGCGTGAGCGTGATAAATCCAAGCTCAAGGAGAAGCGCAATCTCTCGCGGCTCAAGCGTACCCTGCCCAATATAGACCGCTCCAGGGTCCGCAGCCGCAAAGTCGCGGAATCTCTCGAGACTCGCACGGTACTCTGGCCGCGTCTCCATGGAAACCGCCTGCTCAACTAACCCCACGTACTTGGCCTGCTCAGCTACAACCTCCACATCCTCAAACCCATACGTCACCTTGCCGTTGAGGTGGCGACTCGCAGAGTGCACAATCACTGGAGACGCATTGCTAATCACAAAACGTCTCAACTGGCCACCCCTCACGTTACGCTCGATGCTGCGATCGACAAAGGTGTGGCCTTGCTGGGAGTATACGCCGTAGAGCTGGGTCGTCGTCACCAACCGCGGCGGCTCTTGTAGGCGGAACTTGACAATCTCCGCTTTAGCACTCATGGAGAGCCCTGGTAACAGCATCACGAGCAGCTCCATCCCGTTCGCCCGCTTGTTCGCCACCGAGTGGTGGCGAGCGTGCAACACAGACAGCTCCGACCACCGGTTCGATAGTATCGAACTCACCGCCAACATCACATCGTCCCCAGAAAGCTCATAGTCGAGCGCAACATCATAGTCCACCACCACAAGCTTGTCCTCCTCCACAGTCTTTGCCCGCTTCACAGGCAGACGCAAGACAGGCGCCTTGCGGGGCGACGTCAATCCAGGCTTTCGAATCCGCGACGACGCGGCCGCGCTGTACTGAAGATTAGGCATTACTAATAGGCATTACACTGTCTGGAAAACTATAGGATATATTTACATGTCCAGACCACTATATACAGCGTTTCCAAATGGTCGTACGCCAAAAGTTGGATAGTGAACGTCAGGTGACAGTTAGTCAGTTGAGAAGTGTTCAGTAGTCAGAGCAGTTGAGCAGTTGAGTGGTTACTCAGCTGTCAATTTTGTACCATCACTCTAGTCGAGAATATCATTCAGCTTGGCAGGGATTTTGCCGACCCCTAAAATACCACTGACCTACCTGACAATGATGGTTCTAGTCAACAGCCGGCTATCGTTGGCGGCCTTGATGCGCCATATATACTCTCCCTCCTTGCTGATCTCGTCAACGCGCTTGTTTCTGTCGTCGTGCGGGGACAAGGTAAACGTCTCAGTCAGCAACTGGTCGCCCGTCATGTTGAATATGAGCGCCAGCAAGTCGATCTTGGTTATGGGGAGCTTGTGCTGCGATCCTAATGCGAGAGTGACAACCTTGGGGATGGTCGCGTCGAGCTCAGTGAGGTTGTGCGATGTGCTATTATCTGCGGCCGCAATAGTCTGGTTCCGCTTGAACGTCTCCAGCAGGCGTGAGCGCGACGATATGAAGAGGTCTGCCAAGGAGTCTGCTGTCAATACACTCGGCGCGGTGGTGGCAGCTGGAGCCGCGCTCGTGGCCTCGGCAGCATCTGCAGCGTCTGCGGAAACCTTCGACACCGACGCTTCCACCTGTGCACGCTCAACCACCGGAATCTGGGGACCGTCGTGCATGTACGCCGCCTTGTTCCCCCTATGCAAGAAGTTCCTCATGTAGGCTGGCCGCACTCGCACAACCTCGCCCTTCACACCAACCTCGAGCCCGTCAACCAACAATTGGACTGGAATCTTGTCCGGAATACTGAGCTTCCACGACTTAGACTTGAAGCGACAGAGCAACTGCCCGCGCTCGCTCCGCAACGCCCGCGCTATCATCGTTGGTGGTGCTGACGTTGAGAGACGAAATTTTTTAAAAAGGCTTCAAGACTGAGAATTACGCTGGGGGACCGTGAACAGCGTAAATATCAACACTAACAAACAAAGGATATGCTCGCGATGAGGTTTGAGGGATGAGCTCCATGGACGACCTGTTGTGCGCGATATGCCACATTGAGAAGGCCAAGTACACGTGTCCCGCGTGTAAAGCGAGGTCGTGCTCTGCAGCCTGTGTGCAGCGGCACAAGCGGCAGACAGAGTGTCCTGGTCAGGTAGACGTGACGCGCTTTGTGGGGCGCACTGACTTGGGTGCACAGCTGGTCCACTTGAACCGCGACTACAACTTCTTGATCAATGTGGACCGGAAATTGCAGGTTGGCAAAGGCGAGATCAAGGTTAGTGCCAAGAACGTTTTCAAGAGGCCGGCACACGAGATAGGCGGGGCCCATTCCAACAAGCGCGTGCGCCTGGCAGGGGCTGTACCAGCCAGCCAGGAGGACGCGCGTACGTCTATGGTTCGACAGGCATTTCCGCACGAGCCGAGTACCTGTGTTCGTCGCGAGAGCACCTTGGTGGTGCAGGTTCCGTCTGGAATGGCGCGTGCAACTTCCAACAAGACGGGGTACGACAAGAAGCTGGGTCTGTACGTTTGGACAGTGGAGTGGGTCTATCTAAACCAGAGTGGCGAGGAGGTGTCGCGCTTCTTGAGCTATAGGCTAAAAGAGCACTTGATATTGCGAGAGGCAGTACCGATGAACATTGTGAATCAGACGCAGGCGGGGTCTTGCGAGACAGTGGACAAGCAGCTGCTCGGATTCTACTTGGACAATGTGGTAAACTTGACGAGGTCAAAGATGTCACTTATACAGTTAGACGCTAGCAAGACGATTTCGGCAGTTTTGAAGGGCAAGATTGTGTTGGAGTACCCCACAATTTACATATCCACGTCTCCCAATGTGCTAAACATTGTTTCCGAGGCCGAGGCATACAGGTTAGCGCCAAAATCAGAATCAGAATCACAACTGGAGTCGGAGTCGGAGTCGGAGTCGAGCTCAGATTCCAGCTCAGACCCAGACTCAGACGAGTCTGACGACGATGGGGCCCCAGAAGAATCCTCTTCAAAAATTGACGGACAAGGAATCACAAGACAAGAGACCAGTAATAATCAGAACAAAAAGGTGGAAATCAATGATATTGATGTTGCGAATGGAAGCGTATCAGGGGAGAGGCTGGAAACCGAGCCCGAGAAGCTGGTGGCCATTCCTCAATTGGAAACCGAGACAGAGAATCTGGAATTAACCAAACCTTTGGAATTACAACCTTTGGTCGTATCTAATTCGGAAAAGGATAAACAAGCATAAGAGAGGTCATAAAACGGGAAATTAGCATGGTAGAGCATATACCTCTGCATAGTACTGAGCATAGTACGTTATGGAAATGGTCAACAAGAATAATAGCCATTGCAAAGGTTCTACAAAACCAATTAAGTACGAATAATCGTTCCAACCTTCAAATTGTTTGGGAATAGGATACAGCACAGACCACACAGCATAGCTACCAGTATTCCGCTATCACAGGACCGCTGTAGCGATATAGACGTCATTTTATAGAAGTAGTATAGTATATGTGATTTTCGCACGACCCAGTGAAGGCGATGATCTTTAGCTTAGCGCTTAGGGACGGTACGCTTAGGGACGGTACGCTTAGGGACGGTACGCTAAGGGACGGTACATATGTCCAAGGTGTTTAGGAAGCTCGCAGATGCCGAGCGGAACACGCAAGCGACGCTATACTTTGGCAATCTCGACTCGCAAGCGGACGAGGTTTTGATGTACGAGTTGTTTGTACAGTTTGCGCCGGTTCGCAACATCAACATGCCCAAAGATAGAATACTAAAGTCGCACCAGGGATTCGGATTTGTTGAGTTTTCCAGCGTCGAGGATGCTGAGTATGTCATTACCGTTCTTTCGGGTATACATTTGTTTGGAAGGACACTAAAGCTAAAGAAGACCGAGCCGACGCGGGCTGTACCCAGCAAGACGGCTGGCCCTGGCTCTGGCCAAATCACTGGAGGCTCGGACTTACTACGCCAAGACTACTTGGACGTCGGAGCACGTCTATTTGTGAACAATCTCCATCCATTAATCGACGAGCAGTTTCTACGCGATACGTTTTCAAAGTTTGGCACCATCATCAAGCATCCTCAGATAGCCAGGGACCCCGAAACGGGCGAATCTCGAGGCCACGGTTTCATTACGTTTGGAGACTTTGATGTGAGCGATAGAGTCATTGAGAAGATGAATGGCCTGATATTGATGAACTTGAAAGTTGCAATTGATTACGCGTACAAAGAAGACCCACTTACTGGAGCGCGTAAAAATGTACGACACGGTGACAAAGTAGAACGCCTCCTTGCAAAGAGCGCTAAAGCGAATAAGGTTGCCAAGCGGAAGCGGTAGGGTCGGAGACTCGCTAATAATTATGTACAAAGCAATAAAACTACACTATAAGCGGGCGGGACTTCCTGTAGCTTTCGTGATCACGAAGGTCTCCACTTTTCTTACTTGATATGATGCCGTTCCCGATTTCTCGTAATTGGAACTTTGTAAAGCCTAGGCCTGAGATTCTCGTATAAGCAGGTCTCTCGTTTTCGTATTTAGAAACTGTAACGCAGGCCTCCATTCACGTACGACTATAATCTGGGTCTCGAGTTCTCGTATTTGAGAAGGTCTTCTGGCGTGGCAACACCGTAAACAAAGTTTCCCCTGTGGTTGGTCACGATTGCAAAGTACTGCCCGGTATTGAAGAATGCCGCCAACTCTTCCAAAGGAGTCAACGGGGTCAACGTCTGGTAAGCCTTGCTTGACGACTGTGGCTTCATTATTGTTGAAGTCAAGGTTGTTCTCTTTGAGGCTGGATTAGCCTTGTGTTCGTCCTCGTACTTGGCCCTCGATTGCCGGTGGAACCATAGCATGTAGTTTTTCGTCAAAGGCTCTATAGACGTGCTCTGAAGCTTCGAAGCATTGCGCTTGACCTCCTCGACGTCTAAAACCCCCAACAACTTCCTGTTGTCCTCGTGAATTACCGGCAAGTACGTAAACTCATTTTCATACAGAATATCTAATGCTTCGTGTAAATGCGTTCCAGGATTTATGGAAACAGCAGGTTTTATATCCAAATCTTCTATAGTCGCACCACGGTAGTCGCGGACGTTGAAAAGCCTCGTCTGCGCGTGCGGTGCCATCGATGCGTAGCAGATCTTTGGTGATGGGAGTCACAATAACCTCAATTTCAATCACCGCTTACCTAAGCAGCTTCAGCCGTCTTGTACGACTTTGTCTGCCTTCCCGAGTCATCGTCGACGATGTCGCCTTCCTCGCGGGCCACGCGCTTCCAAACCTCCTCGTCGTTGCCATCGCCCAATACGCCGATACGCATTGTTGCAAGTAAGTTGACGGCTGCAGTCAGATGGCGGTACACACCACCGTAAAATGCCTTGGTAGCGTCCTTACCGTGCGACGCCTTCAACACTGCTGCGCCGCCAGGATGCTGATCCACAAAGGGGGTGATATCGTGGATGATGTTTTCTATCACAATAAATATCCTGTCCTTGTTTCCTGGGGCGCTGACAATCCGCCTAAAGTCTTTTGGCGAGATCAGCGGCAACTTCAGGATCGGAGTACCCCAGTTTAGCAGACTTTTCATGCGATTGAGCACCTGCTGCTGCTGCTGGATATAGAGCTGTGTGATGAGGTTCTGTGGGGTGCGGGTTAACTGCGTGACGAGTCCGAGTGCGCTTAAAGTCCATATGAACCACTTTGTAGGGTCGTATGACAAGTAAGACAGTGTAGACCGGTAGTCGTGGGGGAATTCGTGGTGGTAGTTTTGGAAAGCCTGGCCATATGTGAGTAGAGAGACCAAAGGGTTGATGCAGTCCTTTGAAGAATTCTTGTCGTTGAATGGTTGTGTCGCGATGGTTACCTCGGTGCGATTCCAGTGGCATACCGACTCTGTTGAAAGAAGCGCCTGCTGGCAAATAAACATGCGTAGTATCCCGGGGTACAAGATACCATTTGCAATAGTGTCGCGACACCAATACTTGGTCACCAAAATGGGAATCACAAATGTAGTAGCCACAAAGAGCACAAAGTAGTACTTTTGTTGCCAGATCAAGTGCTGGCGCACATTTTCATCAATCTTATCCTTAAAATGCGCCTTCGATGGAATCTTGTACTCCTCGTAGTCATCAAAACCCACATCGACCGTCACCTCGGGAGCTGCTGTTCTACCAGCAGCAGCATCGGCATTTAAATCATTGGTATCTACATTATCCTCAAAATCGCCCTCGATATTCTCAACAGCAGGAAACTCCTGTTCCATAAAGTCCTGGTAAAAAGTATTGATTTTGGGTTTCTTGAGGAGCCAGCCCCAGTGCGCCCAAAGAAAACCACGCTTTATCAGATATGGGTCCCTCTCCGTATCATCAGTGAAGTGATGGTGGGCCCTATGCAAGGAGGCCCACCACCTCACAGATCCTAAGCCCGCCAGACTACCAAATACCGTAAAAAAGTAGTACACTAGAGGCCCTCGCACACTAAACGCCTTGTGAGCAAAGAAGCGATGGTACCCGCTACTGAATGCTAAAAGCAGAAGGTTGCAGTATAAAACACTGAACCACAAGGTCCGCTGGTTCCCGGGCATGACCAGCTCGGCAAACTTGGCGACATAAATGAGCGACAACAACGGTAGCACGACAACGCTGAGTGTGTTGCTGTAGTGGATTCTTTTGAACAAGTCGCGCTTCCGCTTACGCATTTGGTTCATTCCCGTCGATGTGAAATGAGATGCGTGGCTCATAAACTGGTTGGCAGCTCCTTGCCCATCACCACCGCTTCCGTTTCCTGCAACTTGCACCTTACGCTTCTGCACTTTCGCAGAGCGCAATACACGCGGATTCCGCTGTACTCGAACCGAGACCATCTCGGCAGCCCCGTCATTTGCAATACCGCCCATGCTCGCTACTAACAGTCTGCATCTCATCATATCGATATCAAAGCACGTGACTATGATTCCGGCTACACGTGATATGCCGGATATAAACAACTGAAAATGTTGTTGACCGCGACAGTAGCCTAACCAGCAAGACAAGGAGATGCAGCACGCCCCACAGAACGCTCCTCCGAGCGGCGTCAAGCAGGCGAACACCGCTGCGACGCCGAAGGTTTCATACACACCCACTTCAACTACAATTCCTCCGTCGTTGTACGAGAAGGTACCCAATCTCGAGCAGTACAAGCGTCTCAAGGACGCGGAGCGGGAGATCGACCTTATGATTGCACGCAAGGCGTTGGATTTCCAAGCTATCCAGCAGAAGACTATGCAGCAGTCGACTACCAAAGGCCGCACGGGGGTGTTGCGCGTGTTTGTCTATAATACGAGCGACAACCAGCCGTGGCAGCGTCAGTTGCGCGAGCAGCTGAGCAACGGAGTCACAAACGGACACACTGGTGACCAGGAACCCAGCTGGACGTTGCGGGTGGAAGGTCGTTTCTTGAGCGACAATCCTGAAGATCAAGCGAGTGACCTGTTGAAGTTTAGCTCATTGTTGTCTGCCATTTCGATAGACTTGGTGGACAACCCCGACTATCCTGCTTTGCAGAACTCCCCAGCAAGCATGGTTGAGTGGCGGGACGACAAGCCCGATGTGCTGGGACGAGTAAATAGCGCTCTTTTTGACGGATTGGACATGAAGCGGAATGGAATCTTCAACATCAAAGCACGCATTGCCTTGATGGTTAAAAATCACTCTGCAACGCTCAACTTGAGTGCTGCAATGGCACGCTTTGCAGGAAAGACTGAGTCAACACAGCAGGAGCTTGTATACTTGGTATGGCAATATGTGTTGCACAAAAACTTGCTTCGCAAGATGGACTCTCTGGCGAAAATTCCAGCTGTGTCCACCAGCAGCATGGCCCGTGACCAGCAAATGGCAGCAGGCGTGGAGGACGATGAAGGCGACTTGTGTATAGTGGAGGCCGACGAGACTTTAGAGGCGTTGTTTGGAGTGGAGCGGTTTAAATTCCACCATCTTTACAGCTTGTTGCAGCCACACTTTTTACCTCGTCAACCGATTTTGCTCGATTATGAGGTTAACACAAGAAAGTCTTCAACCTTGGGTGAAGTGGTTTTTGATATCCCCATTGAGTTACCCGCAAACGCAAGCAACGACCAACGCGATATCATTGAGTTCAACAGGGTGGCATTTGCAAACCTTTCAAAGGCGGACGCCACTATTCAAAAGTTGAACTCTAGGATCTCCTTAGGTATTGCAGCTTTACAGAATGCTAACATGCGGGAGAAGTTTTATTCGGAATTGAGCCAGGACCCTGTTGCCTTTATTGAGCAATGGATTCAGAGCCAGTCAGAAACATTAAAGGCCTTAAAGAGTGACGAAGGCTACGACGAAGAAATCGTTCGCCGTGCCCAGTACTTTGAAGAAAATGAGCATTTGGTGAAGGATAAAATAGATCTTTTATTAGGTGTTGGTAGATTCTAATCACCATTCTTATTGTACAATATATATTAATTCATAGTGTTTTTTTGAACCACTTTACGCGTGAATCGAGTTGGCACGTGAACATGTTGCTTAAATTAATCCTCATAATTGTCATCCTCCTGGTCGCTGACCTGGTGAATTTCTTCAAGGTATTCATCTTCATAATCATCGTCGTCACCTGCCACATCCTCATCATTGTCAACTATTTCCAGTGAAGCTCTGCTTGCCCTGACATCGTTATAATCAATAACTTTTAATCTAGATTGCCGCTTGTCTTCAAAACTAATTGCAAGTGCTTCCTGGCGTAGTATCAAGGGCAACACGGAGGATAGATACTCGTAAAAATGGTATAATGGCTTGTACAACATGGAAGTCATTGATATTGTTTGAATTTCATAATCAGGAACCATAACACCTAACCTTGCCGCCAAATAATCCACAAACTTACTCAATTCGTTACCGTTGGAAGCAACTTCGTACCATTGATCGCGTCTCCGTTTTGGCTGAGGCTGTTCTTTGCCTTCTTCATCAAAGACAAGTCCATCTATAGCTAGACTATTCACTAACATTTCATGTACATCTTGCACATACAACTTGAAACTTGATGGTATTTCACGAGCAGGTCCTGACCAAGCTGAAACCATCTTCTTTATTGAAGATAATCCACCATTGTTTTCATTTGCCATTCTACATAAGTAGAACCTCCCAACATTGAAACCAATATCAGCCACAACTTCCTCATTAAGTCTTAATCTATAACAGTGCTTCAATGGACTCTGTGTGGGGTCATAGTATTTTACATCATCATCTCTTTTTGCCAATTTCGCTTCAGCTTGTTTCTTCGCGTCTTCAGCATTCTTGAATCCCTTAAGAATAGACCTCGGCGCATACTGCAAGTCTTTGTCTCCAGGAATTTCTTGGCCTAGGACACTTTGAGCAATATGCAATTTTATAGCTTCAGATGTAGTGAGTGACCACTGGAGTAAGGTCCTTAACACAATAAGACGATTTATGGGGTTTATAATACCCCGTAACCCAAATGATTCAAAATCAGGAGAATCGAAAGGATTGAACAAAATTGATGGAGGAAGCGGGCGTTGTGGTCTAACAACAAGTACATCTGGGTGCTTGGGATCAACAGGGGCCTCCAACTCATGAGGCTCTTCATTAAAATCCTGACCACGCAGCTCATGATCAACTGCGACAGTCCACTCACTGGGAAGGCCAAGAACGGACGACATTGCTCTTAATTCCTGAATTGAAGATTTTGTGTGTTGCAGAAGTGTCTTTTTCTTGTTCAAGACTAATGAGGCGATTCTGTTAAAGAGATTATCCATCTGTGCAGATACAAGATCCAGTGCAGTAGTTTCCACAGGGGCTGGCGCTTCTGCACCAGGAGCTTGTATTGGTTCTTCCTCCTTTTTTTGGGTGAACCGTTTACTGGACTTGGGCTTGTGATCTTTTGGCAAGCACAAACCTGTCTCAATTTCATGGGGACCAATCTTGTCCAACTGAACAACTTCTTTAAACTTATTCAAAAACGTAACAATGTAGGTTATGTCTGCTGCATACGGTGCTTGAGAAATTGGGAATCCGAGAGCAAGCTGTTCGCGTTTTGCTTCAGCATTTGGTGAAGCATCAATTGTGTTATCGTCATACAAGCTGTAGCTCATACCAACAACAGAACCAGGAAGTTGTCTAGATATTTTGCTTTTGTTGCTCAAAATTGTTGTTTTGCTCGTAGTCGTCAACCTTGAGTTAAGCAACTTCTTTTCCAGTTTAGCCGCAGGAACCGGAGCTTTCTTTTGCCTTTTTCTAGGAGAGCTGTCTTTAGTAGTTTTAGTGCTACTTCCCACGCTGGGTGCACCTTTAGGTTTCGAGTCCTTTGTTTCTGCAGAGGCCGCGTCCGAACTCAACTCGACTTTCTCTTCTGACAATCCTTCCGTCTTCAATTGTGATGGGACTTTCAGCAGCGTAGACAGATTTCCATTCAGAGAAAAGGTGAGCTGAGATTGCACCTTTTTGGCAACGCTGGAAGGCCGCGTCGAAACCTTGCCCTTTGGTTCTTTCACAATTTTTCCACCTCTAGAACCAGGTCCCACGAGCGGCTGCTCATCGAACCGGAATGTGGAGATTGCAGCTTTGTTGAGATTCTTGGACGAGGAGTCTTCCAACGGGACATCCGCCGTTGTTACCTGTTTGCGGGGACGGCCCAATCGGCGTGGTCTCTCGGTCGGACTGTAGTGAACTAGACGCGCAGTAGACTTGGAATCTTCTTCATTACTCTGCAGCTTATCTCCCCCAACATTGTCGTAGTATGAGACACGACTCCTTTCAGCCCGCTCAACATCACCCAGGTCTTTATTTACTGACGTTGCCGCTGCCGCCGCCGCAGCAGCGGCCACGGCAGAGATGACTGCAGATACGTGGCTACTTCCCACTGGCTCGCGGAACGTCTCGTCACTATGCGTGCCTTGTTGTGACACACGAGAGTCATAATCATCTATCATACCCATCACTACTGGCGCAGTCGCACCATCATGAGACGCACCTTCAGTTGACGTCCTCTCCCCAATCCTGTATAGACTTGCAGGGTCACCTGAACTAGACTCAGCCTGCTCTCTGATCGAACCTCCAATGTCCTGCGCATGCTTGCCGCTGTCGTCAGCTAGGGCAGCCTGAGTCTCAGTAACACCATCGAGGCCCACTAAAGGCCCATTTCTTGCTTCTCCGCTGGAAAGAGCAGCTCCATGTAAAGAACCACCAGCAGAGTCCTCCTGCGCTATGGTAGGGTCTATGTTATGGTCCATTTCTAGCTCACAGCGTAAGGAGACACGTTTGCTTGGTTCGACGCGCTGCCAATTTTTAATAACACTTTTTACCCGGACGCACAAACGCAATAGTCTACAGATATACACCAATAGGCTAGACTCAGAGCAGAGTAACGGTCCCTGGATCATCACCAGCGACTTCTCCGACGAGCGACCTCAATGCCCGTGTTATTCCGGTGACTCTGGGCCCAGTTTGAATGAATTTACTTCAATCTTTCAAAAATAAATATAATTGGTACCGGCCTGTAGCCACGGAAGCAACAAAGACGCCAAGACTACTCATAGTTCGTCAACTAGTGTAGGAAATTGGGTATTATGGCTTAAGCTTAATACATTTAAATTTAGCCACGCACGACCTCATTTACCTGACGCGTCTAAATCGAAATCACGTCTGCAACAGTTTGAGGCTAAGTATGTCTGACTACGCAAACTATAGCCATACGTCTCACGAGGGCGGGTTCGTGTCTCAGGATGGAGATGCAGTGAAGCCACAGGGTACTTCTGCTTTGACACCGGTAACGATCAAGCAGATTAACGATGCTACACAGGACGTTAATAGCAACGACGAGTTTAAGATCCACAATGTCGTGTTGACCATGGTGCTGTTCGTGGGTGTAGTGAGGAAGGTTGATTCGAGCACGTCTCAAATAATTGTTACAATTGAGGACGGGACGGGCCTGGTGGAGGTTCGCAAGTGGATAGACTCTGGTGTAACAACGGTGGCGACCGAAGTGGAGAAGTACGAGACCATGTTGAACAAGTATGTGTTTGTGGGAAGCACATTGAAGGAGTTTAACGGCAACAAGAGCTTACAAAATGCGACAATTTATCCGATCACAGACCATAACCAGGTCTTGTACCATAATTTGAGCGCGATCTCGCACCATCTCATGTCACAAGGGGTAATAAGTAAACCAAAGGCCAAGAGTGCAGCAGACTCGATGAATAGCTTGTTTGTGGATAATGATTCTACACCGATGGGAGAGCGCATATTACAGATCCTTAGGGAGACTGGTGGGAGCGCTCCAGAAGGCATTCCAATCACCTACATCACGCTGAAGCTCAATATTACTGACGACGTGGGAATGAAGTACTGCAACGAATTAGTGAGCGAGGGAAAGGTTTATGCAGGCCACGACGACCGGAGTTTTCAGTGTATTTAAGGCTTACTATTTGTTTAATAATGCTATAGCACAGCTAGTTTTTCATCGGTGACTCTTGTCCGCTCAGCGGTCCAGTGTGTAGCCGGCGAGCGCTAAAGAAAGCGTCCCACAAGTCAGAGTTAGTTACAGATTCTCCCTGAGCGGACCCCTTGTCCACCAAGTTATCTATACCAGCACTGTTCATTAATGCGAGGGATTCAATCTTGCTGAGCCGCAGCTCTTGCAAATCAGCAATTTTTGCCGCGGTTGAAGTGCCGTTGATTACTGGATTCGAAGTAGGCTCATCAGCTGATTCAGTATTCGATGCTTGTTCCATGTACTGTAGACGCTTATTTGTAGATGTCAATACAATACTTTCTTCTACCGTATTTTCTATTGCAAACATCCACACGGTTGTGGGCTTTAGTTGACCAATTCTGTGTATTCTAGAGATGGCCTGAAGCTCCAAGGAAGTATTGACCAAAGGTTCACACAAGAAAATATGAGTTGCATTTATCAACGTCAAACCACTCGCTTGCGCTTTTGCATTCAACAAGAAACAAGTTATATTATTTCGAGGATCTTTGAACTTTTCAACAGAATCATACTTCTTGTGCCGACGCCCTCCACCGACCTCAGGCGTTAGCGTTCCATATGACGCCAAATAAGTAATGCCTGTAGTTTTGAACGCAGTTCCCAAGATGTATAACATATCTTGCCATTGGCTAAAGACAATAATTTGAACTTTTGGGTCTTGACTTTTCAAGTACAAAACTTGCTTCACAATCAAGTCAACTTTTGAACTGTAGGAGTTTTTCAATTCCATCTTCTGAATTTTATCAATCACATCGCGAGGAATCGGCTTGTATATAAAATGCATATTACCTGAATTTTCAGGAGACTTGCCTTCTATGACATTGCTAACCTTTAAATCAGGTTTGTGATGCGTAAAGTTGTAGACAGACGACAAATTGATGCCTGTTTTACACATAGGGCAGGTGCTGCTATTCCTTAACCACTGTTCTAAACAGTCCTTGCAATATTTGTGACCGCACTGCGTTAATGAACCGATAGTAATGCCACTGCGACAAATAATGCACATCAAACTTTCTCCTTCTTCAACAGAGGTTCCATTACTGGTGGTTCCCACCAAGCCCTTCAAATACCTGAATTTGGCAACAGACTTGTTTAATTTTGTCATGAAAAGGTTAAAAGACCTGTCATAAGAAGAAAACTTGTTGGACACAGACAGAGACAATAACTTGTTTCTATCCATCATGAAATTTGAAGTCTTCACACTGTCCGAGATTTGTTGCAACTGCTTAAAATAATCAATACGACTATTAAACACAAAGTTACAATTCGTATTAATTTCCTTTTGTAAGAGTATTAATGAAAGCTTTTGATTCTCGAGAACATTCTTTATTCTTCGGCCAAAATCTTCAGAAATATTACTTGTTTCATCATTCTCTTCAGATTCAGATTCTAAATCTTTCATTTCTAAGACTAGATCCTGCAATGAATTTTTGACACGTCCATGCACTTCTTCTCTTTTTGCTTGAAGCTCAACCAAAAACTCAACATCATTTACCTTTTGTAATTCAATTTCAGCCTCTCGTTTTTCTTGGAGTTTCCTCACACTCTCGACTCTTTCAGAAGTTTCAGAACTATTAAGCCATTCCAGTCTGTCCGTTAGTGCTTGACCCATTACAAAAAGATAAGATGACACTTTGTCTTGGTCTTTTATACTAGCTTCATATTCATCACCACTTGGGTTTTTGTCATGAGTAAGCAAGGGTTTGCTTAGCAATTCAATAAGTTGTTTCATCCACTCATTAACAACAACAGATTGGTTATTAAGCAAGTCAATTACCTTGTCTACTTTTTCAAGCAAGAATTTGGGCTTGATAGAGGCAGCATAATGAACGCATGGCCCAATCGTAATTAAAGGGAGAGCAACAAATAACTTTTTTGATGTCTTCGGGAAGAGAACAGACCCATCGTCTTGCAGTCTATCGCTCGCACCGTTGTTAGGCATTCTTGAGATGAGTCTTGATTTAACAGTTTCTTCCACACTTGCAATTGTACCCAGAAGAATTTCTTGCCTTGCTGCTTCAGCCAAGTCGTAATACTTCAGTTCAGACAATTTGAGTCTAGTTTCTTGATCAACGGATTCCCCATTGATCAATGGGTCATTTAAATGGTCCTTCGTTTCGAACTTGAATTCTTCAATAGGGACATTGTTAACTAAAGATGAAAGTTCATTACTCCTGTCAGAATCTTCATAGGAGGTTAGCTTGGAAAGTTTTCTAGAACCTTGACTTTTCCCAGCAAGTTTATTTTTGGCAATAATATCTTTGTACTCACTGTCATAACTCTGAAAGTAAGATGAAGCTATAAGGAAGTAGAATCTGTGTAACATGAGAAGCCAGTTTCTGATTCTGATCCTCGTTGATCTAATTGTCTCATCATACTTATCTAAAACATCATCTCTTATGTCAAGCGCATTACTCTTTTCTTTAGAATCTTTTGCATTGTCTTCGACATCTTTATTTTCCTTCTTAACAGACGGGTTAAGTTTCTGTCTGTGTTGTTTATAGTTTTCCAAATATTTGTTTAGTATAATTTTCAAACCATGTATAATTTTTTCAGTCTTTTGGGCACCCATATTTAAGTATGGCAAGGCTTCCTGTGGCTCATAAATAAACTCATTGAATTCTCCAATATCTAAGAATAGCTGAATGATCTGCTTTTCAACGTCAATAATTTCAGTATATGCCTTGTTTAACATATCTTCAAGTAAAGATTCAAGAGTTTTGAGTTGTTGAATTACAAATGAGTCGCCATCTTGATTTGCTCTAAGCTTTGAATACCTCTTTGACCCAATATTAAGTTTACCTATCTGCGGATTACAGCAAACTTGCCGTAATTTTACCAACCATGATTTCATGTACATCATAACCAAAGATGATGGCTCCCAGTCTTCTGAAACTGGATTTCCATTGACATCTAAACAAATTGCAGCTAAACACTGCTCAAGAAGTTGATTGTAATAATCTTGTTCCACGGGGGTAAATGGAATTGACAAGATCACGCGACTCTGTTGAGGTAATTTGATATCGTCATGCGTCATTGATTTAGTATGTCTCACGCAAATACTCGACCAGAGTTTCAAAAAATCTGCACATGTATCTTGCCCTGTCGAATTTGTTAATTTTTGCCACGAACTCTTGCCAATGTCACCACAAAAAGGCAGATACTTAAGGAACTGTAGAATGGAATGTAAGTCCCCCAAATCCTTTTTAATCGGGGTTCCCGAAACCCCCCAAGCGTGAAACCGCGGAATTAATGCGGCACTTTGAAAGGCTCTAGAATATTTCGACGATACCATTTGAACTTCATCTAAAACCACTCGCCAAAACTGACTGAGCATCAAAGGCGACTGATAATTGTAAGATTTCCGAGAGTTCAATTGATGATTATGGTTTATGGCGTTAAGAATTTCTTCTTGGAGTGCTTGCTCATAAAATGTTTCTTCATCATTCGCCTTAGATTTGGAAAGATCAGGTTTAGCTGTTATTGAGCTTAATTGAAATAGGTATTTGTAATCTGGGTCTTGTGTCGTTTTGGATATAGATGAGGCAGGTGCCGATGCAGGAATATCATTCACATTACTGCTGTCGACATCATAGTCACCATTTTTGTACCTTTTGGTGGTCTCGCGTCTAGAAGAAGTTCTTGTATTCTTTGCTTTAGCCGAGTACAAAGCGTAGTCCAATTCTTTAGATATTATCGCGTATGTTGTGAGAACTATATCGAATTTTCTCAAAAATTCGGCTATAAGGAATGGATTGTTGTTGAGCCTTGGGTACTTATCGATTCCTCTGTAAACAGTAACTGAAAGACTCGGTGCCAAGTGCAGGAGTTCATCTATCCACTGCTTCAATATCGCATCCGGTGCGATGATTAAGGTGGTCTTAGCTTTAATAACCGTTTTCAAATCGCCAAAAGCTTTTAACTGAATTTCCATGGCATCATTGATTTCTTCAATTGGCCTTTGATTCATCAATACGAGTGCCGCAATCTCAACTGTTTTTCCCAATCCCATCTCTTCAGCTAATAAACCCTGTGCCGGTAGGTATAAGGGAAAGTTGTGTCTATCGTTACTTTTGTAGTACTGGCGAAAGTAAATGCAAGCTTCTTTTCTTGTTACCAAATTTCCAGTGTACTTGTTGAAGAAGTATTCAACCCCTGTCTTACTTTTTAAGAGCTCCCAGCCGAAACAAATTCGATCCATAATCAAAATCAATCTGCCGTTGAGATCTACGGCATTCGACAAAGTACCCTCCAAGAAGTCATTAGCTAAATTGTAGAGTTCTTCGTCAATTATCGCAATATTATTGCACCGATTATTAGATTCATTAATAGTCACACATTCTGACAGCAAGAGCCACTTGACGGTTTTCCGCTGAAAAAGCATCAATTTAGCCTCTAGTTCCGGTATGTCAAACTCCTGTTCAACGGACGGAAGTCTAATAGTGGAATCAGAAACACACTGGAAGAACATTTGAGGCGTGGCCTCATCAATCAAAAGACAAGGTTCCGCATTAATCTCATTAACTCGAATAGTTGAGTTGTAAACCACTGCACATAGCCTAGTCAACATATCAGACTGACAAACTTTAAACATGACACTGTGAATGTGAATAGCATAAGATATGTTTACTAGTATTTTACCACTAGTTCGTTCAAAGTCTATCTTCAAGTATGGTGCCTCCAAAATTACACCATTATTCTCCAATTTGGAGCTCGTGACGCGAATCAAATCCAATTCCGCGCGTATGTCTTGCACTATCTTACCTTGAAGTTGAAATAAATTGATACTCAAAATTAACTTGCTAGCTAAGGGAGTCGGACCACTTAGACGCGTATTAGAAACCAGCAATAGTGGACTAATTTCGCTCAAATGTAACTTTATGTCGCGCGTTTGAATACCCTCATCTAAATGTGCAAACAAGCTGGACTTCAAATCAACAGGAGATTCACATTCCACACTTAAATTTCTCAGCTGAAGTAGTATATAATCAGGATCACGCTTTTGCTCAAAGTCATCAGCTCTCGATGTGTGATGGTTCTTGTACTTCAAGTTGTCAATCTGTAGTATCGTAGCATCGGATACTTTGCGCCTCTTGGTTGCCCGAGGTTTTGATGCTTTGCGGCCCAGGGAGGCCAATTGACTGATGTGGTCCAAATCAAAATCTATCACCTGTAGGACACCGCCCACAGATTCCTCCTCGGATTCCATAGTTGAGCTAGTTGCCACTACTGGTTTCAACACACCTGGAGTAAGGCCAGGGTAGCCAGATAAGATCGCTGATGAGTAACGGTCACGTGAATGACGCAGATCGAACTTACTTCTGGTTCTACGGTGCCTCCGCTATAAATGTATTATTAACTATATCCACGAGACTAGGAACTAAACAAACCTTACATACCAAACTTTTCGTCCGAGACTACTTAGACGCCAATGGGATTTGTTTGTTCTTCCTCCTCTCTAAAATCGATGCTCCGCCGAGGTTCAAATCGAAACCCATGGCCGTTTGTTGTTGCTGATTGAGCTGCTGTTGAGCCAGTTGCTGCTGGAATCTGGGTGCATTGCGCTTATTGGTCTGCGATTTAGCCATCAGAGCAGATGGCTGTCTATCGTTTTCGTCTTCGTCTTCGTCCTCTTCAGGCATATCTCCCAAGCTGTTGCTATTGCCTTGGTTGAGCTTCGACAGTAAAGCCGCTTCTTCGCCCATTCTGTGAACTGCCGTCGATATGTCAAAAACGTCTCTCAAGGCCAGTGCTGCTGGTGAGTACATTCCACTATTCATGTACTTATTAGAGTAGCGTGCCTTAGTTTGAATTGGGTGCTCTTCAGTTGTGGGTGCACTACCCGCTTTATATTCGGAGGAGCCATCTGCAAGTGACAAAGCGCCAACCGAGGACGTTGCCACCAGAGAGGAGTGAGGAGCGTTAGCTGACTCTTTGGGCACACGTAACATCCACGGGTCACGCAAAAACTCCTCCACAGTGTACCGCTTATTGGGATCAACGGTAAGAAGCTTTGACACGCAGTGCTTGGCATCAGAAGATATTTCATCCCACCAGGGGCTCAAGAAGGTGTACTCGCCTCGTGCAACCTTTTCAGTCAAGGTTTCAATACGCTCATCATAAAATGGCGGAAATCCACACAAGAGGGTATACAAAACACATCCGATTGCCCACATGTCAACTTCCTTTGAGTAGCGTTCGTCACGAACGATTTCTGGTGCAGTGTAGCCCACCGTACCACATGGTGTCTTGGTGTTGTGCTCCCAGATTTGCTTTGAGAGTCCAAAGTCAGCCAACTTGACCAAGCCAATACCACCACCTCCCACACCAGGGACAAACTCGCCTTCGTCTTGCTTCGCATTGGGGTCATCCAGGCGACGCAACTTTGCAACATGATTGAAGCTTGGCTTGAACTCAATAGGCATAAATAACAAGTTCTCTGGCTTGATATCACGATGAACAATGCCCACCTCTTCATGCAAGTACCTGATCGCGTGTGCCAACTGGGTGATGACGTGACGAGTCAATTCTTCCGAGAAGTAGGTAAACTTCACGATCGAAGTGAAGATCTCACCACCTACCGCCAACTCCTGCACAATGTAATAGTACGGGTCAGAGTCTATAAACTCAATGAAGCTCACAATATTTGGGTGGTTGAGCTGGCGCATAATTGTTACCTCCTTGAGCACTGCAGCCTGCTGTGCCTTGTCCATCTGGAACTTGCGCAAAATCTTAACGGCCACATACTGGTTTGTAGCTATATTGCGAGCTTTGTACACCACCGAGAAGGCTCCCTCGCCCATTTGTTCCAAAACTTGATACTTTTCCAAGTTGGGGTATTTGACGGGATTCCGTTCGCGCTGAAGCCGCTCCTGCTCCACAATGTGCGTAGCCACTTCATTATAGTTTTGTGCTGCCGCAAATTCAACTGGCTCGTGTGGGCCTGTATCTCTCCGGTCCCGCCGCAGCAGGTTTCCGTCGCGGCCGCGCGTGTGTTCCTTCAGATTGGACCCATTCACGCCTCCATTCACAACCTCATCGAGGCCAGTCCCCAAATCAAGGCCAGCCCCCAAATCAAGGCCAGTTCCACTCGGACCAAAATCCACACCGCGTCCGCCCATCTCGTTACTATTCAAGGCACGAGAGTACTCGGCATCGCGCGCAGCACGGGCTCCACCCCCTGCCCTATTGTCCCGGGCATCCCGATCCCGAGCGTCCCGATCGATTCCACGCTCCTCGCCCTTTGTCCCAATCTGGACCAGCTCGTGCGAGAGCATATCGACCGATGGCGAAGCAAACAAGTGCGGTGGTGGCGCACCCCCAGCATCATTCACTTGCGACATGAGGTACAATTGCTCGTCGTCCTGGTCCGCCATAGCTTCGAGTGCGCTCAAGCTGGCAGCACCGCCTTCACGGTACGTCACAGGAACGGCACCCTGCGTCTTCTTTAAGTCATTGGCCTGCTTGCCGTGCCTGATAAAGGCCTTCAAGTTTTCGAGCATCGCGCCAGCCAACTCCAATCAACTCTTTGCACTTCTTGCGTCCAGCCTTATAAGCAAGAACGTCGTGCAGAGTTTGTAAAGCACGTACCGACAGTGCCTCGTATGTGTAAAAAGCGTCTCAGCAGCTTGTTCTCCAATCGCTGTCAACTCGTAGCTTCCACCGGGGCTCGCGGTTAGAACAACGGTCAGTTGCTGTTATGGTCACGTGCTTATCACATGATGTGTCGTATATTAAAAAGGGTGTTGTAGTTGCTAAGGGAGGCAACGTGTGATGGTGCTGGCGATTGTATTTAGCGACTGGGACGGGACGATAACGCTCCAGGACTCGAACGACTACTTGACCGACAACTTGGGGTATGGTCTTGAAAAGCGTCGGGAGCTCAATCGCCAGATCCTCGAGGGAACGGTGAGCTTTAGGGACGGTTTCCGCGACATGCTCGAGCTGATCCCGCTCCCGTTCGACGAGTGCATCGAGTACTTGCTCCAGCACGTCCAGCTCGATCCCGGGTTTGCCAGCTTTTACGCGTGGTGTGCCGCTGAAGGGATCCCGGTAGTGGTGGTTTCGTCCGGCATGGAGCCCATTATTAGCGCTCTCTTGACGCGCCTAGTGGGCGCAGAGGCTGTAAAGTCCATTGAGATTATCAGCAATGCCGTGGTGCCCCGCAAGGAGAAGCCAGACTCGATCCCGTGTCCGTGGGAGATTGTCTACCTCCACCCCGAATCGCCGTTTGGACACGACAAGTCGCGCCTGATTCGGGACTACTTGGCCCGCAACGGCGTCACCGTCGGTTCCGAAGGCCCGACGTTGTTCTACTGCGGCGACGGCGTGTCCGACTTGCTGGCGGCGAAGGAGACGGACCTCCTATTCGCGAAACGTGGCCGCGACTTGGTGACGTACTGCAGGCGCGAGAAGATCCCGTTCACGGAGTTTGACAGCTTTGCAGATATTGCAACGCGTGTCAAGGCGATTGTAGCGGCGGGAGGCGCGAATATCGGCGATTACACCGATAATTAGTACGACGAGTGCGAGAGTACGTCAGTAATAGTACGTCAAGTAGTTACAAGTAATGAAAATTCAGCTTAGCCAGTGCATTACGTCAACCGTCGGGATTTCGCCCACAAACGCCGAAGCGACTAATTGAGTACACAAATAGCTCGGCGTATCGTAACCGTCAGGGTTGAATCAACAAGCATTGCTGTAGGAAGGTTTGCCGGTGTTGATTGGTAGGGTCTTGTTGCTTGGTAGGTTGTTTGTAGGTTGATTGGTAGGGTCTTGTTGCTTGGTTGGAAACGGGTGAAGGGAAGGAGAATTAAAGGGTGGACAAAAGGATGAAAATGGTAACCGTCAAGGATCAAACGATCAGATCAAGGATCAAACGATCAGATCAAGGATGAAAGGATCAGATCAATGATCAAAGGATCAGATCAAAGGATCAAAGGACCAAAGGTTCCTGCCTCCGGTATAGTCCAAACTAAATTTAGAGTATCGGAGTAGCTCCGCAGGGACAGATTTAGGGGTAGCCGAAAAGGGGAGCGCAGGTCCGAGGAAGGCGGCAACGCCAGGAATAGACGGATCACGCCACCAACCACGCCACGCCCGGCGCTTACACGACTGGCACGTCGTTTGTCGTCGCTGTTTGTCGTCGCCGTTCGCCGTTTGTCTCGCCGTTCGCCGTTCGCCGTTCGTCTCGCCGTTCGTCGCTCGCCACCGTCATCGCTCTCGCCGTTCCATCCTTTCTTTTATTGTGTGCCCGGTTAGTTCCGGGCTCACGTGGCACTGTATATATAGCGAGGGCTCCCCCGTATTGTACCAGTCGTGTGTTTCAGACAGCGATGCGGAGTCTGGGTGAGAGTGTGTGCGAGAGCGGTGGCGGGAGCGCCACGCGGTCGGCGCGGTTCTGGGCGAACACGGTGCGGGTGCTGCGTAAGTACCTTTCGTTTGTGGGTCCCGGTCTCTTGGTGAGCGTGGCGTACATGGACCCTGGTAACTATGCGACAGGCATCACTGCTGGTGCGGCGAACCGGTACTCGTTGCTCTTCTTTGTGTTGTTGTCGAATGTGGTTGCCATCTTTCTCCAGGCGCTCTGCATCAAGTTGGGGTCGGTGACTGGCCACGATTTGGCGCGGTGCTGTCGCGAGAACTGTCCGCCGTGGCTCAACTACATTCTCTGGTTTCTTGCTGAGTGTGCGATTGTCGCCACCGACGTGGCGGAGGTGATTGGTCTGGCGATCGCGTTGAACATTTTGATCAAGGTTCCGCTTCCTGCGGGCGTGGTGATTACGATTGTGGATGTCTTGTTTGTCTTGATGGCGTACCGGAGCGACACGAGTCTGACCAAGTTTGTCAAGATGTTTGAGTACGGTATCGCCCTTTTGGTGATGGCGGTGGTTGTGTGTTTTGCGGTTGAGCTTTCGCAAATAACCGCCAATGTGCGTGACTTGTTCCGCGGTTTCGCGCCGTCCAAGGAGATGTTTGACGGAAACGGTATGACGATTGCAACGTCCATTATCGGATCGACGGTAATGGTGCACTCGTTGTTTTTGGGGTCGAGTTTGGTGCAGCCGCGGTTAAGGGAGTATGATGTGATGAATGGGATAATTGACTTGTCGGGAATAGTTGAGAAGCAGGAGAAGGAGGAGGGGGAGAAGCAGGAGAAGCAGGAGGGGGAGAAGCAGGAGAAGCAGGAGAAGCAGGAGAAGCAGGAGACCGGAGAAAAGGACAATGTAACAATCAGTGAAACCAAAGACTTGACGCAGAAACAGTTGCGCCAGCGCCAGCTCGAGCGCGAGGCTGACTACTTTTACCACGACTACCGTCCGCTGTACCAGGCTATCAAGTATGCGTACAAGTACTCCATCATTGAGCTCGCGGTAACCCTCTTTACGCTTGCACTCTTTGTAAACCTGGCGATTTTGATTGTGCTGGCGGCAACGCTCTATGGCACTCCCGAGGCGATTGGCGCCGACTTGTACACTATCCACGACTTGCTCTCCAAGAGCTTGGCGCCGGTAGTGGGCACAGTGTTTATGGTGGCCTTGCTCTGCAGCGGTCAGCTGGCGGGTATTGTGTGCACTATTGCGGGCCAGATTGTTAGTGAGGGCCACATCAACTGGCTGGTGCGCCCTTGGCTCCGCCGGCTCTTGACGCGTGCAATCTCAATCATCCCGTGCTTGATCATCTCCTTGTGCATTGGGCGCGGCGGCTTGAATGTCGCCTTGAACGTGTCGCAAGTTGTCATCTCCATCTTGTTGCCTCCATTGACGGCGCCCCTCATTTACTTTACGTGCAGCAAAAAGATTATGCGCGTACCCTTGCCTCAGGAGGAGGAGGATGAGGAGGAGGCAGACACTGGAAACACCAACGGTGTCTCAAGCGGTGTAAGTCCCACCGCCGAGCAGTCCAACTCATCTGTGCGCTCCAGCGCCTCGTCACGCTCTAGCGACTCATCTGTCGACACGACAAAGTACAAGTACATGGCCAACAACTGGGTAACCACCATATTCGCATGTGTCATCTGGCTCTTTGTATCTGCATTGAACATATATGCCATCTACGACATGGCCAAGAATGGTGTTGCGCTGTAAACGGGAGAGACCCCTAGCCCAAGTATACTGGATAGACCTCGGGAGTTAGAAGTCGATAGTAATAGAAAAGGAGACAAGAGTAGAGACAAGACAAGGGTAGAGACAAGACAAGGGGAGAGAGTAGAGACAAGTAGAGAGACAAGATTACTAGAGAGGCTATCGTACCGTGGCGTCAGTGATCGTCTCGTTTCTCAGGCACACTGCTGTCCTTTTCGCAACAGACATACATATTTCGAGTGACCAATGCGTTCCGTCCAAGACACGCTTCGACAACGGGTAGGATTATCGCTGCTGATCGGCTGATCATTGTAGTCATCTCCACCATCATCGCCACCGTCATCGCCGTCGTCGTCGCCGTCGTCGCCCTCCTCCCTTTATTGGCAAATATGTAGCGGGCACGTGCCCGTAGCTCGATTGCTGTTACGATAGGAACGGCGAGCATAGCGCCGGTATCCTTTGAACCGCCTACGCAACTTTCTGCGCACGCATACCGTTTCGACTGTTTCACGCGTCGCACAGGCCTGCAATTGAGCGTTAACGGTAATCACAGACCGAAACGTGACAGGATAGCGACTGCTGATGCACAAAGGGCTCCTCAAGAAGCTCCACATCACGGGACTGAGCGAGGGTAGAGGCAACCAGGCGATGGACAACTTTCAGGGCGACGCGCTGGATCAGGTGCGCCAGGGTCACGCCGGTGCGGCGCATCCGCAGCCGGCTGTGGGTGTGAGTGGCGGTGTTGGTGCTGTTGGCGGTGCTGTTGGCGGTGTCGGTTCTTCACGGCCGGATGCGATACTCAATCCCGCCCCGGCGCACGGACACGCGCTCCCACTCCCGCTTCCGCTCCCACATGGCCACGGCAAGGTGTCGCAGTTGCCGCAGCGCTCGACGGTGTCTAAAGGCAAGTATTCGTTTACGGACTTTCAGATTATGCGCACGTTGGGTACCGGCTCGTTTGGGCGCGTGCACTTGGTGCGGCTGGTGCACAACGGGCGGTACTATGCGATCAAGGTGTTGAAGAAGCAGCAGGTTGTGAAGATGAAGCAGGTTGAGCATACCAACGACGAGCGGCGGATGCTCAAGTTGGTGGAGCACCCGTTTTTGATTAGGATGTGGGGAACCTTTCAGGACGCACGCAACCTCTTGATGGTGATGGACTATATCGAGGGCGGTGAGTTGTTTAGTCTCTTGCGGAAGCTGCAGCGCTTTCCCAACCCCGTGGCCAAGTTTTACGCGGCAGAGGTTACGTTGGCGTTGGAGTACTTGCACCTGCACGACATTATATACCGCGACCTCAAGCCGGAAAACATCTTGTTGGACCGCAACGGCCACATCAAGATCACCGACTTTGGCTTTGCCAAGGAGGTGCACACGGTGACGTGGACGCTCTGCGGCACGCCCGACTATATCGCGCCCGAGGTGATCACCACGAAGCCGTACAACAAGTCGGTGGACTGGTGGTCGCTCGGGGTGTTGATCTTTGAGATGTTGGCGGGGTACACCCCCTTTTACGACAGCACGCCAATGAAGACGTATGAGAAGATTCTCTCTGGCAAGATTCACTACCCGAGCTTTTTTAGCGCCGAGGTGGTTGACTTGTTGCTGCGGCTCATCACGGCGGACCTCACGCACCGGCTCGGAAACTTGAGCAACGGGCCGGCAGACATTCGCCACCACCCGTGGTTCCAGGAGGTTGTCTGGGAAAAGCTCTTTGCCAAGGACATTGAGACGCCGTACGAGCCGCCCATCACCGCCGGCGTGGGCGACTCGTCCTTGTTTGACCACTACCCCGAGGAGCACTTGGACTATGGCGTGCAGGGTGACGATCCGTTTGCTCATCTTTTTACCGACTTTTAGCACTTTTATTTAGCTGGTGGCGTGCGTTGGTGCCACAGAATGTCTGGTTGAGCTGTTTAGACTGTTGAGGTGGTTGAGACAACTGACTGCTGACTCTGAATGTTGACTATGAATGCTGACTCTGACTCTGACTCCTGAGACTTGGCTGATTCAATGCTCAGCACTGTACTTTTAACGCGGACAGCTACGCTATAATTAAGAGGTAGATAGTGATGGTACGAACAATTGAAGTAAGCGTAACACATACGTACACGCACGTAACACGCACGTGTATGTACCCCAATTGTCCTTCTACACCTGAATCTCAGTCACTAGGTCTTGGCTCATCTGCATGTTTGATTAGCATACATAGTTGGACAGTCTAGCTCTCCTATAGGATTACACGTTTGATATCTAATAATGTCCGCCATCGCCTCTCCCTCTCTCTCATTCTCTCCCTCTCTCTCTCCCTCTCTCTCCCCTCTCTGCTCTCCCTCTCTCTCTCCCTCTCTCTCCCCTCTCTGCTCTCCCTCTCTCTCTCCCTCTCTCTCCCCTCTCTGCTCTCCCTCCCCTACGACCTAAACACATGCTTGCACTCCAAACACACGTAAAACAAAATCATCAGCGTGTCCTTGCGCTTCTGCTGCGACTGGAAGAACACGCACTGGTGGTTCGCGCACTTGGGACACTCCTTGTCCAGCCGCGGCAACGTCGGGTCCAGGCCGATGTCCTGCACCACGCCCGCCGTCTCGCCAATGTTGGTGATCAACTCGTGGCGGTACACCTTGGGGTTCTCCGCCAACTCCGTGTACCCGCAGTTCCGGCACGAGTAGAGGAGACGCTGCTCGTTCTTGTCCTCCTTCGGGTACAACATGTTGTTGCACTCGGCGCAGAACCGGAAGGACGCCATCTGCTGCTCAAGCACTCAAATCGCGATTCTCATATTGGCGGGTCGTGCAACTGGCCAACACACTAGAGAAAATTTTCAGCTCTTGCTCGCGTACGTTGGAGCACCAAATGTCTTTAGTCCGCCTTTCGCTCAGACCGGCCTCGCGGGCGGTGTCCAGAGCTGCCGTGCGCGCGGTGCGCTTCAACTCTGCGGCGGCCGACGCCAAGCCCGTCGACCCCAAGATCAGCAGCATTGTCGACCAGGTTGCGACCTTGACGTTGTTGGAGACGTCGGTGTTGGTAGCCGAGTTGAAGTCGAGATTGAACATCCCCGACATGTCGTTCGCGCCCGCGGGCGGTGCCGCGGCCGCTCCCGCGGCCGCGCCAGTCGAGGAGGAGGTGAAGGAGGTTGTCGAGGAGCAAACCATCTTTGCGATCAAGCTCGAGGCGTTTGACGCCAAGTCCAAGCCCAAGATCATCAAGGAGGTCAAGAGTCTTTTGGGATTGTCGTTGGTAGACCTGAAGAAGTTTGTTGAGAGCGCTCCCAAGGTGTTGAAGGAGAATGTCACGAAGGAGGATGCGGAAAAGATCAAGGCCACTTTGGAGGGATTGGGCGCCAAGATTGTCTTGGAGTAGGCGAGGCAGGCAGGATAGGCGGGATAGGCGGGATAGGCGGGCGAGTAGTCATAAGTGACATCGAAGATGTGTCAAGAGAGATTAGAAGGTGTCGAGAGAGATTAGGATGTTTCTACCAGAGATCAGACCTCAGGCCAACAGTCAGGCCAAGTCAGGACAACGATCAGAACTGACAGTCTTACAAATCTTACAAACCTCAAACCTCAAACCTCAAGCCTCAGACCTCAAGCCTCAAGCCTCAAACCTCAAACCTCTTCAACCTCTTACAGACCTTCCCAGACACCTCAGACATTAGATGAGTCTATTTCCGTGGAATAGCTTGTATGTACATAGTAAATCTATTTCGATGCATTTGGTACGCAGCCGCTCACTCGTCGTCAAACAGGCTGAGCTCGTCGTCAAACAGGGTATTATCGTTTGTGTTCCCGCGGATAGGCATTCGGTTAGACTGTCGCGGAGACTCGTCTTCAAACTCGCTCTCGGATAGGTATGGGTCCGACAAGTCCGATTCCGATACGTGCGACTTGGACTCGGATGGCGAGCCCGGAACCGATGCGTTAGCCTTTTCCTCGCCTAGCCGGCCTAATTCGCGTAGTATAGTGGTGGAGTAGCGCCAAACCTGGCGCAGGATATCGTCTCCCGGCGCCAGCTCGCGAGCTAGCCGCACCAAATTCAAGAGCTTGCTAATGGCGTCCAACACCAACGGCCGTGCGTCGCCAGTAGCATCGCTACACGTTGCGTGCTCGAGCTTCTGCGCCTGGCACCAGATGTCCTCGTACCGAGACATGATTTTGGATTACACGCTTTTCGGGTCCTAAAAGTCACAACTGGATGGAGGCTCTCGGCTTGGAGACGAAGCGGTTCAGCGACAAGAAGGATATAAAGCCATGGTTGCTGGAGCGGCTCAAGCAGCACCTTGACGTCGACGTGGTGATTGCGCGGTCGGACACGATAAAGATTATCTTCAAGTGCAAGCCGCTACCTCCGAGGTTGAATGTGCGGTTCATGTCTGCTGCGGCCGGTCCGCGCCGCGGCACGCTGGTGCGGGAGCCAATTCTGTGTCCCTTTCGTATACGCGCAAACTACTCTCTGAAGGTACGGCTGTGGTCTCTTGTGGTGGTGAATGATGGGCATAACCACCAGTTACGAGGTGCAATGGGGGATTTAAGTACAAGGCAAGAATCGGGGAGAGATGTGTCGGGGGGTGCTGGGGAAGGTGAGTACCGCGAGAGTTGGGGCGTGTCGATGGTCCCGGGAACAGCACAGTTTTCGGTGTCAAAGTTTGGTGTGCAGCGGGACAAGGGCAGTGTTGGTGCCATCAAGACCAAGTTGCGCCACGATGTGAATACAATAATGAGCAAAACGGTACTATCGAACCCCTCTCTATCTTCTAAAGACAAGGTGCTGGTGTTGGAGTCGTTCTGTGACCAGTTTCGGCAAGACCACGAGATTGGTCAGGCTGGTTCCAGGAGTGATTGCGTGACCGAGACTGACTCGCGGGCAGGTTATACAGATGGGCGATATCGTGGTAATGGGGGGCGTGAGCGGATGGGGCGTGATATGCGTGATCGCATGGGACGTGATGTGCGTGAGCGGATGGGGCGTGATATGCGTGATCGCATGGGACGTGATGTGCGTGAGCGGATGGGGCGTGATATTAAAGAGCGTGATCGTGCGGGACGTACGGGACGTGATACTAAGGAGCGTGATAGACGTACTGAGCCCGAGCGCGAGCCGATAAAAACTGGACGTGTTAGGGAAACCATTCGTGACACCAGCAAAGAAGTAAAGTCTGCAACGGCGATGGAGAAGCCGCTAGTTCCTCTCGCTGCAGCCAACAGGAAACAGCTACAGCCCCACTCGCATACACTAATTCCGCTTTCGCCGCTCCTAAATGGTGCTGACCCTGATCCCGTCGCAACTGCAGTGTTGGCTACTTCGATGGACCACTTGTGCCAACTTCCAGTATTGGGAATGCCGTCGCTAGGAAGCACACACGCGCTACTGGGTATGATTCAGAACCAAAACAGACAGCTTCCGTCGTTCAATTCGATACAGAACCAGTTACCATTGTCTCCACCGTCACCGCAGGGTCCAAACAGTGCTATTTGCCCATTGACACTCTTGCCGATGCTAGGAAATACAATGAACCCGACCCACTTGCTCAAAAGTTCTACAAAAACCCTGCTGATGCTACACGAATTCAAAATTCTGGGTACCGGCTCCGTTCCGCCTGGTGCGACTCACAATTACTTGCCAAGCTCACTCGCTCCCAGTCTCTTTACCCGCCCTTCAAGAGAAAGAGGAGGGCTTTCCAACCTAAATTCTTTTGACTGGCTTAGCCAGACCACGGAATGAATTAAGCCTGTCCATAGTGCTGGCTATGTGAGCGAGAGCCTGACTATCGTGTTAACTATGCGAGCGGAAGCCGTCTATTCTTACTAGCATCTCTGAAGCTACGAGGCTGGCGGTGCCGCTGCCACTATACAAGTCACAGCTACTCTACAAATGTGATTCACGTGATCACAAACTTATATTTACTCAACTGTTCAGGAGTCGCCATCCGTCTACACCAACCATGGAGGAAATTGGCGGCGTGCTTGTCTTGCCATCTGTATCGATGGGGAATATTCCCCAGCTTACCGTCGACCTATTGATCCACACATTCAAGTTGGGGAGGGTAGGAAAGTTGGACTCCATTTACCTATATCCGTTCGCGTCACCTATTGACCGTGCTGCTGGTGAGCCGGCGGTTGATGGAGTATCTGGTGCATTGGAAGTGTACTACACTTCCAAGTACGATGGTATCACGGTTGTACAGCAACGCTCGCCGGTGCTTCCGCGGTTTGGAGAGGAGCACATTACAAAGGTGATCTTGCCGTTTATAGCTAAGCACAAGTTCGACAAGATTGTGGTGTTAGACTCATGTGATGCTGGCTTGAGTGAGGGTGATCGTGGCCGGATTGATGTTGTGATCAGTGAAGGGGCGTTGAGTTCTGAATTGGAAGCAATGTGCCTCACGGGATCTGAAGAGGCTAAAGTGCTGTCGGGCAGTCTTGCAGAGAGTACAGTCGAGGGTTTATCGCGGACTCTGCGCGCGCTTTCTGTCCACCTTTCCATGACTATTCTACTTGCACACGCATATGAGGGAGATAACTCGGAAGATGCGTCTCTCCTCGCGGATAAGGTAGCCACATTTTTGCACCTTTCGGTTCCAGAAACCTGGATCTCACCCATTAGCTGGCTAGGTATGTACGGCCTGCGGCCCATACCGGTTGCAATGGAAGAGGGTATGTTTGGGTAGGAAGTCTACACTATGAACGCTGTGCGGCATGACCGCATTAATAGTTAAATGCATACTCTATAGAAGCCGTGTAGCCATAGACACCCAATCCACATATTACCGCAACGGCTTTGTCGCTCAAATACGAAACGTGTCTGAAGGCTTCACGCTGGTGCACGTTGGTAATGTGCACCTCAATGAACGGTAAAGCTGTGCCGAGTAACGCATCGCGAATTCCTACAGAAGTGTGCGTGTAAGCACCGGCATTTATGACCACAAATCCCACGCCCTCTTTCTGTGCCTGATGAATACGGTCGATAATGAACCCCTCTGTGTTGCTCTGGAATACCAAGAGCTCTGAGCCGTTCTGCTTCGCAAGTGCTTGCCTCTTTCCCGCTTCCTCTATATCTTTGAGCGAAGTGGTCCCATATTTCTCGGGCTCCCTCGTCCCGAGAAGATTGAGGTTTGGTCCGTTAATCAATAGCACCTTCTTCACCATTTGAGTACTAGTAGCGTCGCTGCGGCTGGCTTGACTCATATCTCCATGCTTTATAATTTCTTTGTCATCGTGCTTAGTCATTGAATTTTCAAAAATGTGTACTCATCGCTTTGGAGAACTAAACGCTTCACTCCATCGGGCATGTCAGTTGTGGGTTCGTTGATCTTCTGCACGCACTGCGGTAACCTCTTGGAGTCACGCGGTGATGGTAGTAGTATTGCTTGTCAGTTATGTACAAGTCAATATCCCAAGTCTAAATTTGCAGACTTGCGGGTAGTGACAGCATCTTCACCCGAAGCGTTTCCGCTGAGTTTGCGCATGAAGAGGTCAGTGGTCAAGACTTCTTTGAAGAACGACGAGTTAGATGATGGTGCTACTATCAAAGAAAAATGTCCCAAGTGTGGTAATGAGGAGATGCAGTACCATACTTTGCAGTTGAGATCTGCCGATGAGGGTGCGACTGTATTCTACACATGTATCAGCTGTGGATACAGATTCCGGACGAATAATTAAACAGATATGTTTCGTGAATGGAAATGTGATGTTTCCTATTGCGCTCGGCAAACTGACTCTGTTATGTCAGTTTCAACTAGGTGATAAGCTCCTCCCATAATGGAGCTTTTCGAGAATGACGTCCAATAATTAAGAATATGAGAAGTTTGAAGCGCTGTTCCCCAAAGAAAACAGTTGGGTGATCAATTCTGATGAATCTCCGAAATAGGAGGGTAATTCGATTTCATTAAGGATGGGGAGAGGGAAGCTATGGAGACAGAAGAACCTGACGGATAATCAAAGACGCATATTTGAAGACAGGAAATGGTGCTGGAGAGTACGTTCAGCGCCAGATGTTAGGGATGCCCTAATCGCAGCAAGTTTGATATAAGTACATGTAGAATAGAAAAGTTATTAATCGCCACAACGGCTTAGACCTTTGCATACTCTATTTCGTTGGAGTTTTCGTACTCATACATATCCAACGCAACGATAGCGGAGTCACGGACTACTTCATCCTTGTCGTTCAAGAATGATTGTAAAACCGGCAAGCACTCGTCAGTAGCAATAGATCCTAAAGCCTCGGCGGCTTCGTGTCTAACCATTGGAGCTTCACGCTCATCCTTCAACACAACAATCAACAGGGGAACAGTAACAGGGTTACACAATTGTCCAAAAACATAAGCAATCTCGTGTTTGAAGAGTGCCAGAGGATCCAGGAATCCTGAAGCGAGAGCTAAGCATGCCTCATCAGTACCAAGGTCACGGAGTCTAAACATGGCACGGTAGCGCTCAAAAAGAGGCTCTGACTGGTCATTCAAGATGTGCTGCAACTTGTCTACCTTATCAGTCTTGTCCAGTGCCAATGGCGGAGCAGGGTCAATGGAGGTGTATGCACTCTTGGTCAAAATCTCCTCGCGGCTCTGACTTGAGCTCTCCCACTTGATGCGTTCTATAGCCAACTCGCACGTCTGTCTAATCTCCAAAAGGGGATCGTTCTCAAAGTACGTGCGTAACAAGTCTAAAGACTCTACATCCCCAAGCGCACCAAGAGCCTCTGCTGCCTCATGGCGCACCATGCACTGCTGCTCTTTGTCCTCGAGCACCTGGCGCAAGTATGGAGCGGCGATGAGATTCTTTGTCTGTCCGAGAACATATGCTACCTCGTGCTTCAACAACTCGGACTGGTCTTGAAAAGACTCCGCGATGTAGGCTAATGCCTTGCGAACCTCTTCAGGGTCAAAAGACTCACTGCCAATCGACTTGAGGTTAAAAAGCGCCCGAAAACGAATGGCCAACTTGACATCACCAGACTTGTTTACCAACACATCTCTCAACTGCTCTAATGACGCTGAATCGACATCTACCTCGCTCATCACGGCTATTTGGCGGTCAAGCTATTTGGGCGATGGGCTGAAATTTTTTGGCTCAGAGTGATGTTCTATTGTCCGAGGACGCGAAGAGTTTCTAATATTAAAAGATCTTTGACGGACGTTGGGGCCTTAGTATGCCTTCTCTGATCAAGGTCCGTCCTTTCCGAACTCTATAGGGTTCGTTTTGAACGAGGTATAGCCATATTGGTTGTGTCGCAAATTATGTCGCATTTGTGACACGTGATCAATTTTGCGACAACGTTGAAGAGTTTTCAGAATCAAAACTACGCACAATAGAGACGTCAGTAGTACACACGAAGATGGCGGGACAAGGCATGCCAGACCTTTCCAATGCCATAATGGCACAGGATGAAAGTGGAAGGCCGTTTATTATTGTGAGAGATCAAGGCAAGAAGCAGAGAAAGCACGGCTTGGAGGCGACTAAGTCGCACATTTTGGCTGCGAGATCCGTGGCGTCGATAGTCAAGACATCTTTGGGTCCCAGAGGCATGGACAAGATCTTAATCAGCCAAGACGGTGAGATCACCATTACCAACGACGGTGCGACTATTTTGTCGATGATGGATTTAGATAACGAAATTGCTAAGTTATTGGTGGAATTGTCGCGTTCGCAGGACGACGAGATTGGTGACGGGACTACAGGTGTGGTTGTTCTCGCAGGAGCACTTTTAGATCAGGCTTTGGAGTTGATTGAGAAGGGTATTCATCCCATTAAGATTGCCAATGGCTTTGACGAGGCGTGTAAGGTTGCGTGTGCACACTTGGATACCGTGGCAGACACCTTGGACACTGACACTTCCTCCGCTGAAGACCTGAACTTGTTGAAGGCAGCTAAGACGTCATTAGGGTCGAAGATCGTATCTAAGTCACACGATCAGTTTGCACAGATGGCTGTTGATGCTGTATTGGCAGTGGCAGACTTTGAGCGCAAGGACGTCGACTTTGAACTCATTAAGATGGAGAAGAAGGTTGGAGGATCGATCGAAGATTCATCACTCATCCGTGGTGTACTCTTAGACAAGGACTTCTCACACCCGCAAATGCCAAAAGTTGTTAAAGATGTCAAAATTGCCATTCTCACCTGCCCATTGGAACCTCCCAAGCCCAAGACCAAACACAAGTTAGATATTTCTACTACTGAGGAGTTCAAGGCTTTGCAGGAATACGAACAAAAGAAGTTTCAGGAGATGATTGACTGCATCAAGGCTAGCGGTGCCAACGTCGTTGCATGCCAGTGGGGTTTTGACGACGAGGCAAACCACTTACTCTTAGCCAACGGCTTGAATGCGATTCGCTGGATTGGTGGACTGGAGTTAGAATTGTTGGCCATTGCCACCAATGGGCGCATTGTTCCCCGTTTTGAAGACTTGACACCTGAAAAGTTAGGATCCGCTGCTCGCATTCGCGAATTGGAATTTGGTACGACGAGAGATCGTATGTTGGTTGTTGAGGAATGCTCAAACACCAAGGCTGTAACTTGCTTCATTAGGGGATCGAACCAGATGATTGTTGATGAGGGCGTGAGAGCGTTACACGACTCCTTGTGTGTTGTGCGTAACTTGATCAGAGATAGCAGAGTGGTTTACGGTGGTGGTGCCTCTGAGTTGACGTGCTCATTGGCAGTAACAGATGCAGCTGACAAGCAAAATGGTATCGACCAGTATGCTTTCCGTGCTTTTTCCAACGCGCTAGACACGATTGTCATGACCCTTGCTGAAAACTCGGGTTTAGATCCAATCGAGACATTGTCCACTTTGAAAGCAAAGCAAGTAGTCGAGAAATCGTCGCACTTGGGTGTGGACTGCTTGGGCAAAGGCTCTAATGACATGAAGGACTTGTTTGTCGTTGACCCATTGATTGGAAAGAAGCAACAGTTGTTGTTGGCCACTCAGTTGACCAGAATGATTTTAAAGATTAACGACGTCATCATCAGTGGCAAGGACGAGTACTAGGCTAAATACCAACGAGCCGTCTAGGGTTGGGCTGTAGAGTCTAGAAGATAATCGTATATAGAGAAGGAAATGGCTTCAAGAGCGCTACCAGAACGGTCGTGTGAAATTGCAAAATACACTGGTATCCAAAATGTCCGAGCGATTGCCTTCCAAGTTGTAGCCGACACGTCTCTCTTGGTGGGGAGGTAAACCTTGATTAGTTACTAGCTGAGTGCTACTGTTCTGTGCAATTTCTCTTTGATTGTATTGATTGACCACTTAGCTGACTTTCAAACATGGCTAGCATTGGTACTCCCGCGGTTGTCATGGACAACGGTACAGGGTTGACCAAGTTGGGGTTTGCCGGTAACGACTCGCCTTCATTCGTGTTTCCTACTGCAATCGCGACTTCACTGGCTCTGGCTAAGAACTCAAAGTCGACATCTTCAGGAAAAGCGTCGTTTTTGTCGTCGAAGCGTGGGTTGGAAGACTTGGACTTTCATATCGGCGACGATGCGTTGTCTGCAGCGCAGGGAGCCAACTACAACTTGTCCTACCCAATTAGACACGGTCAAATCGAAGACTGGGACCATATGGAGCGCTTCTGGGAGAAGTCAATCTTTAAGTACTTGAGATGTGAACCTGAGGACCATTACTTCTTGTTGACCGAGCCCCCCTTGAACCCGCCAGAGAACAGAGAAAGCACTGCTGAGATTATGTTCGAGTCATTCAACTGTGCTGGTTTGTACATTGCTGTTCAGGCTGTATTGGCTTTGGCAGCGTCCTGGACATCCTCTAAAGTGCAGGATAGGTCGTTGACCGGCACTGTGATTGACTCCGGTGATGGTGTAACGCATGTTATTCCCGTGGCAGACGGGTATGTGATTGGCACTGCAATCAAAAATATTCCGTTGGCAGGTAGGGATATAACCTTGTTTATTCAGCAACTATTGAGAGACCGTGGTGAGAGCGACACCAGTTTACAAACGGCTGAAAAAATCAAGCAGGACTTTTGCTACGTCTGTCCCGACATAGTCAAAGAATTCAGTAAGTTTGACAACCAGCCGCAAGAAAAGTTTGCACAATACGTGATCGAGTATGCAGACAAAAACAAGAGAAACGTTGTGGACGTGGGCTACGAGCGCTTCTTGGCTCCAGAGATCTTCTTCAATCCTGAAATATGTTCTCTGGACTACTTGACACCGTTGCCTCAGGTTGTTGATCTGGTTATCCAGGCTTCGCCGATTGATGTGCGCAAGCGGTTATACAAAAACATTGTTTTGTCAGGCGGATCTACCATGTTCAAAGACTTTGGTAGAAGGTTACAAAGAGACTTGAAGGGCTTGGCTAACGAGCGTATTGAACTCAGTGAAAGACTTAGTGGCGTCAAGAGCACTGGTGTAGATGTCCAGGTTATTTCCCATAAAAGGCAACGCAACGCTGTGTGGTTTGGTGGTTCATTGTTAGCCCAGACTGCAGAATTCAAAGGAAACTGTCACACCAAGAAGGACTACGACGAGTATGGGCCCAACATTGTGAGAAACTTTTCTCTTTTCTCGGTGCCATAGGTGCTTCGCATCAGGCTTTTTATCTGATAGGCCTGGTCTGATTTAAAAACTTCTTGCTATTCTATGTATAACAATACAAGACAAATAGACCGTCGACATCTACTAATCGTTGTGATGCTGTGTAGTATAATTTAGTTAAAGAGCCAATTGTCGTGCCTGGATCAAGTCTGTTTTTCAAGGTTGTGAAGGCGATCGATAAGCCCCAACAAGACCCCTACTTCCACCTCCACGAAATGTCCTCCAATCAGGCACAGGTGGACGTCGTGGCGTTAAACCAGATATTTAGTGGATTGAAATCGGCTAAGGAGGATGAACGGTCCCGATTCGCGCTGGACTTGCGTGACTACGTCGAGTCTGTGGCCAGCGATGTTCCATCCGAGCAGTTTATCTGGTATACGAATGACATCAATAAGAAGATCTTCGAGATTCTGCATGGCAAAGAACAGGCGGAGAAGTTAGGTAGTATCGCGGCCATGGATGCGTTAATTGACTTTGACTCGGGTGTTGGAGAGGAAAATGCCACAAAAACCGCAAGATTCTCCAACTATTTGGGCGGGTTGATACTTTCTAACGACTTGACAGTGATGAAAGCAGCTGCAAAGACGCTTGGTAAATTAGCTGTACCGGGCGGTGCATTGACTGGAGAAGTAGTTGATCATCAGGCCAAGAAAGCTTTGGAATGGCTTCAGGGAACTGACAAACAGCATGATAACAAGATACATCCGGCCATACTCATCATATCTGCATTGGCAGACAACGCTCCAATATTCCTTTACAACTACGTGAGTCCTGTGTTGGAGCGGTTGTGGATTCCTTTGAGCGACGTTAAGCTCGCTACGAGGTTAGACGCAGCAATTACTCTTCAAAAGTGCATCAAAATCACATATGACAGAGATCAATCTTCCCGCATATTGTGGCGCAAGCTACTTGATCAAGCCTCTAAGATTCTTAATGGTAATGATGCTAATGCAGACTATGGGTACGGGTCGGGCGTTGCAAATGGACACGATCAAAAAAGCTCTGGAACTGGGTATTCCACCGTCATTGCAAGCTCTTCTCACACCAGTGAATCAATTCATGGTGCATTGTTGGTTTACCGCGAACTCATCCAATATGAGCGCGACCCTTATGTGTGTGCGAAGTTTGAACAAATATACGAAAACAGCATGTTGTACAAGCAACACAAGTTCCCCATCATTAGGCAGGAATTAACAAATATATTTCCTTTGTTGTGCAAAGTGAATAGGGAAATCTTTGTCGAGAAGTATTTGCACAGAACCCTCTACTACTACTTATCACAGTTAAAAAAGTACAAGAATCACCACAATGAGGCAGCCAACACTGATAAGAGTGCAATTTTCAGGAGTATTGGACTAATCGCCTTAGAAGTCGGCAACCAGATGGCAACATACTTGGATGCTATATTAGACAATATAAGGGAGGGATTGTCGTACCCAACAAACTCGACTGTCCAACTGTTCCTCGTGAACTCTGTGATAAGCGAGTCGTCTCCAACAAATAATGCAAACCTTAACGCAATATCCGCGTCAGGATCTAGTGCTTCCAAGTACAGAACAAGCAGGAAAGAAACAGAGCCTGCTATATTTGATTGCATTGGAAAGTTATCAATTGCAATTGGGCCTGCATTAACTAAGCATTTACAAAGAGACATATTGGATATGATGTTTACAAATTGTTCTTTATCCATTCACATGCAAGACGTTTTACAAACACTCATAACTAATATCCCAACATTGACAAACCTAGTGAATCTGAAATTGCTCAATTTGCTAAGTTTGGTATTGTCGGGTAAGACTTTCCAACCACCCGGATCTCCATATGAACTGGTAAAGATGAACGAATCTCTTGCAAGGGACTATCGACTTGTTATGATATCTAGAGATACTGGTTTGAGTATCAACAATATATTGGCGAACCAAGAAAATTATGAAGCTCGGGATAGTAGTATTCTCATTCAAGCGTTGGAGATGTTGGCTCACTTCAATTTTGAAAATTATCTCCTTAACGAGTTCGTTAGGTATTGTACCGTCACTTATTTGGATCACAACAACGCTAAGGTGCGTCAAACAGCCACAATTACATCTTGTGAGATTTTTATTAAGGATCCGATTTGCCAACAAACAAGTGTGGATGCATTGAATGCTGTGAACGAAGTTTTGGATAAGTTGTTATCTATATCTATAACGGACCCCATCCCTGAGATTCGGTTGGAAGGTCTTAGATGTTTCGAAAATGCTGGAAATTTCGACCCGCAATTATCACAGGCTGGTAACGTGAGATTATTATTTATTGCATTAAATGATGAAGTATTCAGTTTGAGGAAAACGGCTATTAAAATTTTGGGCAGGTTATCAAGCATAAATCCAGCTTACATAGTCCCTTCTTTACGGAAGACTTTGATTCAATTAATTTCAAGGTTAGAATATGCTACAAGTGGCCGTAAGAAGGAAGAAAGTGCTACATTGTTGTCTTTGCTTATAGCTAATTCGAAAGAATTGACGAGACCTTATGTGAAACCGATTGTTGAAGCTTTACTTCCAAAAGCCAAAGACCCAAGTTCTTCAGTTGCATCTAGTGCAATCAACTGTCTCGGAAAGTTGGCAACAGTTGCTGGTGAAGATTTAAGACCTTTCATCCCGGAACTCATGCCACTTATCTTGGATACTTTTCAAGACCAAAGTTCATCATACAAACGCGATGCTGCATTGAAAGCTTTAGGTCAGATTGCATCTTGTTCTGGTTATGTTATTCAACCATTGTTAGATTTTCCCCAATTACTTGGTATGTTGGTAGGAATTCTTAAGCTGGAAACGTCAGCTAATATTAGAAGAGAGACTGTTAGGCTTTTGGGTATTTTAGGAGCATTGGATCCATACAAGCACCGCGAAGTTGAGCAGCATTCTAAAAGCATACCGGTGGAGCAGAACGCTCCTCCCGTTGATGTGGCGCTTCTCATGCAAGGAATGTCTCCTTCAAATGAAGAATATTATCCAACGGTCGCTATTAACAACTTGATGAGAATTCTTCGAGACCCTTCTTTAAGTACCCACCACACAAAGGTCATACAAGCCATTATGTACATATTTCAAACCCTAGGTTTGAGGTGTGTCTCATTTTTACCTCAAATCATTCCAGGTATCATTAATGTTATGCATACCTGTCAAAAATCTATGCTCAAGTTTTATCTCCAATCTTTGGGGGCATTGATTTTGATTGTAAAGCAGCACATTAGACCATTTTTGCCGGAGATATTCGAAGTTATTAAAGAATTTTTTGATAAAAATGTTCAGTTGAATATTCGGGTCATAATAATAAGCTTGGTTGAGTCAATTTCTAGAGCTTTGGAAGGCGAATTTAAAATGTTCTTACCTGAAGTGTTGACGATTATGTTGGAAGTTTTCGAAGAAGACAAGTCACTAAAAAGAGAGCCATCTTTACACGCCTTGAAAAGTTTTGTGGTGTTTGGCTGTAATATTGAGGAGTACGTACATATAATTGTACCAACAATCGTGAAAATGTTTGAATCCGGTCCCTTGGTTTTAAGACGGGCTGCCATCGAAACAATTGGACGGTTATCAAAGAGTGTATTATTGAACGATATGGCTTCAAGAATTATTCAACCGATCATTCGAGTTTTAAAGCTGGGAAATGATGAACTTAAAGTTGAAGCTATGAACACTTTGAGCTATTTGCTCCTTCAATTAGGAACTGAGTTTGGGGTATTTATCCCAGCAATAAAGAAAGTCTTGATTCAACAGAAAATCAATGCTCCTAAGTTTGACCTTTTGGTAGGCAAACTATTAAGTGGAGACCCCTTGCCAGCTCATTTGGATATTTACAAAGAGTATGATACACATCTGTACCATTTCAACATACCAGAAATGGATATTCCGTCTAAAAAGTTACCTGTGAACCAAGCGACTTTGAAGGCTGCATGGGATGTAAGTCAACGACGCAGTAAGGAAGATTGGCAAGAGTGGATAGGTCGCTTGAGTAAGGAACTCTTAAAGCAAAGTCCGTCGCATGCTATTAGGGCCTGCGCGGGTTTAGCTTCTGATTACTACCCCCTCGCTAAAGATCTTTTCAATGCTAGTTTTGCCAGTTGTTGGAGTGAGCTTTATTCCCAGCACCAGGAAGAATTAGTTCAATCTTTCTGCCAAGCTTTACAATCACCGAACAATCCACCCGAAATTCATCAAATCTTGTTGAACTTGGCTGAATTCATGGAGCATGACGATAAATCATTACCAATTGCCATTACCACACTTGGTCAATATGCACAGAGATGCCACGCTTATGCAAAGGCATTGCATTACAAAGAGTTGGAATTCTATGAAGAACCAACAACTCCTACGATCGAGTCATTAATTAGTATCAACAATCAGTTGCAGCAGTCTGATGCCGCTATCGGAATTTTAAAACATGCTCAGAAGCATCACGACTTGCAGTTAAAAGAAACGTGGTATGAGAAATTACAAAGATGGGATGATGCTTTAAAAGCATACAATGAAAGGGAAAAGCATGAGCCCAGCAATATGGAAGTGACTATGGGTAAGATGAGATGCTTACATGCATTAGGTGAATGGGAACAACTCTCTGAATTAGCAAGAAGCAAATGGGACGATTCTTCGAGTGATATTAAACGCGGGGTGGCTCCATTGGCTGCCGCCGCTTCTTGGGGATTGGGTCAGTGGGATCGTATGGACGCCTGTATACGCGTAATGAACGAAGAATCTCCTGACAAGGCCTTTTTCAACGCTATTTTGTCGCTTCACAGAAACAATTTTGATGATGCTACAAGCCACATTTTGAAAGCGAGAGATTTGCTTGTAACTGAAATCACTGCATTGGTAAGTGAAAGTTATACTAGAGCCTATGGCGTTGTGGTAAGAGTTCAAATGTTGGCTGAATTGGAGGAGATTATTAAGTACAAATGCTTGCCACAAGGATCAGAAAAGAGAGCTGTCATGCGTAAGACTTGGAATGCAAGACTTTTAGGATGTCAAAGAAACGTAGACATCTGGCAAAGGATGCTCAAAGTTAGGGCTTTGGTTATTAAACCGAAGCAAGACATGGATATGTGGATCAAGTTTGCAAATTTGTGCCGGAAATCAGGAAGGTTAAATCTAGCAGAGAAGTCTTTGAATTCATTGCAGGAGGAAGGTTCTTCTGATAACCCATCTAGAGCTCCGCCTCAAGTTGTTTATGCCCAATTGAAATACATGTGGGCAAAAGGTCAGCAAAAAGAAGCTTTGCGTCATTTAGTTGAATTCACGACCAGAATGTCTCAGGACTTAGGTTTGAATCCCAATGATTTGATAACTCAACCCTTACCGTCAGAAGGTCCTGGAATCCCGAAGCACGTTGAAGAGTATACCAAGTTACTTGCTAGATGTTTCTTAAAACAAGGTGAATGGCAGATCGCGTTGAACAGCAACTGGAGAACCGAAACATCTGAAATTATCTTGGGAGCCTACCTCTTGGCAACACACTTCGACAATAAATGGTACAAAGCTTGGCACAATTGGGCTCTAGCAAATTTCGAAGTTATTTCCTTGTACACCGATAACCAGAACAACAACAATGGATCTCAGCCTCCTGAAGCAGCAGAACAAAGCGAGCAGGTAACTGGGGTAGATGGGCAGGCTAAGCAGAATTCTTCTCAGCCTGCCAGCATGATTCCTGCTGATGCAGTTCAGCGTCATGTAATTCCGTCTATCAAGGGCTTTTTCCATTCAATAGCCTTATCTCACTCGAACTCTTTTCAGGATACATTGAGATTGCTTACCTTGTGGTTCAAATTTGGAGGCATCGCTGAAGCGGCACAGGCTATGGTGGAGGGTTTCAATATGATTAAGATTGACAATTGGTTGGAAGTTGTACCACAGTTGATTTCTCGAATTCACCAACCAAATCAAACTGTTAGCCGATCATTGTTTGGTTTGTTGGCTGATTTAGGTCGCGCGCACCCGCAGGCATTGGTTTACCCATTGGCAGTTGCAGTGACCTCTGAATCTGTTAGCAGAAAGAGAGCCGCTGAATCGATTATTGAAAAAATGCGTGTCCATTCATCTAATTTGGTTGATCAAGCAGAATTAGTTAGTCATGAGTTAATCCGTGTTGCGGTATTATGGCATGAGCAATGGTACGAAGGCTTAGAAGATGCTTCGAGACTCTTTTTTGGAGATCATAATGCTGAGAAGATGTTTGCGGTCTTGGAGCCGTTACACAAAATGTTGCAAAAAGGACCAGAAACCATGAGGGAATCAGCCTTTGCTACTACTTTTGGACGCGAATTGGCTGATGCTTTCGAATGGGTCTTGAACTTCCGCCGTACTAAGGACATCACAAACTTGAACCAGGCATGGGATATCTACTATAATGTGTTCAGAAGAATCAGTCGGCAATTACCTCAGCTTCAAAGCTTAGAATTGCAATACGTTTCTCCTAAATTAGAGGAAGCAAATAACTTGGACTTGGCTGTTCCGGGTACGTATAAGGCTGGCAAACCTGTCATTCGAATTATCAAATTTGACTCAACTTTTTCAGTCATTTCGTCAAAACAACGCCCTAGAAAACTTTCCTGCCGTGGTAGTGACGGTAAGGATTACCAGTATGCTTTGAAGGGGCATGAAGATATCAGACAGGATAACTTAGTGATGCAGCTTTTCGGCTTGGTGAATACGTTGTTGTTAAACGATCCTGAATGTTTTAAGAGACATTTAGACATTCAGAAGTATCCTGCAATTCCGTTGTCCCCTAAAGTCGGATTATTGGGCTGGGTACCTAATAGCGATACTTTCCACATCTTAATCAAGGAGTACCGAGATTCTAGAAAAATCATTTTCAATATTGAGCATTGTATCATGCTTCAAATGGCGCCTGATTATGATAGCTTGACTTTGTTGCAAAAGGTGGAAGTTTTCACAGGCGCATTAGACAACACAAGAGGTCAGGACTTGTACAAAGTGTTATGGCTTAAATCCAAAACATCTGAATCTTGGCTTGATCGCCGGACAACGTATACTCGCTCATTGGCAGTTATGTCTATGGTTGGCTATATTTTGGGATTAGGTGATCGCCACCCTTCGAACTTGATGCTCGACAGAATAACAGGTAAGGTCATTCATATCGATTTTGGTGACTGTTTCGAGGCTGCAATCTTACGTGAGAAATACCCTGAAAAGGTACCATTCCGTTTAACACGGATGCTCAATTTTGCAATGGAAGTCAGTGGTATAGAAGGTTCTTTCAGAATTACTTGTGAGCATGTAATGAGAGTATTAAGAGATAACAAGGAATCCTTAATGGCAATTTTAGAAGCATTTGCTTACGATCCCTTAATCAATTGGGGCTTCGATTTCCCAACGAAGGCCGTTGCCGAAGCCACCGGCTTGCGCGTACCTCAAGTGAATACCGTTGAGTTACTCAGAAGGGGTCAGATTGACGAGCAGGAAGCAGCAAGATTGACAAGACAGAACGAGCTCGAAATCAGGAATGCAAGAGCTGCATTGGTTTTGAAGCGCATCACAGATAAATTGACCGGCAATGACGTTAAACGACTTAGGGGACTTGATGTCACTACTCAAGTCGACAAGCTCATTCAACAAGCCACTAGTGTTGAAAATCTTTGTCAACACTATATTGGATGGTGTTCATTCTGGTAAATTAGAGATATGTAAAATGTCTATCATCGTTTATTCTATGGTACAAATGTAGAAAGATTTCCAAATAAAGCTACTGAATCTTCTTTGCGGCGTTAGTGAATCCACTACCTCTAAGAGTCAATGTCATATATTCTTCTTCTCCTGGGATGCCTTCTTCGGCTCCGTCCTTCAAGTGAGCTTCTGTGCCGAAGACAGCCTTTATGTCACGCAAAGTCCAAACCATATTTTCGTCAATTTGATCCTTGTGTACCTTGAGTCGACCAATGTCCTCTTTTCCAATAGCCATGTATGTTAAAGCCATCTGTAACTGATTTCTTCCCAATACGCAACTCTTACTTAATTCCTCCAAGAGTTCGTAAGCTACGCGCTCACCTAGTTCCTCCGGTAAAGAGCCAGCGACACCAACCCCTTCCGTCAATACACGCCATCCCTTCTTCAGTTCAGCAACCAAAGTAACGCCAAATCCAGGAGATTTACCTGAATTTTCTCCTCTCCACACATCAGCAGTGATATTCACATCAGCTCCGGTTGGTCTTAATACATTTCTTGCGGCATCAATAACCCTATTTACAACGGAAGGTGACACTCTAGTACAGTATGCCACGCCTCTGATAGCTGAGAACTTAGTTGTATCAAGGGCATGCAAAGTCAAAGGACCAGTAATCAAAGAATTGCAAAGGAAGTGCACTTCACCGCCACCGTTTGGTGGTGAGCCTCTCTTTAGTATGTGAAGCGATGCTTCACGAACCCCAAACTTTTCTAAAATGGGAATCAAGCCCCATTTGATTCCATCCACACCGGCATCATTAGTATGAGGGGAGGCAGTGAGTCCCTTGAAAACTATTGAAAACTTCTTCTTAGAGAATGGTGCCAAGTAGAGCATGGGTTCAATGAAGTAACCTACCGGCTTTGTCAATGGACAATTATGTGTCACCTCCCCTCCAATGATAATACCTGGTCTGTAAATGATGGTAGAACCTGTGTATGAAATCTCAATGTGCGAGCCATTAGTCACCGACTCTAAGAGACGCAAGAACAGCACCTCGTGGTCTTTGAGACCGGGGTTCAATTCGTTCGACCTTACCTTGGTGATCTTTATCGCCTTTCCGGCGAGAGTAGCGAGAATAAGACGGTTCCGAAAGTTTCGGTGACCTTCAAAGGTAATAATGTCACTCTTAGTAGTCATTGCAAGAAATCTCCACTCGCTGAAGTCACCCTTCTCGATACCTAGGTTTGGAAACTTTTCTGAAGTGAGATGAGCCGGAACTGTGCCACGTGATTTATCACGCGACTTTATTTCCGGGGCAATTTGGTGGCCAAGTCAAAAACATTAGTCGAAGGTAGGACAGTTGGCAGGGCAGGCTTATTGGCGCTACGTGCTAGTACCAAGCATATTCAATCGTTGTTAATTAAGGGGATCAACCTGTATACTATATAATGTCTTCACAAAACAAGAGGGGGAACGATTTGCAAGAGCTGGTTGCTGACCGAGGACACAAGCGACCAAGGAGAGGATTGAATAGCGACAAGCCAAAGGAAGAGCAAACTGATCAACTAGGTGTTCTTTTTGACGACCCCATACCAGGCTTCACGCGATCTGATGCGAACTTCTCTCAAGAGAGCAACTCGGGGTTAGCTACGACGCAAAGTCAGGCCTCGCCAGGCTCGTTGGGCCGTAGTACAGGGCTTGGGATGGACTACAGCAACTCAGGAAGTTTTTTAGATAGTGCAAACTTTGACTCGACTTCCGCGCAACCATTGAAGTATCTCGACTCGACCGCCCAGATGCGTTCGACTATTCAAGCTGGGGGTGCAGATGGCTTGGATAAATCCAAGTATGCCTCTCAACTTCCCCAAAGGCGAATGCCTTATCAGACATCGATGCCACAGCTCTCGCAAGTTCCTGGAGATTCTGGAGCCAAGCCTAATAAGCCAGAAGATGCTTCTAAGTTGAACGATGCAATCGCGGCTGCGGGTGTAGATTTGCATGCCGAAGAAGAGTTGTTACTCCAGCAACAACTAAACAGACGTCTGGACCTCTCAAAAGACTTGAAGCTGAATATTAAATCGAGCAAACCACCTACGTACTTGAATGCTTACCATGTTGCGTCGTTCATGAACCGAGTCGCCAGAGAAAATGGCGTTCAGCAAAACTTTCTCCAGGATGCGGAAATGTTAGAACTTATGCTGTCACTGTGTGAACACTGGATCTCAAATATACTAACTAAGACACTTTTACTTTCTCGTCATAGGCGCCGTGGTATCCCTATTCCCGCGCCATCCAACGTTGCTGGAGCTCAACCTGAACCCACAAAGTCCAATAGTAAGACTAAAAAGGTGACCCCAGCGCCCCCTGTACAGAGATCGCGCTTACTGAAGGAATTGAGAAATTTGGCTTTGAAGCAGAAAGAGTTGGAGGAGAAGAGAGTGAACAAGCGAATTGTTTTGGGCTTAGAGAAGAGTGCAGCGGAAGCATTTGCAGAGTCGCAGGGTGATTCAAAGGCTGGAGCCGAAGAAACCCTCCACAGAGCTGCAAACGCCACGGCGGCCATGATGGCAATGGGTGGCGGTGGTGGACGTAAAAAGTATTCGTGGATGACATCAGAACTGACCGGTAACGATGCAGCAAAGGGAGCAGCAGAGAAAGATGGCAAGGGTAAACAAAGCTCTATCATATCTGTAAGAGGTGACAATGGCTTGAGGTACCGCGAAATACGTACCGGAAATCAAGTCACTGTTAAAGACTTATTGGGAGTCTTGGAGGACGAGCGCATGGGTACAGAGAAAGCAGTAATAAAGGGCTATGCAAAACTTAAGGACTAGCTTATCACCTTTTAGTGATTGTTCCCAGGGAATCAACACTTATTATTCAAAATGTCAACTGCATCTATGAAACACATATCCTCAAAATCGATAAAAGGCATCCCACCTGTCTACCAGCTGTACCATCGCCATTACCTTAGGGGTGTTTGGTTCTTGTATTCTGAGTATTGTAAAATACTAATGCTATCCTGCCAAATTAGCCAAGACACGACTGTATAAATAAAAGTAAACAAGCAGTAGCGATTGCAAATCGTAGCCTCGCAGGCAAAATGGACTTCAACTTGTCTACCTACTTCAACTCGTTCGATGTGGAGAAGGAGCTGGATCTTGAAGAGCTGGAAATCAGTAGCAAGCTTGAGTCTGTGACAAATTTGTTAGCTAACAATCCTGACGCGGCCTATTTTAATAACGATTTGTTTGAGGATGTGGTGGACTTGGCGCACGGTTACAAAGTATTGGCTTCGAAGCAACAGAAGCAGCTTGCTTACTTGATAACGTCCTCTTTGAACGCGATTGCACAATCTGCAGTTCAAGTTATTCAGGGAGGAGACTTTATTGACTCCTTAGAAACTATCAAAGGACTGTTGGAAAGGTATGGCTACTTGATGTTTGTATTGGCCAAATTCTTGAGTAAGGAAGAGCATGGAAATATTTCAGGGAAGGCCAAAAATGCGGCTCAGACTGGAGCTATTATGAAATGGAAGGCTAATTGTGTTCAAGTGGAGGATTTATTGGTGGCTGTGAAGACAGTATTGAGTATCGACTTGAGTAAAGTATTTGTTACCACACCTGAGCGGGACCTGTACGTCGAGCTTTTCACGCGCCCCATTATAAATCTTATGGAAAGCCCTGAGCGAATGAAAGTGACGGCAATCAAGGTGTTAATGTTCAAGGTGCTATCGACAGCAGTGAAGTTTCATGGCCATGCCAACATTGTACAGCACTCAATTATTCAATGCCTTACGTACTACTTACACTTACCTCCATATATGGCAGAGCTCCTACATAACCTTGCTATTGACTATGACTATATGGTTCTAACAGAGGAAGTATTGCGTGAGATCTCTCAGACCCAATTTAATGCAAACGACACCAATGGACCAAAAGCAATATCAGAATTTTTAATCAAACTTTCTGAATTGAGCCCACGCTTGATATTAAAGCAAATGGCATGTATCTCAAAGTTGCTTGATAATAGCAACCAGACGTTGCGCTGTTCCGTGGTAGAAACTTGTGGCAACATTGTGGTAGATATACTAAAGTCATTGCAAAACGAAAGTGAAAATGATGGGTCTTCTTTGTCATCCGACGATCTGCAGGTGGATGGTTTGATGGAGTTGCTTCAGATGAGATGCTTGGACCAAAACCCATATGTGCGAACTAAAGCATTCCAAGCTTTGACCAAAGTTTCTGGATTGAAGGTAAAATTGACCAAAAATCGTCAAGTGATGATTCAATTAGCTGTGAGATCTCTTGATGATAGAAGTACTTTGGTTAGGCGGAATGCTATAAAGCTTATGTCAAAATTGCTTTTAACTCATCAATTTACCACTGCACATGGTTCACAATTGCTGCACAAGTTTTGGAAAGCACGATTGGATGAGGTGGAGCGAGAATTGCTTCAATATTTGCCAACTGCGATGTCAATTACGAAGCTGGTTCATAATGATCAGGAAGAGAATAAAAATGAAAGTGATGGGGAACAGGCTGATTCCGATGCTCTGAGTAACGTCCTGGATCTAATGGATATAGATAAAAAAGTCCAAAAAGACAGTGTGAACGAGGAAGTTGCCGTGAGTCTCGGCGAAAGTGGCAGTGAAGAGGATTACGAAGACAAGTCTACGAATGATGCCCTTTTCGAAGCATTACCTGACAATAATGCGCTTTATAGACTCAAACTAAAGGTCAATTATTACAAGGATGCTACGGGATTTATAGAGGCAATTCAACAAGGTACGAACGTCATTACGAGACTTCTCTTTTCAAGGAACAGAAATGAATCGATTGATTCTATGGACTTCTTAGTATTAGCCGATGCCTATGGTATAGAGAATGCTCGAGAAGGAATTCATCGAATGATCCACTTGGTATGGCTGAAAGGCTCATCTGACGAGGGAAAATCTGTACCTGTTCATCTCATTGACTGCTACAAGAACTTGTTTTTGATTGCCCCGCCCTCACTAAACAAGGTTGAACAGAATGCGTACGTGGCAAAGAATTTAATTTCATTGACCTTCGAGTCTTCTTTAGCTGACTTGGCTTCTTTGGAAAAGTTGCTTGGCATGATGTACGCTGAAAAGTTAATTGGGCCTGACGTCGTAAGGGTTTTATGGGAAATTTACAGCTATGACTTTAGTGAATCTCAGCCTGGGATAGATTTCGAAATTAATGCAAAGAAACAGCAGCATGGATCCATTATAGTTTTGGGTATGCTTGCTCTAGAAGACAAGCGGATTATACAGAAGGGCTTAGATTCCTTGCTAAGCATCGGCCTAGGTGAACGAGGAAGCAATGACTTGATTTTATGCAGGTACTCTTGCCTTGCACTTCAAAGAATTGTTACTGGATCTACTAAAACCGAATCAGGACCGGAAAGTATGGCTAGGGAGGCTGATACTGTTGAAAAATTGAAGGCGGTTTTACTACGTTACGAACAAGATCAAGAATGGTATGGAGTCGCTGAGCAAGCTATTGGTGCCCTCTTTCAAATTGCCTCAGCACCGGACCAAGAATGTTCAGACTTGATAAAGCAGAAGGCTGTCTCTGTTTTTGGCGAAAATAGAAATAGCAACGAGCTGCCAGAAATCGCTTTGTCCCAGCTTCTCTTTATTGTTGGTCATATTGCAGTAAAGACAATTGTGCATCTTGAAAGTTTAGAGACACGATTTAAAAAGAACAAGCATGCATCGGAAAGCAGACTTAACGACCCGTCGAAGCCTGTCGATGGAAATAAAGAAGACGGCGAGACTGAATTGGCTATGATCGGTGGAACCTCTGAAGACGATTTCAGCGATGCTATCATACACGTAAAGGAACGCGAACTTTTGTATGGCGAGAATTCCTTATTGGCAAGATTTGGGCCCCTTGTGAGGGAAATTTGTGCTAATAATAAAAACTATGATAACGAAATCCTACAACGTTCTGCTGTGCTTTGCATGTCTAAACTCATGTGCGTTTCCTCTATATACTGTGAGCAAAACCTCTCGTTACTCATAACAATCATGGAAAAGTCTGATGACCCAATTATAAGAAGTAACTGTGTTCTTGGCCTTGGCGATATGGCCGTCTGCTTTAATAACATTGTGGACGAAAGCACAGATTTCCTCTACCGCCGTCTTACAGACACAAATATCATGGTTCAGAGAACTTGTCTCATGACAGTCACATTTCTCATATTGGCTGGCCAAGTTAAGGTCAAAGGGCAATTATCTGCAATGGCTAAGTGCCTCGAAAACCCTGACCAAGGAATTAGTGATATGTGCCGCCTCTTTTTTGCTGAATTAGCAACCAAGGATAATGCTATCTACAACGGTTTTATTGACATTTTCAGTGGCTTATTGAATGATAAAACCTTAAGCAAAGATGCTTTAAAACGTATTGTGAAATTCTTGTTGTCCTTCATAGATAAAGAAAGGCACCAGCGCCAATTATCTGATAAGCTTCTAGTGAGACTCCAAAACTGTCTGAGCGAGGCTCAATGGGAAGATGTGGCATTTGTCTTGAACACTATACCCCTCAAGTCGGACGCCATCTCACTGGCACTAGAAGAAGGTTATAAGATGGTTCTGGCGCGCGAGGTTTAAGTAGCAAAGTGTGAATACAATAGGCATTGTATGTTGGTAGCGCTTGATTGTAGAAATTGAATAAATAACATTCAGGGTTAGTGTGGAACTTTCACGACGTCGTGTAAAATGGTATTCCGCTTGATACAGTCCAGTTTGCTACAGTTACTGGAGATATCTGGGTTAGATGAGAACAACTTGAAAGTATTGGTGTGTACACTCTTGTCGTTCCCGTTTGGTATTATATTTAAGCGTTTGCCGGATCGGAATTATACCCTCAAGAACGTGTACAATGTTTCGGTATCAGCATTCTACTTCTTTGGCATCCTTGGCCTTCATGATGGGCTTCAGACGTTATTGATCTCATCTATCGGCTGTTACTTTATTACCCGATACTTGAAGACGCCTCTGATGCCATGGGTCAATTTCATGTTCCTCATGTCACACTTGGCATACAATCACTTGAAAACTCAATTCTTCGTGGAGTACGATCCGTCTCTGATTGATATAACTGGCGCTCAGATGGTTCTAGTGATCAAATTGACGTCTTTTGGGTGGAATGTGTTCGATGGACAACAGCCAAAAGGACTGTTGAGCCCTTATCTCGAACAAAGAGCAGTCAGAAAGCATCCTAATTTGTTGCCTTATATTGGTTACGTGTTCTTCTATGCGTCACTCTTGACTGGACCTGCCTTCCACTACGCGGAGTATGACAAGTTTATCCATTCTACGTTGTTTGACGATGTCCCTGAAGATAAACGGCCTGGAAAACACAAGAGGCGTATTCCGCGGAGTGGAGTTCCTGCTTTCAAAAAGACTCTCCAAGGTTTTTTCTGGGCCTTCCTCTTCTTGAATGCATCAAAGTATGTGACCCTAGAGTACGTGTTGCTGGGCGAATTGGTTCAAAACCATGGCTTTTTCTTCCGCATCTTTTACTTTTGGGGATTAGGATTCCTGCACCGTCTCAAATATTACACTGTATGGTGTATTGCAGAAGGTGCGTGTATTCTCTGTGGTATTGGCTATAATGGATATGATGCCAGCACTGACCTGTTCAAATGGGATCGGGTGCAGAATATTGACCCGTGGTTGTTTGAAACTGGTCAAAATGTTCACACGTGCTTGGAGTCGTGGAATATGAACACCAACAAATGGCTCAAAAACTATGTGTACTTGCGTATAGTTAAACCGGGTAAGAAGCCCGGTTTCAAGAGTACGCTCTTTACGTTTGTTACTAGCGCTTTCTGGCATGGCACTAGACCAGGCTACTACTTAACCTTTGTCTCTGGAGCAATAATTCAGACTGTCGGGAAGATATACCGTCGTTACCTCCGTCCTATATTTTTGGAACGTGATGGCAAGACCCCTAAACCGTCAAAGAAATACTATGACATTGTGTGTTACTTTAGCACACAATTGGGATTCGGCTTGGTTGTTCAGCCCTTTGTCATTTTAGATTTCAGAAAGTCGATCTATTGCTGGTCAACCGTTTACTTCTACGTGCAAAGTCTTTCGGTGTTGACTATCTTTCTCTTCAAAGGGCCTTTCAGTGGCAAGATAATCAAATTTTGCAAGTCATTCCACGACGTGGAAAAGGCCAAGGCAGAGACACGCGTCAAGAACAAGTTATCCACGGATGAAGCTAACCAGGTACACCAGACCGTCAGTAGTATTTTGAACAAAAAGTCACAGGATGGCATCGCCGAATCACATGCTTTTTCCTCGTTGGGTTTACCCTCGTTGGAGGACCTCGAAGATATGAACACGGAGGAAATTGAAAAAGACTTGTCGGAGTTGGCCGACGTGTGGCAGTCTTTCAGAAAGCGCAGAGGTCTGATACAACAAGATGACTTTGTGGCATTGCGAGACGCCTATAACAATTTCACGACTGAGATTAATGAAATCTACACTAGCAGAACCCAGGAGATTTTGGAAGAAATCGGCTCTCGTAAAGAGACTTCGTAACACCTTATAGAACCGTTTAGTGAAGAAGTATAAGCAAGTTTCAGAGAAAAAGGCCAACTATACTAAGAAATTGAGATGAAGTACGAAAGAAAATGGATTCTCGTGAGAGAAATAGTCTATTTGTAGATTATTAAACGTCTACAAACTAAATTGTTCGATTTAAACTAGCAACTGATGTTTAAGATTGCTGCAGAACTTGCCGGTTGCTTATGTAATTTTCGATCGTGCATCACGTGTTGCTGGGGGTTTAAATTACGGAGGCGCTCCCGGTTGGGCACTTCACACTGTCAACGAGTATGATGTTTAGAGAGATACTACGGAGAAAAGGGGTGACGAGCGCCTGGAAGAGATTCAATTCCACTGACTCAAAGTCACCTACGGGTGTAGTTTTTATGAACATGGGAGGTCCAAGCAAGGTGAAGGAGACGTATGACTTCCTTTTACGTTTATTCTCGGATGGGGACTTGATTCCATTGGGTCCACTCCAGGGTCCTCTCGGAAAGTTCATTGCGTGGCGTCGGACACCTCAGATTGAGAAGCACTATGAGGAAATTGGGGGAGGCTCCCCAATTCGCTACTGGTCGGAGTATCAGGCCAAGAAAGTGTGCGAGCTCTTGGACACTTCCAATCCTGAAACCGCCCCTCACAAGCCGTACGTTGCGTTCCGTTATGCGAAACCTTTGACCGAGGACACTCTTCAAGACATGTTGAAAGATGGAGTCAAGCGTGCTGTTGCTTTCTCGCAGTACCCCCAGTTTTCGTACTCCACAACTGGATCTTCTGTAAATGAATTGTACAGACAGACACTCGTACACGATCCCGAGCGTACGATCAACTGGTCTTTGATTGACAGGTGGCCCAAGCAAAAGGGGTTAATTCAGGCCTTTGGAAAGAACATACAGGCTAAGTTGAATGAGTTTCCTGAAGAAGTACGTGACAAGGTTATTGTGTTATTCTCGGCTCATTCCTTGCCTATGGATGTTGTCAACAGAGGTGATTCTTACCCCGCTGAGGTTGCCAGCACTGTCTACGCTATTATGGAGTATCTCAAATTCAGCAACCCATACCGTTTGGTGTGGCAGTCCCAGGTTGGTCCGAAACCATGGTTGGGTGGCCAAACTGACAAAATCGTAAAAAGGTTGGAGCTCAAAAAAGAAGTGAAAGGAATTGTTTTGGTACCCGTTGCATTCACCTCGGACCACATTGAGACACTCCACGAATTAGATATAGAATTGCAGGAGGAACTCAAGAACCCGGAGCTTGTCAAACGTGCTGAATCGTTGAACGGAAACCAAGAGTTCATCACAGGCTTGGCTGATTTGGTCCTGGATCACTTGAAGAATGGGGACTTGTATTCAAAGCAGTTACAATTAGACTGTATCTTGGGTGGTGAAGGTGCTAAGGGTGTATTCAAGGACCCAGCCGAATTGTTTGGCGACCACTCTAAGAAGTAAACTATGTATTAAGCTACTAAACATTTTTCTTTAATATCTAATCAGAGAATTCGTCCTCTGGATCAAACAAATCAAGATTGAGCTGAACAGGTTCCTCTTTAGTATTCAGGCTCGACTTTTCGGTCCTGGTCCGAGGCTCATTGTGCCCATACTCGCCAAATGACTCCTTCCGAGAGCTGCGTTCCGGCGCGGCGATTGTTGGTACGCTCTCTTGTTCACCCAGCTCTTCCATTACCTTGTCATTTGTATTCGCTCCGGTAATGTCTGAAAGATCACCTATCTCACTTTTTATTATCTCGTCTGCCATCAATGAACTCTGCGCAAGCATACCTCGACGCATCGCATCTTCGGCAGGCCATATAAAGTTGTTTGGATGAACTTGGAATTGTACATTAGTTGCCGGAGCCTTCGTGAACTTGCTCAATTTCATAGCATACTTAAGAGCATCGTTGATGCCCACGCCATAGTCGTCCGCATTCTTGGACTCGCTATTCTTTCTCGCTGGTAGCCGCGGCAAACTCTTGAGCTGTCTTCTCAAAAGTGTCAACTCTAATAGAATGTGTCGCGCCTGCAGGTCTAGTTCGTCCTTCTCTCGCTGTAGCGACTCTATTTCTTCCCCGAGCTTCTGATGATTCTCAAGAGATCGTATCTCTGTCCCGAGGAGGTTGTTAGTCTTGATGATGTTCTCGACGTTCAGCACTAACTCTTCCTCTTTGAACTGAGCGACATTGGATGAGAGAAGTACTAATTCATTCTCTAGCTGCTTTATGTGCTTCACTATGGGTAGCTCGTGGAACTGTTCTAACTCGTTCTTGGTTGTTATCCTCGACTTTAAAGTGGACGAGTCAACGGGTAAGTTCTTGTCAGGATTGAGCGATGACGATACGTATGCACTGGGTGTTCCCGGAAGAGACAGTAGCCTCTGCAGAGAGTTGACTCGTGATGGGGCGAGAGAGTCTGCCTTCTTACGCTGTATCATAGTTTTCTGGCCAAAGATTCCTAGTGTGAATATCCGAAATAAGTTATTGCAAAACAGTGTATGGTCAAGCAAACAAATGTATTCGGAAGCGACTCACTGAGCGACGAAGAACAGAAGCCACCAACGGCTAGGAGTGTCCGAATCCCTGGACCGCATCAGGTACATGAGGTGCCAAAACCAGCGGGAGGTCAAGTCCTCGGGCTACATCAGGACAATAAGATGCCCAATCCAGCGATAGTAGCTGGACTCCACGAGGATCACAATGCCACAAGACTATCAAACACATCACTAGTCAATACAGTAGATGAAGATTATCTCAACTTCTCACTTGATGAAGATCTGACAAAAGATGATACACCCAAGAAAGACATAATAGAAGAGCTGAACCGTTTGGATAAGTCTCTCTTTGGAGGTAGCCACACATCAATGGGATTGCTGATGATGGAGCGAATGGGGTATAAAATTGGTGAAGCGTTAGGAAGTTCCGTAGGAACTGGGAATAAAGGACGAACTGAGCCGATTCCTATTTCATTCCGCCAAGATAGACGGGGAATTGGTGCGTCGGTTAATTCGTGGAAAGATAGCCCTGATGATGACATAGAGCCTTCTATTGATAACTATCAGCAGGTAGACCTTAACCTGTTTCGAAAAGTAGTTATTGAGAAGCGCAAGGTCAGTAATCTTCGAAACACGGTTACCAAGGTGATGAAATTATGCTTCGAGCTTAGTGGCGATGCAGAGAGAAGTGTTGAAGTTAACAAAGATGATGCTGATGATAAATTTCCTCTATGGAACAATCACTTACATTACAACAGTCGGGATAATACAAGAAACATAGTCGTCAATGATACAGATTATGAATATCTCTCACATAAGCTTACCTTATTACTAGTCTACTTACGCAACGAACATAATTATTGCTGGTACTGTGGTTCAATTTTTAGCAGTAGGACGGAGATGCTGGAGCTATGTCCTGGCATCACAGAAGAAGACCACGTACTAATATAATGCATTGTTTAAAAGTGCGTCCCGAGCCATCTTTGAATTCACATAGTGCTGGTTAATAATTACAGCACTATTAACCTCACCTTCGTCCATAGCACTGCTGAGTTGAGGGAAGTCTTCCTTCGAAATTTTGTCAAAGCGCAAGTTTGTCGAAGATATTTTTCCAAACGTGAGAGGACTAGGGCGGTGGTTTTTGGTGAAGTTGGATGATGGTTGACTCTTGTATCCTTCGCCAATGCTTTCCGTGCTATTATCCCACTTCACTTGCACATGACACCCGTTAATTTCCGATCCATACATAGATAACAAGGCGTTTTCAGCACCAGATCGCTCTAAAAATTTGATGCTGGCGCTGTTCAAATCACTTTCGAGTTGGCAATATATTATATGACCAAATGCAATGAAATGTGTAGCTAGTTCGTCCTCAGAACACTTTTCTTGAAGTCCGCTTACTCGAAGAGTCGTGTTGTACGGGTCAGTCGATGCTGATAGTTTTGGCTGTATTTGTGTAATGTTGATAGTATCCAACGTAGAAAGACTTCCAGCTGCAGGGGCGGATGATGCAGCAGAACTCCCTCCTTGTGCAAAAGTATTATTTCCAGGCGACTGTGATTGCAGATTATTGGTGCTGCTTGCTGCCATTCCTAGTCTTATTGCTCGACTTCCAATCACCTTGCCATTCATCTCGATGAGGGCCTTATTTTGTGCATCGGCATTATGAAAGCGCACAAATCCAAAACCTTTGGTTTGCTGTGTAACTGAGTCAAACATGATCTTAACCAGTGACACTTGATCCGGATATTTTTCATGAAACAGATTGTACAATATCTCTTCGGTAACATCAACTGCCAAATCTCCAATAAAGAGTGAGTGGTCGCTACGAGGTCCTGATGCTCTGAAATTGCTGGTACTAGGCGTACTTTGATTTGGTCTGCTCGATCGGCTGGTTCTGTTAAGCCGAAGTGTCTTGTTTTGGCCTGGAATCTGTAACCCATTCTTCAAAATAGCGGTTGCCGCAGCTGCTTCGCTTTCAAACGTCACAAAACAGTATCCTCTTGAGGGCACTACCCGGTCTCTCATTATCTTCACAGATTTAGGCTTTTCTCCAAAAGCGGCCCAAATACTGAGTATCGATTCTTCTGTCCAAGCAGGGTCCAAGTCCCCCATCCACAATTGGTCCAGGTCATCTGACGTTTTGTCTGCAGCATAGTTTGTCGAATTGAGCTTTTGAAACCTAGACAGACCCTGGCTTTGGTAGCCACTCTGGTACTGATTCTGGTAGTTGTTACTATGATAATTGCCATTCTGATAGTTGTTATTCTTAGCAAAAGGTTTCCTTGGGTAGTTACCCCTACTGCCATAGTTACCCTGGACACCATCCTGTCGGCTATTTGCACCCAGCCCATGACTATCAAATCGCCTTCCCTGAGACTTGTTTGATGATGAGTATCTCAGTCGATAGCTAGTATCGTGAGAATTGTATGACATAGTTGGAGCTTACTCCTTTCTTAGGCGTTGTGGTGTATTGTGTCAATTGCAATTGTTCATTTTCGCACCATTTTCATTATGTGCAGATCAATGCGCTAGCCCCACACATTAATGTTGCAAAGAATTTTCTCGTTGTAAATGCGATCGAGTGCTGTCCTATTCCGATGTATCCACTCATGATTGAAGCATTGGGAAACGCTCATCCGGCAATTGGGGTTCACATTTATCAAACTTTTTATAAAATTCTTTGCTAAAGAGCTTATTGTAGAAAGCTGCAAAATTTCAAAAGAAAGATGTCCCTTTAATACGCTTGATATAATTTTATCTCTACTTCCGTCTGCGTAAAAAGGCGACACACCAGAGAGAAGGACATACGTCATAACACCTAAAGACCACATGTCACACTTGTAGTCATAGCCTTGCATATATTTTCTGTCGGGTTTCTTCTTAATCAGCGCACAGTGCTCATCCCGTTCAAAGGAAAAGACTTCGGGAGCGGCATATTCAATAGTTCCAACTATTGTCGCAGTTCTCTGACTGACTGAAGACAAACGTTTTGCAATGCCAAAGTCGCAGAGGAATATTTTTGTGCCAGGAGAAGGAACTTGAAGCAAGACGTTGTCTAGCTTCAAATCACGGTGAATTATATGCAACTCGTTGTGGAGATAGTCTAACGTCTTGAGGAGCTGGAAAACGATTAATATTGCTTCGCTTTCAGAAATGGCTTTAATTCTATCTCCTCTAACCATATACGAGAATAAATCACCGCCGCATATTAGCTCCTCAAATATGTAAAAATTGTCGCCCAATATGAGGGCTTCGTGGATCTTTATGATATTTGGCTAGAGTATTAGTATGATTGAAGGGCGACATTTTGAGAGACTTACGTGATTGATTTGCTTCAATATTGAAGCTTCCTGGAGCGATGAAATATCACCTCGGCAAAACTGCAGCTTTGTGTTTTTAACAATCTTTACCGCAAAAGTGTTGCGCATAGACTTGTGCCTGGCAGTGTGAATCAGACCAAAAGATCCTGCACCAAGCTTCTGCAGCATCACTTGCCAGTCCCCAACACGAATAAAGTCTTCATTCCCATTCACTCTAGTTTCCCCGTCGCAAAACTCAAACATGAAGCTCAATGAGCACTTCATACTCACAACATCCCCGTGATGTAAGCCTACCACCCCGCCCAGCCCGACAGGCTGGGAGTTGACACACACTCCGTTCCGCGAAACGTCTTTGAGATAAACCAAAATAGGAGAATCCTCCTCAAACTGCGTCACCCATACAATAAAGTGAACCAGAGACACTGCAGAATCATAGAGGATAACGTCGCATATAGTAGAATCCCGTCCAATTTTGACGATTCCACGCAGAAGAACTGGAAAAGACCTGTTCTCGAAACTTCCCCAACCCATGCTTTTCTCAAAAAAGTCCCTGCTGCAGTCGATACGAGACCTACTCATAGCCCGAAACTGTCCAACAAAACTCATTTCCGATGAAAAGAATGTGTCGTGCTATCGTTTGGCAGCCATTTGTAGTTTTGGGCTACGCAGTTTTGGCAGCCATTTTGGGTAGCAGCGTAATTGTGCAATACACGACCCAAAGAATATCACCCACACGAAAAGCACCACTGGAGTAGAAGAGGCGCATTTCGACCACGCAGAAGCTAATTATCTAAGATGTTTCCTGCTGCTAGAAGATGCGGACGTCCCGTGAGATCTGTGTTCCGGTCTATGAGAAGAAACCAGAGCTCTAGTGCTGAGAGCGGAGAGGCCAACTTCAATAACAAGTACGCGTTCAATACGAACCCACCTCCCGTGCACGAGTACTGGAACTACCGCAACGCCACCGTGTTACTCGCATTTGCCCCGTTATACTACATTGCAGCATCTTCCGGAAAGTACCTTGGCGGTGGTGTGTCGTATGCCGACGCTGTAAGGCTGATTGCCGACGCTGAGGACTCGCCCGTGAACAAGCTCAAGTTCGGAGAGGTGCCGCCCGCATCGGCCTAAGCATGAGCCTTCAGCCATCCAGGGAGGTCCAGGGAGGTCCAGGGAGTCCCGGTCTAGAGGCCACTGCCCGCCAGTTGTAAACATATATAGGCCACTGTAAAGCATCATAGATTACATAATCAATGTCACCTATTTTTCACGTTGAGTTTTATTGGCTAATTGGCTTAAGAAGAGTGTTTACCAGTAACTGACCGCCTTAATGATTGGTAGGGTCGGCTTGCGTAGCTGTTTAAGCGGGTACCGCATGACTCCCCGTGCTGTGACCACTGCTCGCTTTTTGACTACCAAGAACACTATCGTGGACCACACCACTGGCCGTGTCATCACATTGACGGACCCTAGCAAGCCAGAGATTGCAGACTACCCCAACCCTGCCCCAGTCCTCGCTCAGAGTAAAGACCCATATGGCAAGTATGACGACCAGCAGAACAGAAGAAACCTCAATGACCCTGTCAATATTGATGAGGACTTGTACGATATATGGTCACCCGACGTGTTTGACCCAGTTTCTGACAAAACCGCATTAATCCGTAATGCTATCTTCTTCTCGTCCGTGATTGGTGTCGGAACGTTGGCCTGGTACTTCCAGGCGAACCCTGAGAAACCAGCAATGCCCAGGTCCTACCCTTACGGCGGTTTGGCGAAGACGTTGGGCTCTGGTCGCCCAGAGGATGACGAGTTTTACCGTGTCAGGCCCGACCTCGAAGCAGAACGCGAACTCGGTTTCTTGGCCGACGATGAAGATATCCTGAGCAACAGGCAGGTATACGAAGAGGCAAACGCTGAGTTCATCAAGGCTTAAAGTACATTAGCTAAACTAGATCATTACATTATTGAAAATCCATCCACACATATCTGCTGGTTCTACCAGTCGCGCCCCGACTGTAAACTCTCAGGGGTAAAGACCATTAGTAGAAGCCATACACAGTTTCAATGCTGAGGCGACGACGGCAGAGGCGCGGTATATATATCCTGCATACACAAATTGCACTTTTAAAATTCAGATATCCGCGTACTAACCTACAGTAGGCTAGTCAACCATCAGACACGGTACGGCTATAGTTGCGGAGCACGCTCAAAATGGTAACGAGCGATGCACGAAAAAGGTCTCTGCTGCGTCTCAAACTGAATGCACTTGCATCTGGAGATAGTAGCGCGGAGATCGCTCTGTCGCGTCCAGATTTGAGTGCTCTGCCTTCGGCAAAACGGCAAAAACGAACTGGTCGACCATCAAGCAAGCCAAATGGCGGGTCGAAACTATCAAAGTCGGCTTCAGAAGTAGTTGCAGAATCAGTGATACCCAAAACAAAGGAAGAATTGTTGGCGGATATTCTAACTAAGTTTAGTTTATCCATCAATGAGTTATTCCAGCTTAAAGAGTACAAATCATTGACTGATTGGAAACCCTCAGACTTCTCAGTTCCGTTAATAAAGGATAAAATTGCTCCGCTATACGAATCATATTTGAAGGCGCCGCAGAATAAAATATCGTGGGATGCAGAAATCGAGAATCAAGCTCTGTTGTCAGACTTGCCCCTCCGGTTGCAAAAGAAAACCTTACAAGGAATAGAAGACAAGTTACTTGCTAAGTTCCCTTTTAAGAACTCTGTCATAGAAGAGAGTATGAAGAAAGAAATTGAGTTGATGACCCGTTTGAAGGAGGACAATGTTACGAAATCGCCGGCAGTGTCAGCAAAATCCTTCAAGAAAGAAGATTCAAAGCCGAAGTCGAAAAAGGCTGACAATAGCAACAGAAAGCCTGCTGCTAAAATTCTGAAAACTGCCGAAGTGGAATCAGATGATGGAGATGAACTCGAAGACGACGATGATGTAGAGGATGATTCTGGTGAAGACACAAAAGAAGCTATTAAAGGACTGAAATCGACCAGGAGTCGGCTCAAGTTTGTGAAATTTTCTATCCCAGCTCCCATTGTCACACATCCGTCACACATACCATCATGGAGATCAGAGCCTCAGAACTTGAATGGGTCTATCGTTGACGTGGACAAACGAATAATCGATTATAAGCCAAAGCCTATAGCCCTCATCAGAAAGCCAGACGGAAAGCTTCATGCTCCAGGCATCCAGGAGAAAATATCAAAGTTTTTGGAAACAAACTACAGGTCACCAATAATAGACGAGTCAAATATGCCAGATTTTAATAACAGTACTGATGAGTACGAAAGGATTATGTTGCAACAAGAAGAGATGTTAAGCAAGATTCACAGAAAGACGATGTTTGACAACACTATGGAGCTTAATGGAGACAAAATTGAGCTCAGGAAGATTGTGTTACCACTGACTTCCTCGAAGGTTATTTCTGACCCGTTTAGAGATACAGGAACTATTGTACCTAAAATCCAAGGCGCCACTAATAATCTCACGCACATGGATCACTTCCTTATTCAAGGAGTGTCTTTTTCTAAAATACACCTGCAAATGCGAAAGCAACATCAATTGAGGACGCGAAAAGTAGCACAAATGATTGAGCAACATTTTAAAAAGAAGAAGGGAGAGAAAGACAGACTTGCAAAAGAACAAGAACAAAACTTGAAAAAGATTGGCCGCATGGCTATGCAAGCGGTCAAGAAGAGATGGGTACAAGCTAATAAAGTTTACGGCTATATTCAACAACAGAAGGAAGAAGAGATAAAGAAGATTAAGGGAAGAGAACATTTGAGTCAAATGTTGGAACATTCAACCCAACTTTTAGAGGCCCAGTTAAGCAAGAACCCTGCCGCCGCATCATTGAATGACACAAGCGCTCCTGAAGGTAGTGATGAGGAATCCGACTCAGATCCAAGAGACGATTCCCACTCAGACTCTGATGATCATCTTAGTTCCAGTGATGATGAGGAAGAAGTGGATAACCAGGAGGGAGGCAATCTTTCGGAAAGAGCAGATACTGCAGACGCCGAGAATGATATCGAATTATCGGTGGATCAATTACGCTTGAAGTATGCTAATATGGAATCATTTTCAAAATCACAATCACCTGCGACTGCCTCTGAGGAGAATCTCAGTATGAATATTTCAGAGAAGGAATCTGACAAAGAATCAGTTGGTGCCAATGGAGAAGAACTTAGCTCGGAAACTGACCCAATAGATGCTAATACTCAGGTTGAGTACACAGATGAACAAAAGAAACTTCTTCAAGAAATCAATGATGAAGATCTGTCAAATTCAATCCTTGGATCTGAGTCAAGCTCAAGTCTTGACTCCGATACTGATTCTACTGATGCAAGCATGAGTGAGGACGAGCCTTCACACTCCAAGGCAAATAGAAATCCGTCCGGTTTGGCTTCTTTATTTGGATCGTCGGTTCAAGATGATGATGAGAATGAAGACGGTGAAGTCCTGAGTGAGAACGAGTCTTACCTGGAAAATGAGTCCGAGGCTAAGGATGATGATGTTCTGAAAACCAAAAACGTTACGGAAGAAAAATCAGGAAGAGAAGAAATAGTTAACGGATCTATAGTGAAGGATGTCGAGCTTCCTTCATTGTTACGAGGAACATTACGTCCTTATCAGAAACAAGGTTTAAACTGGTTGGCCAGCTTATACAATAATAATACAAACGGTATTTTGGCTGATGAGATGGGATTAGGCAAGACCATACAAACAATATCGTTATTATCATACTTGGCATGCGAGCACCATATTTGGGGACCTCATTTAATTATTGTCCCCACGTCAGTTATGCTTAATTGGGAAATGGAGTTTAAGAAGTTTGCTCCGGGGTTTAAGGTTATGACCTACTATGGTTCTCCGCAGCAAAGAGCCATGAAAAGAAAAGGTTGGAACAAGCCTAATGCTTTTCATGTTTGCATTACATCCTACCAATTAGTTGTTCACGATCACCAATCATTCAAAAGACGTAGGTGGAGATATATGATTTTGGATGAAGCGCATAATATTAAGAACTTCCGCTCTACCCGGTGGAAGGCTTTACTTAACTTCAATACGGAGAACAGATTACTTCTCACTGGTACTCCTTTGCAAAATAACTTGATTGAGTTATGGTCATTGTTATACTTTTTGATGCCATCTTCAAAAGCAAGTCAGGCCATGCCAGATGGCTTTGCGAACTTAGAGAATTTTCAAACTTGGTTTGGTAGACCAGTTGACAGGATATTAGAGCAGGCTAGTGCTGTAACTAATACAGATGTGATAGATGAGAACTACAGTTCCACGAATAAGTTAGATGCTGAAACAAGGAATACCGTAGCGCGGTTGCACCAAGTATTGCGGCCCTACTTACTTCGTCGCTTAAAAAAAGACGTTGAGAAACAAATGCCAGGCAAGTACGAACATATTGTGTACTGTCGTCTATCTAATAGACAGCGTTATTTGTATGATGATTTCATGTCAAGGGCAAAAACGAAGGAAACTTTAGCTTCAGGAAACTATTTGTCTATCATCAACTGTTTGATGCAGCTTAGAAAGGTATGCAATCATCCTGATTTATTTGAAGTGAGACCTATTGTGACTTCATATGCTATTCCGAGATCTGTATCGCATTCATTCCGCTCGATAGATAAGGCGCTTAGAAAGGATTTAACTGACTCAAGTTTTAAAGACAGAGTGAATCTACAAGTGCTTAATATGGACATCACAAGTCAAGATGAACTGGATTACTTTGTTGCTCAGTCCACTGCCAAGCTCCAAACTATACAAGCTATTGATGAGCAGGTTCAAGAATTGACTAAATTGGTTGACGCTGGTGCTGAGTTTGGCAAGCCGGACTTTAGCGATCACTTCAAATACTATCAGTATATGAAGGCTAAGGAGCAGTTAGAAGCAAGAGAAAAGTTAAGCCACGTCCTTTACTTGAACAAATTACGTTGTGGTAGAACCCCCCTTTATGGGGCATCCTTGTTGAGGTTTTTGAAACTGGCGACGGTTCCGAAGTTAAATACTGACATTTATGAGAGCTTCCATATTTCGATTTCTGACAGGGTAGAAAGCATGAATGACACTATAGAGAAATTTTCTGTTTTAACGCCTGCTGTGGTTGCTTTAGACATGAAAGATCAGCTTATTCCTGTTTCTGTTCAAAAGAAAGTTATGGAAGAAGTTGCGAGTAACAAAATTGAGAATCCTTTTAGTAAGTCACAGGTTAAACTTTCCATTGCTTTTCCCGACAAGTCCTTATTACAGTATGATTGTGGCAAACTTCAAAAGCTCGCCTCATTATTACAAGATCTAACTTCGAAAGGCCACCGCGCTCTTATTTTCACTCAGATGACCAAGGTTCTTGACATTCTTGAACAATTTTTGAATATTCATGGCTACCGCTACATGCGCTTGGACGGATCCACTAAAATCGAGGATCGTCAATTGTTAACTGAAACTTTCAACCGTGATAACAGAATTCCTGTCTTCATATTGTCCACTCGTTCTGGTGGATTGGGTATCAACTTGACAGGCGCCGACACCGTCATTTTTTACGACTCAGACTGGAATCCTGCTATGGACAAGCAGTGCCAAGATAGATGCCATAGAATTGGCCAGAGCAGAGACGTTCACATTTATCGATTCGTCTCTGAATACACAATCGAGTCCAACATCTTAAAGAAGGCCAACCAAAAGCGCCAATTAGACAATGTGGTGATTCAAGAGGGAGAATTTACTACAGATTATCTTGGAAAGTTTTCTGTCCGTGATTTGGTCACCGGTACTGGATTAGTCGACGGAGTCCTGGATGCACCAATTGAGTCCATCGCTGGTGGTGGTGGTAGCGTCGAAACTATCTTAGCCCAAGCCGAAGACGAGGATGATAGAGCTGCCGCTTCTGCAGCTATGAAAGAGGTTGAGCTCGATGTTGAGGACTTTGATGAAGAAAACAAACCTGATACAGCAGGAGCTACTCCAACTCCTGGACCTGAAGATGGCAATACACCTAACCTGTCAACTGTCGGTCTGAATGGTCCGAATATTGCCGTTGCTAATGATCAAACCTTGTCCAATCTAGCAACTGTACCTGGGGACGTTGCTGACCTTGATTTTGAGGAAGGCATAGGACATATTGATGAGTACATGTTGAGATTCATGTCCGATGGTCACTACTTCGATTAAATACTACAATGTAAATATATCCTAATTAATGTACTATTAAGCATCCCCAGTCTTAAGTTCATGTCATTAATTGCATGCGGAATGTGCTAAATTCCGGAATATGATCAGCTGATGGTCGGATGTCACAAGAGCAAAATTAATATGCAAGTTAAGCGAGTTACAAAGATCACTTTTAGTAGAAACTGAGGAAATTCTTCCACAATTTCACCGCCTAGGCAGTAACGAGTAGTAACATGAACTCTTAAGTCCCATTTGTCTCTTTTATGAGGTGTAACGTCAATTTTGCTAATAACTTTCAACAAACCAGACAATTCTTGCTTGTGGCACGTGATCATTATTGGATCACGTGCATATCGTTGAATGTAAAAAGAGATTACCGGCGACCCAGAGCGAACAGGATCTAATCATTTCGATAGCGCTGAACCGAATCATGTCATCGGGTATCCAATCATTGTTGAAGACGGAGAAGGAGGCTGCTGAGCTTGTCAACGAGGCTAGAAAGTATAGAGCGAGCCGTTTGAAGACAGCCAAAGCCGACTCACTGAAGGAAGTTGAGGCCTACAAGAAGCAAAAAGAAGCTGAGTTGAAGGCGTACGAGGACAAGCACGCCGGTTTGAACGAGACAGTTGATAAGGAAGCCGATGCCAGAGTTGAGAAAGAATTGATTGCGATCAAGGAGACCTATAAGGGAAAGAAGGCTGATGTTGTCAAGTTGTTGGTTGACGCGGCCACGAAGCCTACTCCTGAATTGCACATCAATGGTGCTTAAGGGACAGAAAAGAAAGTCTCGATTAACTAGAGCTAACTACTGACCCTTAATATTCAATTCATGCAAACATCTTTATCGTTTTATATAAGTCTTTGATATGCATATGTTGTCATTTATATGTCATATTAACTGTTACACTTCATTACTCATTACTATGCACCTGACTTTGACAAAGTCTTGACTGCCTGTACAATCTTCCATGTCCGTATGTCATAGCTGGCAATATTCAAGCTTTTGATGAAATTCCAAGCCTGCTTGTCGTCCTTAATAGGGTAGTCCAAAGGAGGCGGAATTTTCGTCGCCACACCTAGTGCGCGCAAGAGAGGCTTGTCTATGATTACAGATTTGGCCAAGCATAAACCAGTAAGGCCCTCTTCACCTCCAAACTTTCCGTAACCAGATTTCTTGACTCCACCAAAGGGCAATTGTGCAAGATAGTATGTAGCAAAATCGTTTATAGCAACATTACCTGTCTCGAGTCGGTTAGCAATATCATTTAACTCTGCTATGTCACTACCAAAAACTGAGGCACCCAATCCAAAGTCATTGGCATTAGAAATTCTAATTGCTTCTTCAGTGTCTTGTGCCTTAATCATGGTCAAAATTGGCCCAAATACCTCATTGTGGAAGATGTCCATACTCTCGTCAACATCAATTAACAATGTAGGCTCGAAGTAATGTCCCTGGGGATAGTTCGGATGCTGGTATCGCTTGCCGCCAAACTTCAATGTGGCGCCTTTTGACACAGCGTCACGAATTAATTCTTCCATTGCCTTGAAACGATTATCGGATATCATGGCTCCCATATCTATCTCATCTAATTGATCAATATCTGAACCTAATCTTAAGGTGGGTATTCTCTCTGTAAAGATCTTTACTAACGCGTCATACGACTTTGGCAAGCATACCACTCGTTCGATCCCAATGCAGTTCTGACCCGCACTTTGGAATGTTCCTCGCATTATAATTGATGAAACAGCCTCTAAATTCTTGGTACTATCAGTCACAATAAATGAATCCTTTCCCCCGAGCTCTATAACACATGGGGTGAGCTCTTTGGCCGCATTTACAAGTATCTTCTGCGCTACCGGCTCGGAACCGATAAAAGTAATGTGCTTGATTTGAGGATGTTGAACAAAGTACTCGGCGTCTTCAGGGTAGCAGAAGCATAACTGAACCAAATCTTGATCAATATTCAACAGTTCAAGCACCATCTTGACCAACATGATAAACCATTGTGACGACCACACAACTTGTTCCGAACATTTAACCACAATCGCATTGCCACTAAAGATGGCAGCAATTATAGGTCCCATGAGGTTGTGGAAAGGGTAGTTCCACAGAACAATACTCGCAACAACGCCCAAAGGCTCGTACCGAACTTCGGCATTCTTCATTAACCCTAAGAATCGATTTGATGGGCCAGGCCGCTGTGACGGCTTCAATGCCCGCTCTCCGTTGGCAATTATCCAATTCAATTTCTCTAATGTAACAAAGATCTCGCCCATCAGGGCGTCGAGCTTGGTCTTTCCTGAGTCGCGACAAGCAACTCTCGTGATATCTTCTTGGTTATCCAAAATGTAGCGGTTAAGAGTACGCAATACCTGCCTTCTCAAACCAAACAGGGTCTTCAGCCACTTCTTTTGTGCGGCTTTTGCCCTCATAATCTGCGAATTCATCTCCTCGCGTGAAGTAACAGGAAAGGTCCCCAAATGCTGGCCCGTGGCCGGACAATAACTCTGAATCATATTCGGTTGCGACGGAACTCTAACACTAAGATTGGCCGCGTATAAGCGCTTCCCTTTCCAGTGTTTCTTAGCCTCGTCCGGAATCATCACCATCAACTTCTTGGGCTCTTCAAGCTTGTTGTATCTATTCGGTGTGTTTGTTACATACTTCAGATACAAGAACCAAAACAAAGGTAGAATCACGCATATGAAGAACGTGGTGGATATTTGAAGCTGCCATTGCCCTTCGAGCAGGCTTAAATCTATGTCAATCATTGCACAGCTGTCCGACTGTGCGCGGATTAATTGCTCGATTTTCGGCTCTGATTTTGAACTTGTTAAATCGTAAACCTGATACAAACTCAAATTGATAAATTTTGTCGGTTTTACTAAAAATGAGAGAAAAAGGTTGCAATCGGCCGTTTAAATCATTATACTAAGAATAGGCGCAAGTGTTAATCTTTCAAAGAATTAAAATCGACTAATATATGATGTTTGTGTTTAATATTTTGATTTACTTCAGTATGAAACCGGGCGAGAGCGCCGAACTATCTTGTTTTAACTGGCCTACACGGATATTTCACTGTTCTTCGTTCTCCAAGTCGTCAAGGTCCAAAAAATCTTGACCTTCGCCAGTAGATTCTAGCACAATTTGGCCAAGTAAGTCATGGTTAATGTAACTTGCCATAGAATCGACAATGCTATCGCCATTACTAGAAAGTCCTGTGAATTCGTTGTATTCGACCGTCAGGTCTTTTGGAGGGAGAGCATCATACTCCATCACATCAGTTCTAGACCAAAATGCCTGAGGAAGTTTCGCCATCATTTTGCTTTCACCAGACAAGACAACAAACCGCAACAAATTGAACGGGATTTCTTCTTGGGAAGCCTTGGATGTTGAACCAACGCCAAATATGCCGAATATGGAAGATGCGAATGTGGCTTGACTCTTTTTGGGAGCAGTTTTAAACAACTCTGTTAGCTCATCATTCAAGAATTGTCTCTTGTCTTGCTCATTCCACAATAAGGCGGCCCTAACTAAGTATGTTTCAGAAGCAACCCGAATCTCGTCACTAATAATAAAGTCAGACTCTTTAGTATTCAGTGGAGCAGACAAGCCAATAATTTCTAATAGTTTGAATGCCGTGTATGGGTGTGCCTCGAACGCCTGTTTTAATTGCTTCTTTGCCTCCTCTTTGTTTCCAAGGTGCAAGTGTGCCAATACGGTAGAGAATGCTATGCCTGGTGTTAACCACCTCAGGTATGTGGTGCATAATGGGGATTGGCTCAAGCTGATGAGGTATTGGTACTCTTCGCCCATAATGGCATAAAAGTCGATAAAGTAGCGCACTCCTAGAGGATCCTCAGCAGGAGAGAGGGCAAGCAAAAACTTGCAGTATGAAAATGCTGTGAAAAAGGTGCGGCGTTCGCCCAAACCCGTAATCAACCTGAAAATACAGACATAAAACTGCCGGTTTGCAAACAGCTCAAAGGGTAGTCTGATTTTTTCTGTTTTGCCTTCGAGCATCATCTCATGAAACCGCTTGTGAAATGACCTATCAAAAGCGAAAAGAGCTTTCTCAATCAATGAGTTGCTTGTCGACTTATTTTCTCCCTGCCGCAATAGAACCATTGCGGCCTGTAAGAGACTCTCCACGTGGTATGGATAGAACTGCAACAAGTTGAATAAAAGTTCTGGATTTGGTGTTATCACCACGGACAGGTAAAATTTGGTATTCGCAACACGATCAGAAGGAGTATCAAGTTTTGAAAACTTGAAGTACTTAATGCCCAATGCCGCCTCTTTCTCAATCTTCATCTCTAAATCAGAATCTTCAGCCGAATCTTCCTTGTAAGTCAAGTAATGTAACATATCTTGTGGGAGAATTTCCTCCATGTTTAAGGTGCGCTGAGTTGTGGGTAGCCAATCGTCTCGTATTCTAGTAAGCAAAAGCTTCCTTGTAGTCCCCGGAACACTTCTCTTGTCTTTACCGCTCCAGCCTCTAGTTAGACGTGCCAACTTCTTAAACTGGGCTAACACCTCTGGAGAAATACCTAGAGATGTGCTGGTGTTTGCATCCTCTATCACATCCATGGATAAATTGCCAAACAAGTTGCGGAACTCCTCATCTGGATCCAAATTCTTAAGCGCCTTCACTGAGAGAAGAGGTAGCGACTGTTTAAGCCGATTGGTGGTGAAGAATTTAAAGTTGGAGTCGTACAGTTCGACTGGTGTAGCCTGCATATCAAACTCCTCTTCAAAGTCGTATATATCATCATCCTCATCCAAGGCTAATGTCTTTCTTGGACCTTCATCCAGAAAATTCTTTTGAGTCTTCTGGTCCTTCTTTCTGATATCTTCAAGAATCCTATCAAGCTCCTCGTCACTATCGACAGCCTGCTCATCAGTACCCTGGTCGAGCTTGCTTTTAGCCTTCTTCGCCTTTTTGCCCTTCTTCTTGCGAGATTTAGATACTGGGATGGGTGATACTTCAACTACATTCTCAGTTTCGTCCTCTGGCTCAACTAGCACGATGTCCTCGTCAGACTCTGACAGTTCATTGAGTAAAGCAAACGCATTGAACTTTGATGGAGCTGACCGCTCCTCCTCCTCCGCTTCCGAATCCACCTCATCCTTATCCATCTTCTTTGACTCCGCCTGATTGGCCTCTCGGGCCCGCTCTAACCTCCTTATCGCCCTAGAACTCATTGTACACTAGACACTAGAGTTATGGTTGTCCTTGTCACCATCGCCATTTTTGGTTTTCACGTGACTCATATGGAAGGACTGGGAACAGTCCAAAGCCACGTTTAGAGGAGTGACGTTGCTGAGTGACGCCGCCAAACGACGTAATCAAACTCCTGACCTAAAGTCGCGTCGGAGATTTAGAATATGTAGCATTTTGAGGGGAATGCAATGATGCGCGTGGCGTCGCCTCTCTCAACAGGAAATGCTAGGGCGGCTGCAAACACTAATGTAAACCGTGACATTCTTACAATCGCCTAAAAGCATTGACAAGAGTTTTATTTCAGCTAGTAGTCCCTCTGCTCCAACTTATCCTACGTCAGTTAAAGGACTGGTTTTGTTCTGTTTAACGATTGCATTTGTGTTTAGGGACACAAGAGCCTGGGTCTGTACCAAGTGTACTACATCTATGGGAACATGCTTGGTGCAACTTCGGCCACTATATCGGTGTCTTCCTCTTCTCATGTGATTAGTACGCTGCGCCATGACTGGACGTATGAACACGTTAACGGGTTCTTGAGAGGTGGAAGCTCGCAACTTGACTACCCGTCACTTTCAGAGCCAGTCAATGTTGACGAAGCTATTAGCATTGATTCGTTGCGCACCACGGATGAATCCAGATTCCATGACTCTAGATCTTTCCAACTGGAATGGAAAGCGCAGAAGAGCCACACAGAAGACGAGTTTCCGCCTGCTCCGCTTTACCTTTTGCCAGTCGTGGACATGGGCTACGCTGCCAGTGAGCTGGATTTAAGCTTGAACGAACACGCATCGCTAGAGTCACAGGAAGGACATAAGTCTGAAAACCCAACATCTACATTCAGTGGTACACAAACACTTCCGAAGGAGGCGTCTAGCAAATCCGGCTTGTCTAGCAACTTGGTACGAAGGGAGTTGTTGATCACTCGCCAATTGCCGCAAAACCCCATTATTGCACACCTTTCAGAGGTGGACCTCATGTCACCACCGCTTGAGAGCGCTTTAAGCAGTCCGGGATTCACTTCCCCTTGCCCAAACTACTCTTTCTCTCCGGAAATAGAGGAGAAGGGATCCCTGTTCAAAATCAACAAGATTTTGGAGGAGTTACTAGAGAGTGAGGAAACATACATCACATCCATGAAGATGTTGCGCCGCTACTACATTGATCCATACTCTAGTCGAAAAACTCCTATCGCGGTACCACTCACTCTTATCCTGGGCCACTTGACCGACTTGATAGAGACCCACTCAAGACTCTTGCGAGTACTCCAGGGGTTTATCTTTTCTGCCGGTGATGCGTTCGCGGTCGCGGTTTGCACCTCGCGAGAATTGGCTGCAAATGCAATTGACATCTTCTTGTACCAGCAGTACTGCGACACCTATCTAGACGTGTTGGAAGTGGTCAAGCACAATCTGTTGGGGTCTTCGAAGGCACCATCCTTGGGAATGGCATGGAATAAGGGTTGGGAATCATTTTTGGAGCGCACGCAGCCTATTTCTCGCCACGCCGACTTGTCGTTTACCTCCTTGATACAGAGACCGATATCCAGGATAGGCAAGTACAGGCTTATATTAGAGACATTTACCAAACATCTCTCTGTACCTCACATACATGAAATAACCGGGCCCTTAAATGAGATCAAGAGTCGCTTGGATATTGTTAACGAGCATGTGCAGTGCGGCAAAGAGCGCGATCTAGGAACCAAGGTCAATGCCTTGGTAAACTTTGCAGCCATCTCGTCCAAGTACCAGACCACCCTCTCTCTGCATTACTTTGGCAAAGTTTTGCTAGCAGGTTGCATACAGGTTTGCTGGTTGGAACAAGGCAAGGTTATGTTTGTGCTTTGCAGGGCATTTTTGTACAAGTCCTACTTGCTATTGGTTAGCGCGCACAGCGACTGGTGGGTCAGTGGACCCAAAGGTGAGCCCCTCTTTATCATTCCCCTATCCAAGTGTGCACTAATCCTGAATGCGGTTGGCTTGACCACGTCATACTCGCGGTGCCAGAAACTCTTGTTTGAGAACGGTCCGTGCCATTACGAGCTACTCCTATGCTTTGCCGACGACCGGGAGCAGGCTGTTTGGATCGATGACTTGAACACGTTGGTAAATTTTGTGAATGGACCGTGCCGCATGGAGTATGACAATTGTGGCCCCAGCCTTTTTTTGCACCCGTCCGCGATGGATGCCTGCGACATTCTGCTATCTCTGGACTATGGCCTACGGCGATACGGCAAGTCCTGCTACTTTATGGCCATCAATGAGGTCCGGATACAGGCTTCTTTTTCATTGTCGGGCGCGTATGGCGAGTACAAGCGGCAGGGAAACTATCCTATTGTGGCTGACGGTACTATAGAGAAACTAGTTGACCTTGTCGACAACATGCTTGTGATAAAAAAGTGGGAGCGACTAGTTGCTGAAACCGACTTGGCGTCAGTTTGGAGTACTGTTTTGCCGCTGCTTTCTCGATCCACGCCGGAAAGCGACCTCAACTGGACTAACTCTCTCCGTCGAACCTCGCAGCGTGCACTACGGTACACGCGAAGCTTTCCCCTCTCGCGGTCACAGAGGGTAGTTGAGCGGCGCTCCGCCGCCGAGCCGGAGAAGGAGGGGTCAGTATCCCCGCCAGCAGCACTAGTGTCGCTAACTCCGAAGCCATCTGACATTGAACTATACGAAGGCGGGTGCACCCAGTCGAGTACCCCGCAGTCGCCCATCCTTTCCTGCTCGCTGCGACCTGAACTTTCGCGGCCCGGCCTTGATCGCGGATACAGCACTATCACGCAGGGTTCCGGTACGGGTTTCCGCAGATCGAAACTGGGACGGTGGCGCTCGGCATTTCGTGAATTCTTTCTCCTGTCGCGTATAACCTCCCAACTGCCATTACAAGATTGAGAGCCTCGATTGGCAGTCCCAGCCATCTCCACGGTTTGAGTGGTGCTCGCGGTTTGAGTGTGTCTTGTACGGTTAACCGGGCCCTATCCTGTTAGCAGGCCCTACACTAAATCCCCAATACTACTTCTTCCGTCATGCATTTCATACTATTTACTCTTATATGTGGTACACCTGTCTAATGCCTACTGGATCCGCCTATCGATGTGCCAATTGACGCATTGGTGGTGCTGTATCCATCAGTCATGGTGGCCGAGTGCTTATCGCTGCCTTTTTGCAAAATCACTTCAATGGCGGCATCGACATTCAGGCTACCAAACTCGTTGGACAACTCCGCCTTGGACGCTTCGTCAAAAACACCCTCGGACCCGCCTTGTCTATTGATAAACACCTTGAACAACGAAACCAACTCCACCAACAGAATGGTCTTGTCGCCTTTTCTGTACTTGTCCAACAACTGCTTGTCGTCAACGTAAACGACAAAGTCGTTTGCTTCACCCTTGTAAAAGATCTTGTGTGGCTGCGTCATGGTTCGTTAATGCCAAAATTACCACCAGGACCGTCGCCCTATTTATACTTTTTACCGTGGGTTTCCGTCACACACTACCCCGACTGGGTTGCTCGCAAGTTCGTTCCCTCTGGGTTGCTCGAACATTCCACCCCTAAGCCCTACAACCCCGGAGTCCGAAGCAACTATACGTCATAAACTGCTGGAGCTATATGCACTGTTACGTAATACACTATATAGAAAGCTATGCTCATGTTGCTTGTAGTATTCCAGCGAAGTAGTTAAGTGATTATGGGGCTAAATTCTGGAGCCGCCCTTACACTCTCCAATAAGCCTTACGCTCTCGAATACGCCTTACACCCTCGAGTAAGCCTTACGATCTTAAGACTTCATTCATCCATTTGCGTAATGACTCCTACCTTTTATGAGTTAACTAGGAATGTTAGTGGTGCATTGACCACGACCCCTTCATACCAGGATTTAGTCCAGTAGCAGACTGGTAGCAACGACTGCTTGCCTGTTACACCATGGCCCTACTTCTTTCAAGTATTGCTACACGCATTGCGCTCAGTTGTAGTTACACGAATCACCACTGCTACAACCGAAATTGACTGCTTTAGGGTCATACTTTACTGGGGTGTCAGTCCTCTGATATGATGACCAACGTCCACAACCGTCTGTCCCGGCACCCAAACAGTCGTAACGGCCGCACAATTATGTTTGCGTGTCACTCCATACCATCTTTGTCTGTGCCCATACACACGCGGGTATAGTGCCCTCGCACAGATATGAACAAAATCGCATTCAGCCGTCCTGTTCCAAGGCGACAGTAACCCAATCCACCCCTACGTGACCATTCGGACCACCATGTCCCACGTTGCGCTACTTGATGCTTTTGTACACCAATACTCGTGGTGGGCATGCTATCCCTGGTATGTCAACCGCAGACAATGCGACTTGGTCTGTGTACCCGACAATCTCCATCAAAATAATTTCATTTCTAAAGTAGTATTGTTGTCCTGGTCCGACTGCATCTCAGTCAAGTGACATTTCCTTTTGGTATAACAATTACATCATTAATCGAAGCAACATCAGCCATCACTGTTCCTATCACTAACCAACAGATTATGATAGCTTTGAACAAGCTAGGCAATATCATTGTTCCTTTAGCTTCCATCTTTTTTGTCACTTCCACGTACAACTTGTTCCTTGTGCATATAAAGCTTTGATTATAATCTACTTTGTACCTCACTGTGGAATTTCCGCAGCTAACAATTGAAGTTGACATCAATTAATCTTGCAGCGTGGCTATATCAGAATTGTACGCGTTGTTAAGTAATAAACGATGTAGATAGCTTACTCTCAATAGTAGTCAGCTAAGAAGTTAATGGGGATGGGAGAAGCCTCTTTATAGTTGTCACGATGCCTTGCGGCTTCATGGCTCATTCGGCAAAACTGTTACTGGAGATTAATCAAGCTTGATTTCAACAGGATATTCAAAATGTTACTCAATTTAGGTATTTAACTTAACATGAAATATCGCGGACCGTAGAGTAAACTAGGCATCTCAGTAGTTGAGGGCTTCTTAGCTAGTCGGGAATTGGCAGTTAGGGTGGCCCCTCTGTGACCCTAGAACATATACCAAGTTCGTGAGCCAAACAGTATGGTTGGCTACCCTGATTCTCCAACTGGGAGGAGCCATCGCCAACGACACCAAGAGAGTTGGACCAATCACTAAGGATTATACTTAGTGATTAGTCCAACTTTATCAATTCAGGATTTGGCAATTGCAAACTACTGACATACCCTTATGCGCGGTTTGGATGTTTGAGTGACGCAAGAGTGCCAAAGGGAGAAGCTGAAACGGGAACACTTTAGATAAACGTCTGGCCGCCAAGGATTTTCGCCCGCACACACGCAAGCGGGGAGATGAAAGAGGGGAGTACGAAGGGAAGGGAAGGGAGATAAGGTGAGTTGTCTCCTTTTAGTGAATAAATTGATGACGCAGCCACGGTGTACTGTCGTTCGTTGTAGCCGTGGAACTGGAAGTGGAACAGTCTCGCCGTCAGGGCCAGGAGCGGCCACATAATGAAACGGTGCCAAAAAAAGGTGTAAAAAGTCGAACCCACAGTATTTAGGCTAGTGACTCTTGCAAGCTCCCTTGGCTACTAGATTCCCTGACAAGAAGTCGGTAGGTAGCTTACTTAATCAGTGAGCGTACGCTCGTAGTAAATCTTCTGGAAGTCTCTCAAGTACTTTAAAGACCAACTCTCATTGTAGTTATTAGCTAGTGACAATAGTATGGATCTTCAACTAGAGAATCTAGGCCTAAGCGAAGGGACCTAATCTCATCTCAACCAAGAAAAAATTGGCCGGTCTAGTATAGTGGTCAGTACACTTCTTTGTGGCAGAAGAAACCCAAGTTCGATTCCTGGGACCGGCAGTATTTTTTTGTAAGCGAGTTTGTGAGGAACCGGTGCGAACGGGGTCCGGGATTCGCAGGAGCTTGTTCGTTTCCAGTGCCAGCTTTGTATAAACCAGGCACTAGCTGTTCATTCTTGGACTGTTGAGTCGGGGATTGTGCGCTTTCGCTTAACCTGGCAGGGGTCTGGTCACGAATCGGAAAAACCGGTAAACGTCAAGCGTGGAGGTCACCTCACCAAGGTCACGGTAGCCAGCCCTTCGGAGTATGGACATTCGAGATGGATCGCATAAAGAAGACACTGCACTTGTTGGGCGATGGGTTATCTCAGCTCGGCTCGAGCATCAAGAATACAGCCACAATGCCTTTAGTGGCGAACTACAGCAGTGAGGACGATCTTTTGGGCGATTGTTACAGTGACATCAAATCGTGTGTTTCGGGTCTCAAGTACTTGTCGAGACAGACACGTCGGTTGGCGCGAGTCTTCTACCCGAACTTGTTTGAGAGCAACCGCAAGCTTATAGCCCATTTTTTGAGTCTTCTTGGTACGGAGGCGCTACACTTTAAGGGGATTGAGCAGTGGTACCATGACCTTGACGAACTGTTGGCGGCGCTGGAGAAGCCGCTGGTACATCCCACCGAGCGCGAGTTTGGTGTGGCTAGCGTGCATGACGAGCTTACCAACTACTCAACGACGGTAGATGCGCTAGCTGGTCAGGTTTTGCTGGACTGGGCCTTGCACGCGCGCGCGCTCGAGTCGCGGGTGAAGGAGATGGTAGTGCACCTTCAATCGGTGTTGCGGCTCATGAAGCAGCGCAAAAAGAAGCGGAACGAGTGTGCGAGTACTCACCGCAAGATTGACAAGCTCCGCAAGCGCAGCGGGCTCTTGAGCGAGAAGGACCTGGCGGAGATGAAAAAGTTGGAGTTGCGCTTATCTTTAGAGCTGGAGCAGTACCTGAAGTTTGACGCAAAGCTCCGCTCAGTATTGCCTCACGTATTGTCATTTCTAGACGAGTTTGTGGATTCCATAACAAAAATGTCTCTTTACCAGCAATGGGATACCAACAAAAGGATCGAGGCTCTGTTTCGCTACTTTTGCATATTCCACGGATACTTGGACGCGCTGGGGGAGGCGGCGGAGTACGAAGATGTTATAAACAGCTGGGAGGCGTCGTCCACGCCGGCGCGCCTCAACATCGAGTCAATGGTGCACGCTGTCCAAAAGAACACCGACTACATAACTACTGAAATCACCAGCAATGACACAGTCCCGCTAACGCAAAAATTATGGAGCAAGGTCGCCCGCGTGGTTAAAAACAGAACATACCAGGTAAAACCGCGGGACCACGTCAATGGCGTGTTCCACGAGTACGTTGCTGCTGACCCTCTCCAGTCCTTCCTCAGGTACCAGGACCACACCTTTAACCGTTCGGAGACTTACCACCCCACACACATGGTGGATATGAGTGATTTAGAGACGACGAAATCATCTGTTGGGCCACCACCGCCTTTGCCGCCTCGTCAAAATACAGTGTCAATTCCAGGCCCACTTTCATTACCGGTGCTGCCCAAAACTCCACATGCGCGGGAAAGAATCCATCCGCAGCCAGACATTGGATCGTCGTTCCTCCTGCCGGAAAGTCGCTTGCCCATGCTGCCAAAAACCATATTGCCCATGCTGCCAGACACCAGATTGCCCATGCTGCCGGACACAAGATTGCCCACACTGCCAGAAATCAGGTCGCCTATGCTGTCAATTACCAGGCTTCCCATGCTGCCAAATCTCAAGTCGCCCATACTGCCAGAAGTGAGACCATCGATTCTGTCGGATAGCAAACCCCCCCTTCTGCCGGTTTCGTCAATATCCTCAAACTCTTCTGACGCATCTCTCGACTCCGGAGTGGCGGACGAGGCTATATTTAGTCTCACCCAGGAAGGTCTAGATGCGCGATTAAAGAGGGTCTACAACTCCCCAAAAAATGACATTACTCAAGCACCCATAGACAGACAGTTGGAAGTACTTCATCTTCAGCCCCAGCACACAACTGTTTTCGACAAAACGAGCTCTATCAGCTACAGATTGGTCCGCTTTAACGAGCACTTTGCGACACTTTACCTGTCAACAACAACAAAGAGTACCCAAACACTTCAAGCCAAGCACACTTTTAAAGGAGTAGAGCCAGGAGATTTATCATTCAATAAAGGGGATTTGGTTGAAGTGTTACTAGACTTTCAACAAGTGGACACATTGTACCGCGCTGACGGTCCAAATTGGCTCGTAGGGAAGATTGTTCTGCCCAATGGCAACTCGAGGAAGGGATTTGTTCCCAACAACTACTTTTAACTATACACTATGGACAAAATTAGCCAATCCTGTACTGCAAGAAGTGGCAGATTATCTCACAAGTGTAGAAGTCACGCTTGGCTGCAAAATGCGAATTCCGGTTATCATTACGTAAGTATATTTATGTAAGTCGGAAATAGAAAGTTCCACCCCAAATCGATAGACGCGTCTGATTGAACCCACACAGTACCACTCTACCGGTAGTACACTTTAGACTGATCAGTATGACAGTAGCAACCGATATGAAGCGAACCAGTCGACTTCAGTGCAAGACGCCGATTCTCCTGACTGTGCGGGATCCAATATCGACAAAGGAGCTTTTGGTACGTCTACAAGCCCTCAGTGACGAGCTCTCTGCCGTCGACCAAGAAAACGTCGACCTTGGCTCGTACAAGGCGCTTCATGAAGGTTTAGTGAATAAGAAGCTTTTGTCTCACGCGAATGCTGGCGTTCAGGCGTATACATGTTGCGCTATTTCAGATATATTACGAATCAATGCCCCTGACGCACCATTCACAGCCACTCAATTAACTGACGTCTTCAAGGCCTTCTTCCGTCAATTCAAACGTCTTTCAGATGAAGAGAATCCCTATTTTCATCAACAAAGCTATGTCTTGAAGAGGCTTGCTGAGGTGCGTTCGGTTATATTGGTCACCGACTTGCCTGAGGCATCTGATTTGACCGAACAGTTGTTTGATACCTTCTATGATTTAGCAGGGCAAAATTTCCCCTCGCGATTAGAGCCTTTAGCTTGTGATGTGCTCTCTGAAGTTATATCGGAATCAGAAGCCATCCCTCACAATGTGGTGAAATTGATCCTCAACAAGTTCTTGGTTAGTCCACCCGAGAAGTCAGTAATTACAGCGAGCATGAAGACACGTATTTCGGCGCCAGGTTTCAACTTCTCGATGCACATTTGTGAGGCCAATATAGATCGCATGTCTCGCTTGGTAGCTCAGTACATTTCAGAGGTCTTATATGAGAGTGCGAGCAACCTACAAAAAGGAAGTGGTGCCACCTCCGAAAATGCATCAGACAAGTTAAAAGTAAGTCAGACTTGGGATACCTTGAAAAAGGTTCATAGGTTATGTGTACAAATCTGGAAACACATACCCGGAATGCTTGACTATACTATCGGCTTAATCGATGATGAGTTAAATGCAGATGACGATAAAGTACGTGTATTAGCCACGGAAACAATTGGACAGATGATTGGTTCGCTGGCACTGTCAGCGGCTACAACAAAGGTGAACTTTTTCATAAAGCATAAGAACACTTGGGCTAACTGGTTGAAAAAAATTATTGACGTGTCGCCATTAGTGAGAATAAAGTGGGTGCAGCAATTTTCACTGGTTGTGGAATCAACTGGTTTTGCTAATACGGAAATCTCGTTAGCTTTGAACAAATGTTTGCATAAATGCTTACTTGACACTGACGAGAGAGTGAGGTATGAATCATGTGTAAGCATTTCCAAAATTTCATTTGATACATTTACAAACAGAGTATGCAGCAAGATAATAATGCAGACATTGTTCCACTTGACCAGAGAAAAACATTCTGACATCAGAGACCGTTCAATATCGGTTATTTGCTCTGTCTATGATAACTACATGAAAGCAACATCAATAAAGAAGGTTGTGAATTTCGGACAGCATGATGAAAATGAGAACGCAGAATTAGAGGAGTTAATTTCAAAAGGAATCCCTAATCAAGTTGTGTCCTTGATTTATATTAATGATAGCAAAGTAACGGCATCTGTCGACTTTTCTCTTTTTGAGAGTTTGTTACCCTTGTCTGAGACTAATCTGGCAAAAAGAGTTGAAAGAATGAGCCAATTCTATAATTCCTTGGATCAGAAAGGAAGACAGTCATTTATTGCTATAAACAAGAGGCAACAGCAAGTGTCTAAAGTATTGGAAACCTTTATCGATACATCTGAATCTTATAACAAAGTTAATTCAGCAATTGAGAATTCAAACTCCATAGGAACTATGGCTGATGAAAAGAAGGAGCTTATTCTAAAGCTTGATACAATTATAAAGTGGTTCTGTGTGTCATTTCCAGAAGATATCAACACTTCTGCATGCTTTGAAAGGTTGTACAAGTTAAACAGAACTAGATTTTTCTATTTGATGAGAGTATGTATCTCTCCTGAATCTGATTACAATACTGTGAGAAATTCGATGAAAGAGTTGTTGGCCAAGCTTAGTGAGCCTAAGAATGTGAAATTAGACGGTGAAAGAAACAATGTCACCATTGGTGACATGGTCGCAAACATGAAATTACTTCTTTTCAGGTCGTCAGTGTTGTTCTATAATAAATCCAATGCTCTAGAGCTCATCAATATTTCAAAAGGTGACTCGTTAGTATGGAAACTGACCTCTAATGAACTCTTGGAGCAAATCTCACTTACAATTCCCGACGTGCTTAAGTATCACATCAAAGCATTGACTTCATTAGTATGCCAAGAAAACCCGAACAGTGAAGTATCACCCAAGGTACAGTTGAAGACAATGTACTATTTTATCAAACGATTTCCTGAGCTTTATCCTACTAGTGTACTCTTTCCAGAGTCCTTACAGTCCTTTGCAATATCCGGAAGTCCAAAAGAAGCGAAGTATGCCATTAAGATTTTGAATTATTGCGATAAAAAGGATGTTATTTATTCAGAAATTGTTGACACTATTTGTCCTTTGGATTTGGAGAACGAAAATCTCGTAACGCATCTTTCATCTATCGCTGAATTATTTTCTGCTCATCCGATTTGCTTACAAGAAAGAACTAGCGATTTGACAGCGACCTTGATCAAAGAGATTTTCTTGAAGAACAGACAGATTAATGAAGCTGAGGTTTCTTCGATAGACTGGATAGATGAAGACACCTTAGATGCAAAGTATAGGATACATGCAACTCTTTATGAGAAACTTTTGGCCCTTCGAATTTTAGTGAACAGGCTCAAGGGGCTTGAAGTTTCTTTTGATACAGGCAATGAAGATGAGAAAGAAGAAATTATTAGCAATGCACAGCCTGTTTTTAAACTTTTGATGTCTTTTGTGGGAAATTGTGGAGAGATCATAAGCAAGAATTCACCGACGTGGCCCACTCCGGAAGTTTACAAACTGAAAATTAGACTAACAGCTGGATTGTATATTTTGAAATTGGCCAAGATTCCTGTCTACAGTGAAATGCTCTATCCCACCACAATAAGAAGGTTGACTGTTTTGTTAGCCGATCCTATCGAGCAAGTGCGCAAGGAATTTCTATTCAGCTTGCAGAAAAAGCTTGTGAATGAGTCCGTATCTGAAAGATTTTTATCCGTCATTTTTTTTAGTGCGGGTGAGCCATCACAGGAACTCAAAAAAACAGCTACTATGTGGATTAAGTCATTATACAAGCGCCAAGAGTACTCTAAAAACATTAAGTTCGAAAAATCCCTTGTCAGGATTATTCATTTGATTGCACATCACGAGAGTTTCCTTTTGTTGTTGAACAATTCAGTTGAGGAGAGTAGTGAAGGTCAAGACACGGGTCTAGTTCCAGCATACTTGTATGCTATCAAGTTTCTTACATTTTTTGTGGGGTTGATTGCTAAACAAGAAAATATATCATTGTTGTACTATTTTGCTAGTCGTGTTAAACAACACAGAGATGCGAGTATCAGCTCTAGTCTTTATGAAGTGGAACCAAGGCCGCAAGAAGTATTATGCTTGTATCGCATTGCTGAATTGGCTCAGTTGATTATTAAAGAGTACAGCGATCATAAATCGTGGCCCATGCAAACTTGGCCAGGAAAGATCAAGCTTCCTGATGATATATTTGCACCAATGGCATCCAGTAAAGAAGCGCAGTCTATTGTGACTACTGTGTTTATACCTGAAAAGATACAGACTGAACTCAGGGGTGCAATAAAGAAAAAACTCTTTGGTACTGAAAGTAAAAAGAGACTTTCTGCTGACGTTGCTAGTAGCAAGCGAACGAAGTCGAAGCCCGCTCCCCTGAAACCCAGCGCACCTAGGAAGAGGAAGCTTAGTAAGAAGGAAGTATCAACTGTTGAACCATCTCGAAAGAGTTCAAGATCAACCAAATCTGTCAACTATGTCGAAAATTCAGGCGGTGAGAGCGCAGAAAGTTCAGGTGACGATGATGATGAATACTAATTTAACGTATATAATGCTATTTGAGGGGTAAACTTGGGTAATAATAATATATTAACGAGTCATATCACTGATTGACTGTATGCTTTCTTTCTCGGACCATTCTTCTCCAAAAATCATCAATCTAGCGGCTGATGCATACTTGCGATCGCTTATTGAGTTTGTCCATTCTCTTACTAACAAAATCAAAAGCTTGTGGCCTTGGTTTCGATACTTGGCCAAGAATTGTTTGGCCGCAGCCTCCCACCAATTTGAAGCCACCGAGAAGTGTGCGTTTGTGAGAAGAGAACTATCCGTATTAAGAAGTCTGGCTAAAAATTTCCAAGACGACTCAAATGAATAATTAGGTTTTTGTGGAAAGTCTGTAAGTGTAGTCATGCACGCCCACATGGTACAAATACCAGATACTCGCTCGTCATACTTCACCTCATCTTCCCACTTTTCGTCTTTCCTCTTCCATCCCATATTTATTCTTCCTTGTTCTGTATCTATTTTAGCGGTGTAGCCGATAATGAAAGGGCATTTCTTAACAAACCTTGCAGTTAAGTAATACTCAAACTCCGGAAAGGTGGATAAAAGGGAACATGCTAACATTGCCAAAGGTCTAGCTGCCGATGCTTGTACTGTTACTTCAGTTTCGGCCTGAGACACTAAGGCTTTAGCCACGTAGTTGAGGATGAATCTGTACGCAGTCTCCATTGGTCTAGCCAAGCTTATAAGATCTTGAACTTCCTTGTTAATTTTTAAAAGTTGCATCATGGAGTTCGTCAACTGGCCAAATTTAGGATTGAGCTTCCTGCGCAATTGACCACACTGTTTTTTAAGTCCTTCATCTTTCGCAACCACTTCTACTACATTCTTCTTGATATCCGCAATGTCTGCAATGTACTTTTTAAATTCCACCTCTACTCGTGAAAAGGACGTAATGCCCTGTGCCTGTTTCTCCTGAAGCTGTGCGAGTCTTAATTCCTCTTTCTTCTTCGCTAACTCTTCCGAAATTTTTTTCTTCTTGGCCTCATCTTCGAGCTTCTTGCGCTCCTCCTCTTGCTGTTTTTCTTTCTCTGCCTTTTGCTTACGATTTTCTTCCTCCTGCTTCTGCTTCTCTATTCTAGCCCTTTCGAGCTGTTCTTCTTTCAATTTTTGAGCCTTGATCTCTGCTTCCTTCGCCTTCTCTAATTCCCTGAGCTTACGTTGTCTTTCGCGTTCTTTTTGTGCCTCTTGCTCCGCCAACTTACGACTCTTTTCATGCTCGCGCTCTATAATAGCACTCACCTGTTGTTCTTGCAACTTTAAGCCCTTTTCAAAAGAACGTGTAAGATACTCCAAATTTGCTTCTGCAACCCGATGTCGAATGTATGCCAGGTCATCTGCCTTATCATTTGAGATGTGGCTTTCTGGAGCAGCTGAAAACTGGCTGAAATACAAATCAATCGTGTCACGCACCGCGTCAAACTGTGACCCACTTTCGACCATATTCCCGCTGATCTCTCCCTTGGAGATTATCTTTAACGCCTGAAATGCGTTTGGCATAGACTTCAGCGATATTAAGTCAAGTACCGAAACTTCAGGCTCCGTCCGATTTCTTGGACTCGGGACCAGAACCAATGCTTCCTCTGGTCTCCGATCCACTAATGCCAACTCGGCAGGAAGCTCGAACCGCATCTCCTCCCTAAAACTGTCAAGACCAGGCCGTGCAAAAAACACTAAACAACGTTGTGAAGAATTCGCGGTGGCTCGATTATTTTCATACCAGCTGTTAGTGCTGGTAAATACGCTGTGATTTGAAATCCGTGTAAACTTGGTACTGCCTTATTAAAAACTTTTCGACAAGTTCACTGCTAGTTTTGCATCTGAAAACCAGACAGACACTGATATGGGCGTTGGGAAGGTTTTTGCTCGTGGGTTCTCACACAGTGCGACCTTAGCTCGTCCCGGCTATTCCACTGTGCATCCAGTGCACCACTTGGTCCCCGTGACAAAGGCTGCATTGAAGCCTGGCTACGAAGGCTACTTGTTGCCAAAGAACGACATCCGCTCTGTCGGTTTCAAGCCAGTAGAGATTGAGCAAGATCGCCTTAAGGCGCACTATGACGCGACTATTCGTTCAGACATGTTATTGCATCTCTATGAGCACGATTCCGAGGTAATTGTGGGTGAAAAGCGCCGTGAATGGGGAACCGACTCCCCATACAAGTTGTACCGTAACTTAAAGAAGCCACGTGGTATGGGCCGTGCCCAGCGCGACATCAAGCCTATAACCCACGAAAACGTTCCGGAGTTGACGGCTATTAGCATACAGGCATATAACAAGGAGATCTTACACCAACCGTGGTTGAGTATATCAACCCGTCTTCAGCTCGCGCAGATCACCAACGTCAAGGCTACATTGCTCCGCTCCAAGCTGAACAACTTGGCGTGGAAAGTAAGAGAGGGAAAGGAGTGTGGCGCCAAAGTGGAATTGACAGGCTTGGACATGTCACAGTTTCTTCTCACTTTGACAGAGCTTGTTTTGCCTCGCATCAGAACGTTCCGCGGCATCAAGAATACATCGGGAGATCAAAATGGTAACATAACCTTTGGTCTCGACACTGAGGATATCAGGTTCTTCCCGGAGATTGAACAATTCCAGGAGTTGTACCCCAACTTGTGTGGTATCCACATTACCTTCAAGACAACCGCCAGAACTGACGAGCTGGCACGCGCATTGTTAAGCGCACTCAACTTGCCTTTCTATACCCCTAGTAAATAATGTATATAGAGTAGAAATCAAGTTTTCTGGGTCAGCCAAAAATGTACAAGCTATATGGCTACGGACCTTGTTGTGGGGGCACAGGGGCGTGTCCACGAGTACAAGGTCATCTACTCTACGCGTCTGGATAAACAAGACAAGAAATGGTGCGACGGCACGTTGTTGTACTACGAATACAACGGCAAGATGGTGGTGCTTGATGAGTTGACAGCGGTGGTTGTCGCGTCAGAGATTCCAACTATTGGGAGTCTAGTGAATAAATTAGTCGAAGGGAACCAGTTGAAGCTCCCCGTGTGTGGCATTGTGATAGAAGTGACTGAGGCGGGGCCTGTTAGAGAACCCACGGAGCTACCAAGGCCTCGTTTGTTTGTGGAAAGCACACACGATGATATTGAGCAAGTCATTCTGACATACACAACCGACAATAATAGAAATGAGCTAAAAGAGGAACCTAGCGCTCTGAAAGCGCTGACACTACGAACTAGTCTACCTCGCATTGCCCCGCGGTCCTCAAAGTGGTTTAAATACTTGCTGAAGCAGCCGGTAAGACTGCGCCCATTTAAATTCCCGCCTGCCAAACCAAAAATCACACGGGCCCTCAAGAATTCTGCAACAGCGCAAGCAGAGGAGAATTCTCGAGAAGATGGCTTATTGTCTCCCGAGCGAGGTGATACGCGTAAAATAAAAGTTGAGCCAGGCATGGACCCGTACCCCCTGGTTAAGGGTTTGAACGATGCCGACATAATCTACGACTTATCTGACCTTGAGGAAGACCAACGCTTCATGGAATATTTAGACAACACACGATACCCATCCGAGCAATAAGGTGATATGTACCAGACTCTAGACTATATGCAAATCTGCTGATGATTCAGGGCTGGTCCGAAACTCGCGCCGATACTGCCATGCATTTCTCCACAAGTACCATCTTGACAAGTTTTAGCGGGCTTCTCAGCGCTATGTATCGAACAAAACACAATCAAGTAACCAGTGCTCAATATCTATTCCCGAATTCTGTCGCCAGTCTAGTACGATTTTCGGTTCCTGGTCACAATTACGGGGCATTAAATGCGTTCTGGCAAGGTAGTACCTTCTTCAAGTGGAGACAATTTGGGTTAACGCATTATTTTCCGCACTCAATAAGAAGGATAGCTAGTGGGGGTGTATTCTAACGTGGGGGTGCACTTGAGCATGGTGGCGACTTCGTGGATGGGTTGCATTCGAACGTGGGCCATGGTTCTTGCGGCATTCACTGAGAAAGAAATGCGTCCCTGACTTGGGTAGCGGCCATTTTGGGTAACTTTCTACTGGTTGAAGAGGCCTTGCAACCATAGTCGCTTTGAAATAATGCCCAGTGTCAGGGAATCTGAAAAGACGCTATGCGGGCTGCATTGCCGGTGTCGAGGGACAATAGCGAAGCAACCCAATGCGTGACTTGGAAAGTGGTTACGGCTTTTTCTTGGGGGCGGTATTGTTTTAAACGCTTTTTGTTGTTGGTTATAGTTGGCGCATGGGGCAGTCAGAATTTCCCACTATAGAATATATGGAACTTTAGCAGCATGAGAATTGCCCCGATCTCAGTCGGTTGTCTGGAGATAACCAGATACAAAGAACCGTAGTATAAATACTCACAAGGTTCTTTGAATGCCCGCGAGGAGACCTTGTCCTGTGCTCAATTTTATGTGGTCAACTCTCTACTCATGGTTCACACGTCTCACATCACTGTTTAATCACTTCTACCTAATACCATTTTTTGGTCTACTATGTTGGTACTCTCTTTTGCTTGCGCTAGTGGGAGTGTGGATAGCAGAGGGGTCGCCCATATATACCATGTATGGTGAAACAAGTCGGCCAGTTCCGCTCGGGCGCATTGGAGTCATATTATATCCCAGTCTCTTTATTGCATTTGTGGTTATTCACTCTGTCGTGTTTTGCGTTTCAATGTTCCTAGAGTATTACCACCGCAAGGTTGGCAAGCTCATAAAATTTATACGACCAGAGGTACAGCGACGCCTCGGGGTAGCTTCCTTCACAATCGGCACAATTGCACAGCTCTTCTATGTGGTACAAACGGTGGTGCTAACAGTGTACATGCACACTGGCAGACGCGATAACTCGCATTATGCGGTCCTTCTTGCCATATTTGCGGTCTTGGTCATGATATCGCTTGGCCTCAACTTTGTCAACTACTATATAATGGGCCAGTACTACGCCAAGTATGTCAATGGCGAGCGCTGGAACAAGTTCACAATCTCATTTGTTCTCAAAACCATCTGGTTGATTGTAACGTTCTTGCTAATCGTGGTGTGTTGTGTCTTTTATGCGAACCACAACAAGCATGTTGCATCCATTCTCGAATGGGCCTTTCATTTTTGGTACGGACTCTTGCTTGCGTTCTGGACTTACGACTTGTACCCATTGACCGAGCTCCTGACCAAGCGCCGCAACGAAAAGAAACCGAAACCTAATCGGAAGAAGAAGAACCATGTGCGCGTAACTTCTTGGGACCCTAACGACGCAAACGCCCGCAACCCGTTTTTGGGTTTCTTGCCTATCCATCCTTCCGAAGAGCCCGTCTATTTTGGGTTAAACGATCCCCCAAACCCGAACCAACCCCACGACGACTGTAGCTACTACTCCAAGCACCCGAGCCCCACAAAGTGCTACTCATACGACTACTAGTCCCACCGGTTGAATCGGGTCGTCACGTGTAGACGTTCCAGTAGCAGCATTGCAGGTATCCAATAGACTATAACGACCAACCCGCAGAAAATCGAGTCCACCAAGGGCTCTGTATTTGCAGCCAAACCCCAGTCAGGCGGTTCAGGTAGGATGCGGATGGGCTCAGAGCCGAACGAAAGGACTTTACGCGTTTGTGCGTCAGCCGCAAGGCTTTGACAATTGGTCAGCTGCCCGTGCTATTGTAAGGGGGGTGCCTGATTATTGCTAAATTCCGAGCAAGATTGGAAGTTGCACATTACCAATGACTATTTCTCTTGGAGGCCTTGGGCGCGACTTGGAGGACTTGGCGGACCCTCTCTTCGTGGGAGACTCGGAGACGGTGGAGCCCCACGAGTTACCGACTCCCCGTCAGGTTTTGCGAATCTGCTTGAATTTGAAGCACTTGATCGACCAGGTGGTGCCGATTGTCTTTGAGAAGCTGGAAATTGTTGACCAGAACTCGCCTGTTCTCAATACGAATGTGATCAACTTGGTATTTCGTGCTGCTGGTGGTGTTGGCAACGGTAAAGAGGGTACGTCGCTGCGGAGATACCAAGGCGCCTTGGTGTTTTCTCTTCTCAAGGTGTGCGACTGGTACTGGCAGCAAGCCGATTTAGAATTGAGTGACAATGAATTGTACATGCTCCGTGCGGTGGCCGCCCAGACGTTGGCGGGGTTTGTGATTGATCGTACCAAGTCGGACGAATACTTGTTTCTTGACATGTTGACGCGTCGCTACCTGGTAACTCTTATCGAGGTGGACTCGCTTCCTACCAGTGCGTTGGAGCTTGCGGTCGACATGCACTCTACCATTGTCATTGGAGCTGCCGGTTTCCAACGGTGTGTCAAATGGCTCTGGAGAGGGTGGATTATCCAGCTGGCCAACGACACCCATGCGTACATCTTGTACAAAGGTGTCTCCTCTAACAGCTTGCGGATGCATTTTGATCCTGCGCGTATCAAGACGCCATTATACCAGAATATTTTGGAGATCTTCTTCCTGGTATTCTACTTGATCCTCTACACTATCATCTTGAACACGCACCTGCGGGAGGTCACTCGGTTGGATGTGTTTGAGATTCTGTTTTACTTGTGCACCCTCGGACTGGTACTTGACGAGGTATCCAAGTTTTACCATGTGGGTCTCAACTACCTCGGCTTTTGGAATGCATTAAATGACACCATGTACGTGATCATTCTGGTTGCAATAGGCTTTCGTTTTGCCAGCTTGCTGACAACATTGCCTATCCACCAAAATTACGATGAGATATCGTTCCGCATCCTCTCTTGTGCGGCGCCCTTTATGTGGTGCCGCTTGCTCTTGTACTTGGATGCTCAAAAGTTTGTGGGAGCGATGCTCGTCGTGATTAAGACTATGATGAAGGAATCAATTCTCTTCTTTGTGTTGCTTCTTGTTGTCATTCTCGGATTCCTCCAGGGCCTCTTGGGGTTGGACGCCCTGGACGGTAAGAGCGAGTCCACCAAGCACATTTTGATCTCGTTGGTGAAAACGGTTATTGGTGGGTCTAGTTTTGCGGATGTTGCCAAATTGGTACCGCCGTATGCGCTGATTCTCTACTACGTCTACTCCTTCCTTCTCAGTGTCATCTTGATGAACATCTTGATTGCGTTATACTCAACCTCGTACGCGTCTATTGTTGAAAATGCTAATGAGGAGTACTTTGCATTGGTGGCACAAAAGACGTTGCGCTACATTCGCGCTCCCGACCAGGACATTTATGTTCCACCCTTTAACTTGGTAGAGATTGCGCTCCTTCCAGTAAAGTGGGTTACCGACCGTCATGTGTTCAAGAAGTTGAACCACTTTGTGATGTTGGTGATTTACTCGCCGTTGCTCTGCTACATTGCTTACTATGAGCTTGGTAACGCCCGGCGGATCCAGTACAACCGGTTCAAGGGCGTTCCTGACGATGCAAATGAGATGGACACCGAGTGGGACTTGACCGATGGTTATGATGTGGAGGCGCAGCTGGGCTGGGAGGGTATCCAGGAGCGCAATTCTGAATTGGCAGCCATGTTTAGAGTGCAGCACGATGCTGAACAAAAGGACCCGGAGTTCCGCATCGACAAGGCTCAATTTGACAAGGATATCCACAGTGTGGTCAAGCGCGTGAAAGAGGCCAACAAGTTAGGTATCAAGTGGCAGCTCTACGAGGTGTACAACAGAATTGACAGGCTCACCACTTTGGTGGAAGCAATGGCCGAGGATAATAAAGCGTTACGCAAGAAATTGGAGGAGGGGAATGAGGAGTCAGGTTCAGACGAGACGGCAAAGGAGGGAAGTTCTAAGGAGGGAAGTTCAAAGGATGTGGATTTCAAGGACGTGCCCAAGAAAATCAAGAAGGAAGCCGACTAGTAAGTCTCTGAGTAGCTGTAGCGAATTTACCCATAGTAATAATTTTACGCAAGACTGGGACGTGTAAAGAAGAGCCAAGGAGAAGACTTTAGAAGTATCAAGAGTGACGAATGTAATGATCAAGGTAGAGTGAAGAGGGGTCAATGAAAAAGTCTGAAGAAGTCTGTAAAAGTCTGCAAAAGTCCGTGAAAAAGAGTAGAGTAAAAAGTTCTGAAGACTAGAGTGAAGAGTAGTAGAGAGTTGAGTAATGAGCAGTAGAGAGTTGAGTAATGAGTAATAGAAGAGAGTGACGAGTAGAGAAACAGCAAAGAAGGATAGCAGCTTTGAAGAAATTGAGCGCCAAAATGCGTTTGCAGCATTAACAAAAGGACGTGCAAAGTCCGAAAAGTTTTTTAATGAATTTAATCAAACACGCCCGCAGTACACTGGTTATCAGCGCACCATCGGTACAGTTAAGTTTCAGGTAGTGTTTGGAGCGTTTGACCGAGACTCTTGATCTGTGCACTTTTTGAGCAAGCACGAGCGTGCCAAAGTTTTAGGATTTGGGTATTTTCTCGAGGCCTCGACAGGAGAGCCACGTACACGAATAGACAGGTGTCCCTGGACCGTTTGGGAGGACAATATATCAAATGCTGAAGAGCGCGGTGCCTGAGGCGCTGTTCACGAACGGAAACGATATCCATTTTGACTACAACGATGCATTAAACAGCGTGAGTACCACGCTGAAGAAAAAGAAGAGTAAGTCGAAGAAGAAGACGGGGATAGACGTGTCCCAAGCGACGCTTAACGCTCCTCAAGACGACTACCCCGTGTCGCGGGTGATCAAGCAGGATGAGAACGGAAACGTTGTAGTTGAGAGCTTAGATGAGGAAACTGGCGCGAGCGACCCAGCCAGACGCAGCATTTCGAGCGGTTTTGGGTCTAGCATATGGGACAACTCTTCGTTGGAGGAACAGGACATGTTGAAGGAGTTTTGGGAGTCGCTTGGTGAGGCGCAAAAGATGGAGTTGGTCAAGATTGACAAAAAGTCAATTATGGAACTCTTCAAGAGCGAGGCGAGACAGCAGCAGCAGCATCCCGGTGCACTGCATGGGGCTCTGCATCACCCGCTGCATCACCCGGGATCGCAGCATTCTCTCCACCATCAGCACCAACACGCACATCCGTATAGCCATGGACTGGCGCAGAATGGTGCCTCAAAGCCGTATGGCGACAACTGTGCGTGCAAGTACTGCGGGAGGCGAAGTGCCATTATCGAGGACGAATTGGAAAGCATATATGACAATCACTTTGACGATATAATAGACTTTATCCACGAGGTGCGCGACATCAACGACTTGAATGCCTTGCCAGGATTGCTATTTGGCGGTTTCCACCTACTAGACGAGGAGCACAAGCTACTGAAAAGACAGCATCGAGCCAAAGTAAGTGTGCGGAGCAAGAGCCCATCACCGGCCGTTGAGCCGGTAAATACTGCCAAGGAGCCGATGCTGAATTTTGAGCTCATTAGGGCCATTGCCCTTGCTCATAAGCAGGCTGGCCGAGTTAATTCTGAACACGGCGAAGAATTGCAGCTGGAAAACGCACAGCTAACACAATCGGCGACTGCGCAGGCACCACAGTCACTTGCTGCCGCACCAGTACCACATTCACTTGCTTCCGCACCATCACCACAGTCTCTGACCCAACTTGGTCAGCCTGGAACACACCCCAAGGCGCAACCAAATGGTGAGGTGTCACAAGCTCAACAACCCCAAGCTGCTCAAATAAACCAAGCTGCTCAATTGGCTCAATCTGTGGCTGCACGAGCGGCACATTCGGCATTGGCTAATGCTATCTCTCAAGATAATGCAGCATCAGACGCTCATGTTCAGAATGTGAATAAAGAGCTTAGACGTATCCTCGAAGGTGAAGGAATCCCAGTTGGGAACCCTTCAGACCCGTCATCGGATTTTAACCTTTTCAATCGGCTTTTAGATACGCCAGTGTCTGATCTTGCGGGGTCTGGGGAGATATCGCAAACAACCACGTTTTTACGCGAAATGTTTCGCAGGATGCAAAATAACGAGAAGGTGGACTTCCACAAGGGCATGTCTTTTTTGCACAAAATTAGCAAGGTGCATCCAGCCACTGCTCAGTTGTACACGAATGGCATTCCCAACTACTCGGCAGCTCGCCGAGTTGTGAATAATGACAATGATTTGGTTGACAATAATAAATTGAACGATCAATTCAACCAAGGCTTGGCTACTTTTGCGGAAGACTTGATAAAGAATGATGGTAATTCTTTCATCAGTATGATGGAGTCACTTTCAGAGTGTAGGACTGTGAGAGAAGACTTTCTCAAGGAAAATATGGACAATGTTCAAGATCCACCTGTGTGGGTAGATGAAGACGACAAAATTGAGGTGGCCCAAGTATCGCCACACGATGTTCCCTTGCATGACGAACAGGGAGAAGAGTACGAACAGGTCGAGGAAGTAGAGGATTATGACGAATATGATTACGAAAATGAATCAAAAATTGGTGACGATGAGCTTGATGACGAGGTTGGAGTAAGTGACACTGAATCTGAAATCTCAGAGGAAGAAAAGATGCAAGAAGTGCGTCGCCTCTTTTTAATCCAAGTTATTAAGTTGTTCCAAGAGAGATTGAAGAAGGCCTATAAGGAGAAGCTCTCCCAGGATAGAACTCAGCAGTTGATTGAAGAATTGGAAGCTGAGGAGAATGCAAAGAAGGAGCGGGAACTCAAGAAGGTTAAGCAAAAAGAGAAGCTCAAGGAGAAGAAACGTTTGCAACAACTAGCCAAAGAAGAAGAGCGTGCCAAACTTGAAGAAGAACAGCGCATCAAGGACGAAGAAGAGAGCCAGCGACAAGAAGCGCTTAAGGCTGAGCAAAAGCGCCGAAAGGAAGAAGCCAAGCTAAAACGTGAAGAAGAGAAAAAGAAGCGTGCAGAAGAGCTCAAGCGTAAAGAAGAGGAGCACAAGAGAAAGGTTGAGGCACAAATTCAGCGCGAGGAAGAGTGTAAACGTTTGAAAGAAGAGAGGCGCAAGAAGGCTGAGGAGGAACGTCGTCTCAAGGAGGAGGAACGCAAACAAAAGGAATTGGCCAAAAAGCAGCGTGAAGCTGCGCGTGAAGAAGCTAGGTTGTCTAAAGAACGTTCTTTGGTAAACGAGAGCCTAGACAGCGCAGGTGTTTCTGACGAGTTTCAAGGCTCTGCCCACTTGGTTGCTGAGATTACCGCTCAAAATATTCTTCCTCCCTCTGATGAAGTTTCCACCACTGAGAAGGCAGCTGCAAAGAACCATATTTTGGAACTGTTGTACCAGACCGGTCAAAACTCTTTCCCGCCGCTGCCCTTGATGGTGGGCAGTATTGGTCCATCGCAGTTTGGAATCTCAGACTCTGTCACCGATTTCGGTGCAATCAACAGAACCGTGTCGCCCATGAATGGGTTTGGCGTTCTGCCACAGATCCCGCTTCCTCCTGTACTGTCGACATCCAACCCGGGCCTTTCTCCGTGGTCGAGCAATAGCGTGCCGGGCTTGAATGGTATTAACAGCACCACCCAACCCTATTTTCAGTTGCCATTTTCTACAGGAGGTGCCTTTAGCCCGTTTGAGGCCATCCTGACTGGCGAGACCAGTTCCAATGGCGTCGGCGTCGGCGTCGGCGTGGCGGATCTCGGTATGGGACATAGTTCGACCGGTTCAGCGCCTTTGAATGCAGGTATCGCCCAGTCTCTCGTGGCTGGAGCTCCGCCCATGGTTGCTGGTTCACAGATGGCGCCCCAAGCCACCACATCAGTATGGAACTCTCCTCGCGGAAACTCGATCTGGAATCATCACGCGATACCTCTGGCTAAAGTGAACTCGGGAAACCCAGCTCCAGGACTCCTGCTTTGGGGGAACGCCCCTCCGGGTCTTGTAGAACCGGAGCGCAGCCCTGTTCAGCTGCGCCAGCACGCCCAGCTCCACCAGCAGACCCTCCAGCAGGTTCATCCGCAGTTACATCAGCAGTCTCACCAGCAGCCCCACCAGCAGCCCCACCAGCAGCCCCACCAGCAGTCTCACCAGCAACCACACCAGCAACCACACCAGCAATCTCACCAGCTGGCACATCAGCCGGCCCAGCTCCACCAGCCGCTGCGTGAACCGCTCGCAGCAGTCCAGGCTCAGGCAACCTCCCAAAGCTCGGTAGTTGATAGCTCCGAGCTTATTCAAACGGCGTCCTTTAGTGCCTTTCAGCACCTCTCCAATACCGAGCAACTCGAGTTTGGAGTGGCACCGCTACTCAAGCTCTACCTGAGCACCAAGCAGATTGTGGGCAGTTCTACACTTACAGTGAACCAGTTCTTGGGCGCGCTCCGCACCTCGCAGGCATATCTGTTTGAACTCATTTACGACGACTTTGGAACTGTGACTCACGTCAAGGTTGGCACTCAGGCCAAGGTGAATCACGGCTTGAACATGACCCAGTCGTTGATCTCGCCGATACACGCCGACCAATCGCAGTCTTTTCTACAGAGCTTTGCCGATCTCTCGACCGCCGAGCCGCTCGCTGGCGGCCAGCGCAGTCTCTGGAATTAGATAAGCCGTATAGCAGAACAGTGGTGTAGTAATAAGCGAAAAGATAAAAACGCCATAGTGCAGTGATGACGATGATCAGGGACGCCGTCGGGGCCGTCAACGGCGTCGTGGACCGCCACATACGACCCAATAGCGGCATCGCGCTCTTGGTACTATCACAGGCGCTCAACTCGGTGATGGCGACGACATGTAAGTTGCTCGTTACCGACTCGACTATTGCGGCTCCTCTCCACCCGCTCCAGATCCTCTTTGTGCGGATGTCTATAACGTATGCGTGCTGCTTGTTGTACATGTACGGCACCGGTCTGGTTCCCGATGCGCCCTGGGGAGCGCCAGAGGTGCGGAATCTACTACGTTTGCGGGGGTGCATTGGCTTTATTGGGGTTTTTGGACTCTATTACTCGTTGCAGTACTTGTCGCTATCTGATGCGGTAGCGATAACCTTCTTGGTTCCTATGTTCACTGCGTTTCTTGCGTTTGTGCTCTTACGAGAGCGCTACTCGGTGTTGGAGGCTGGATGCTCGCTCGTATCGCTCTTGGGCGTGCTATTGATTGCAAAGCCAGCCTTTATGTTTGGCGCGGCGGAAGCGCAGCACGAGCTGGGAGGAAACGACGCCATAGAGAGCTCGCTGAGCGAGCTCCGGCTTATCGCTTCGATAGTGGGTCTTGCGGGCGTCTGTGGCGCTCTGGGGGTGTACATTGTGTTGCGCAAGATTGGGGCCAAGACGCACCCATTACTTCTGGTGAGCTACTTTGCGCTCACCTGCGTGATCGTCACGACTATCGCCTTGATCGTCTCGCCGACACTCACGTTCGCGATACCCCAGAACGGGAAACAGTGGTTCCTATTCATGTTGATTGGATTCCTGGGGTTTTTTATGCAATTCCTCTTGACGGCGGGAGTGCAGCGCGTATCCGCCGGTCGTTCCGCGCTTATGAGCTACTCCAACATGGTGTTCGCCTTGATCTGGGACCTTGTCATCTGGGGCCACTTTCCAGGAATTCTCAGCTGCTTGGGTATCGTGCTTATTGTTGGAAACGCTATCATCGTCATCAAGTACAAGCCCCAGGAACCAGAGCCGGAATCCACAGAGTGGGACATTGAAAGTGATATGGCCATAGACGCGGTCTCGCACGAGGAGTCGCACGCCAAGGAGGCGCACGCCAAGGAGATACACGCCAAGGAGGCTGTCAGCCCCGTTCAAGAGTCAATCCTCCTCCAAGACTACAATGACATATAATCTCAAAAACACCTTTTAACCTAAATGTACTTCAAACCTAAATACTAGACCTCTTCCAACCACCGAAGCTGCTCTTGCACCAGCCGCAACGGTACGAGACTGGAGAGCACGCCATCGTCCACAGTGCGCGTCGTGCTGCTCGCTGTCTCCGCTAAGGCGACAATGTTGGAAATGAGCTTGCGCGAGTTGTTGAGGTTCACCTCAATGTACTCAGGCTTCAACACATCGTGTTGGCCTGCCGGCGACGGAAGGGCCCGCACTTTGGACACCCATTTCGGGCCCCGCACCCGCTCGTCCATCACTCGTCAAACACTAGCCGGTCATGCTTCCAGTTGATTAGACGATGAGGAAGCTTGGTAGCGACGCTCACGTGATCAACCTTATACCGGTGCAAGGCTTTAAATACCTTCAAGACTGGATCTGGGTACCAGCGGGCTCCCAGTGCGGTGAACCATCCGAGGTGTCCTCCGGTGGTGGTGGTAATCAAGTGAGCGTAGGGGTTGAGTGTTACTTCGCGGCGAGGCAATGTTCCTGGCAGCGCGATGGGGTCGTCCATGGAGTTGATGATAAGCATGGGGACGCGGACCTTGAGAAGGCGCTGCACCGGCAGGGCGTGGCGGTAGTATTCGCCTGCCAGGTGGAATCCGAACATGCGCGACGTGAACACCTCGTCAAAGTCCATGAGGCGGCGGAGGTTGTAGCTCTCGGGATCATTTTTGAACGCCGTCACCTCTTCGATGCTCTTGAGCAGCTCGGCGTGGTTGTTGAGGAGGCGCACGAGGCTGTTGCACATTACTGGGGAGTAGATCTTGTCGCCGATAAAGCTGTTTCTCAACACGAGCGAGCTGTCGGGAAAGTCCCATGGTGAGCCCATAATTGCCAGACCGCGTACAGACTGGGGTACGAGGTCACTCTCCTGCCCCAAGTAGTTTGCGAGGATGCTTCCGCCCAACAGGAAGCCAACGAGAAACAACTGCTTGTTGGGAAAGCGCTGTCCGAGGTGTTCCCGAACAAGGTAGCGCAAGTCGTTGGTCCAGAGACCGTTGAAGAGCTGGGGCAGGGTAATGAGGTGTCCCGCACAGCCGCGTGCATTCAATACGACACTGTCGAAGCCATGGGCGTCCGCCTTGGCCACCATCGCGCGGAGGTACGACTCGTACAGCCCGCCCAGGAGGCCGTGCAAGGCCACCAACAATGGCCGACTGCTGTCGAGGACCGACTTCTCAAACGCTGGATCTGCGTACTGTGTACGCGGAGGCAACTCCGCGGACGCCTGGGAGTCGGGACAGTGACGCGCGTGGTTCTCGTCGGTGGCCAGCGGGGCGCAAGCATAGTCGAGTGCGAAAGTACTGGCACCGCCGTGCGCGTCGTAGCGGAGCTCCTCGCCGTCCACAACGTACCTCGCATCCGCGGGAGGCTGCACAATCACGCGCTTATAGTGGACCTGGTCCTGGTTCTCAAACTTGGCGATGGCAGTGTAGGCGGTCTGGAGGTGGCCCAGGTTGAGCCACGACAACACGCCAAACGAGTACCCCTGTGCAAGCTCCGGAGCCTCGTCCGCAATGATCGTCTCTAACGTCTCCGAGTCGCCATCTTCCAGCGTGAAGCGTACCGGCGTCTGTGCCGCTACCGTGTCCACGTACGACCTAAACCACATGTTGCGATGAGCTGTTTATTGCCGATCTGCTTATAGCCGATGAAACGTATCCGTGGCTTTTGACCTGCTCAACGTCTTTTTGCAACTCTCAGAAATCAATCGGAGCAGCGCTCAGTCGTCTCGCGGATGGCACACAAGACACGTATGCGCTCGATAGCGGTGCACAAGAGTTAAAGGGTTCGGTGGCGCTACCGGTTTCGGCATTCGGCTAAATGTTATCCGAGTAAACTTTATTAGATCATCCTGTCAACCATGTCCTCGGCCTTCTCGGCTTCATCTTGACTTCTCTTCCTCGCTTGTCTTGTCATCGAGTCTTCTTGTCTTGTCCTCGTGTCTTCTCCTTTTCTCGCTTTCTTTTCCTTCAATCCGTTCTATATTTTGTCAAATCAGTACATTGTAACTATTCCTTTTTATTCTTTTCACATCTTTTATCCTTCCCGTCTCATCTTCTCTGCTGACTTTCTCTCATTCTCTCCCTCCCCCTCGCTCTCTCCCTCTCCCTCGCTCTCTCCCTCTTCCTCCCTCGCCCTCCCTCGCCCTGCCTCTCCCTCATCTTCACCCCTTCAATTCAGTCTCCCCTCATCTTTCTACTTCCCTGCATTACTCGTTATGCATCTCTCACCAACCTGAGTGAGCTAGCCAACACAACAGCCAGCACCAACACCCAGCAACAGCAACATTCACAATACTTACCATATACTCCCTCTCCTTGACCCCTCCTTAATTCTCTTGGCTCCTCCACCTCAACTCTCCACCTACCCTCCACCTCAACTAACTCGCCTCTCATCGTATCCCCACATATTATGTAATAATAGACCAGTTATTACATAATAGGTCGTTTACGCTCAATGATACGCTACATTCATTTTCTGGCATCATCCTTTAGTAGTCATATATTATCCTTCCAAATACCTATGCTCTCTCTACTCTCTACTCTCTACTTTCTATACTCTTCTACCCTTACTCTTCCCATGTACCTCCAGTATATTCTCCTACCGCCAAGCTCCCCCTTTCCCCTTTCCTCTTTCCTAACCATTGCTGCGCTCCCCGAACCGGCGATAACAGTCACGTGAGGGCAACCCACGACTGGTCACTCACGACGATGCGGCCCTAGCCCGCCGGGACCCGCGGGAACCGCGTGCACCATAGCACCGTCTAGACATTCCTAAACATGACGTACGCGCCCAGACATTACTGATCCGTCGCTCCGCGGTCGTGGCTTCTTGTTGTTGCTTCTCGCTGTTGCACGCTCACTCAAATGGCTGGTTATCACGTGATAGTTATCACGGGGTTTACGGGGTATAAATTGAGTGGCGTTTGCTGGGCAATTACAACCACCACAGCATGCAATTGACTACCGTAATTGCTGCATTGGCGGCCGTGACGGTCCCCGTGAGTGCTCAAGTGCACACATTGAGGTTGAAGAAGGTGCCCGTGGACGAGACGCTCGCGGCGCACCTGTTTCGCGCGTACACCAAGTCGTTGGAGAATAAGTACTTGGCCAGCTTTGGGCTCGTTTACGGTGCTGAGGCCAGCATGGCCAAGCGTGAGCCGGCGAACGAGCAGGTTCCGTTTGCAGCTGCTGCGGGCAAGGGTCCTGTGAATGTCCCGTTGACGGACTATGCCAATGCGCAGTACTACACCGAGATTGAGTTGGGTACGCCACCACAGCTGTTTAAGGTTATTCTTGACACCGGTCTGTCGAACCTCTGGGTGCCGCTGAAGGACTGCTCACTGTTGGCGTGCTACTTGCACGCCAAGTACGACCACGACGAGTCGGTGTCGTACAAAGCAAACGGAACCACGTTTAGCATCCAGTACGGCTCCGGTCTGATGGAGGGCTACGTCTCCCAGGACTTGTTGCAGATTGGCAGCTTGGCCATCCCGAAGCAGGATTTTGCGGAGGCCACAAAAGAGCCAGGTTTGGCGTTTGCCTTTGGCAAGTTTGACGGCATCTTGGGATTGGCGTATGACACAATTTCTGTCGACGGAATGGTGCCGCCCGTGTACAATGCCATCAACCAGGGTCTCTTGGACAAGAAGCAGTTTGCGTTTGCACTCGGCGATACGAGCGGCAATGACGCTGCAGACGGTGGTGTCGCCACTTTTGGTGGCTACGACGAGAGCAAGTTTACCGGAAAAATCTCGTGGTTGCCTGTGCGCCGCAAGGCCTACTGGGAGGTGAGCTTTGACGGGTTGGGATTCGGCGATGAGTACGCCGAGTTAGTCAAGACTGGTGCTGCCATTGACACCGGTACCTCCTTGATCACACTCCCTTCTACCCTTGCGGACCTCATCAACTCCAAGATTGGTGCGACTAAGCTGTGGCTGGGCCAGTACAGCGTTGACTGCGCGTCTCGCGATACCTTGCCGCCTATTACGTTTACACTTGGTGGTGTGGACTTTAAATTGAGCCCATATGACTACACTTTGGATGTGGGTGGATCGTGCATCTCGGTATTCACACCCATGGACTTTCCTCCCAGTGTTGGAGACTTGGCGATTGTGGGTGACGCCTTCTTGAGGCGCTACTACTCGATCTACGACTTGGCCGCGAACAAGGTGGGCTTGGCGACATCTGTTTAGGCATTTGTAGCCCGTATAGCTAGCTAGAGGTGTTTTGCCGGTGCTTGTCGCGCACCGCAGCGTAGTTTGTTTTATTTCAATACGTTTTGCTGTTTGTTCCTACTTGTCTTCCTGTGTCTTTCTCTTGTGTCCTGTGTCTTTTCTCATTTGTCATGTCTCATGTCTCATGTCTTGCGTCTTGTGTCTTGTGTCACGTCTCTTGTGTCTTTTGCTCCTACCTCCTATTCTCCTCGTGTCTTGTGTCCTATGATCCTTTTCTGTTATCTCCTTATTTCTCTCCTTGTGTACCTTCTCTTGTCTCTTGTGTCTCTTTTCTCTCCTATCCCCTTTCCCTCCCTTCCTCCTTCTCCTTTTCTCCTTCTCCTTCTCCTTTCCTCAGCCGTACAATGTAATCACCGATACTGATCTCAAAGCCTCCTCAGCCACGACTCGGATGACCCGCGTTGAGTCACAATTCCTCACACTGACAGAGTACTACGGACTACTACAGCCATGACAGACTACTACAGGCACTACAGACTACTACAGGCACTACAGGCTACCACTGGCCACTACAAGCTGCTGTAAGCTACCAGAATCACATACTAGAGCGCGAGCAATCCCTCACCACCTATAATCTCGTAGCCGCTGCTGATAAAGCAAAGATTGTGAATTTCCATTTTTGGAAATGAGTGATTATGTAATGTATATAGTTTTGTGTCACTATTTACGTCACGTGGGTGGCTGGCTGCAAGAGGCCACCTTCAAATCAAGTCCGGCGCCTTTCTTTAGCACCCTTGCCGAGCGAGTAACCCAATGACGCAGTATGGAACGGAGTATACGGCGTCTGACTCGCTGGTAGCCTCGCACCACTTGTACCCGCCGGGCGCGGCTCCACACTCATCGTCCCTGGAGGTGGAGTGCTACACGGACCAGGATCTGAACCTTGGCGACGAGACCTTTGCCGACACTACAGCATCTGCATGGCGGTCTGGCGCCAGCGGGGCGGTTGGTCTGTCTGCACAGGCACCTTCGCTTTTTCCGCAAACTTCTCACCACACTTTGGATACGTTAGCGATGCTGCTTCAGGCTAAAGGCGGCGAGCCGCAGTATGCTAACACGCTGCACCGCAACTCGATGGACCAGGCTGTAGCACAGCGTCTTATATCACGCGGAGGTTCGCGCAAAGACGAGCTTCGTCTTAACCAAATTCCTCGTCGGTTCTCGCAGTTTATCGTGGAGCAGCTGATGGCGCCGTCAGACGCACGTTCGCTAGTCTCTTTTGCAGCGTCGATGCCATACAGTCCAAACTTATCACAACGAAATGGGAGTCAGTTTCCGCCAAACCCTAGCCGCTCCAACGTGGCTTATTCGAGCGCTCTTCCCTCCGACCTCATTTCCATGTCGGGAGAGTCGCGCGGAACCATCTTTTCCACTCGCCCAGAACGTCATCCTGTCCGGCCTGCGGGTATGACTCCACAAGCGGCTCGCTCGCGGCTTTTGTCGCAGGCATCCTCGCCATATTCTAGTCCAAGAACGACCCACTCGGTCCCCAGTCCGATCCTGCGGACAAAGCTGCTTCTCTCCAAGGTTTCGTTGGAACGTGCCAATGCTATCCGGTCCAAAGAGGGAGGCATCCTCTACCGCATCAAGCTTCGCTTGCGCAAGATGCTTAACAAAATGACGCGGTTTCGCCTTGACCGCTTCAAAGTTTCGTCACGCCGGTTAGGACGCTCGCATCTGATGCTGCGCCGCAAGACAAAGCCCTTGACCATTTCAGCACCACAGTCAAACCCTCTCTTGGGCCAATCTGGTGTAGAACGTGTGGATAAATTGACGGACGAGCTCAAACGCTGCGCAGGCGTCCCGGCGGACCAAGCTGGGCCACCACTGTTGCAAGCAGGCTCTGACCGCTTGTCAGATTACATTGGCTCACAACAGACCAACTACATGGCAAATATGAAAACCAAAACCAACACCACCTCGATACGCTACAAGAAGGAAACGAGAAACATGTACAGCCCCACAAAACCATTTCCACCGCTGAGAGAAGAAACTCCTAGCGAGACCTCACTTCCTCCGAGCCCGCCGCCGCATAGCGATCTTGTTCCGCTATGGAAAACATATCTCTTGTCGGTTGTTGGCAAGCGCATACAGCTCCGTCAGGAGATTAGCTTGTTTCAGTCATTTGTGGAGCAGAGGAGTAAATTTAAAGAGATAAGCGACACTACATCAACAGTTGCATCCACAATTCAAGAAGAACTGGAGGAAGATTTGGAATCTGGAGAATTGGAGCCTGAGGAGGAGCTCTACGGACTTCGGCAGTCAAGAATAAGAGACGATTTATCAACAAACTATACCGAAAGAACGCCTTCTGAGGCGGCGTCTAATCACACTATTGAACAGCCAGATGCTGCGTTTCGCAGGCACTTTGCGAATAGAAGATCGATGTTGGGAGACATGTTGGAGTATGCCTCGGATGGGGAATCAACGGCATCTGGAGGCCTGGAGAATACAATAAGCAGAAATTCCACCGTGTCGGGAATAAAACCCACGTTTGACGATAGTGGTAAGCATTCCGACAGTGCAAACACTACAGCAAATAGCATGCCAAACTTACCACGATCATCGGGCATTCTGTATAATCTCTCTACTGTGTAGCCTACATTTGCATATAAACAAAATGGTTCAACTATATTCGTAAGGGGTGGTTATAAAGGTGACGTTATATGTACAAGTAAAGATCACCAAGCCTTGTATTCCCATCTTTAAGTGATGCGAATTGGGCAGCATAAATTAGTTCTTGGTCTCACCAGAACCGTTGGCGTCGCCACTGCTGCTGTTGTTGTCGCCCTCGTTGTTTTTGTACAAGTTCTCAAACAACTTCATCGAGTCAGTCTGCAAAGCCTCAGTCTTCGTCTTCAACTCGGCAGGGTCAACCTCCTCACCAGCCTGGGCCTTGAGAACAATGTCTCTCAACTCGCCAATCTGAGCCTTGATCTTGTCAGTCTCAGCAACGTCCAACTTGTCCTTGAACTCGGTCATGGAGCTCTCGGTGTCGTTACACAACTGGTCGGCACGGTTGGCGTTCTCGATAGCCTCTCTTCTAGACTTGTCAGACTCGGCAAACTTCTCAGCGTCGTTCACCATCTGCTCAATCTCAGCGTCAGACAAACCAGAGGAGCCGGCAACGGTGATGGAAGCGTCCTTGTTGGAGGCCTTGTCGCGGGCAGACACCTTGATGATTCCATCGGTGTCAATGTCAAAGGTGACCTCAATTTGAGGAACACCCTTGGGGGCAGGGGGAATACCCGAAAGGGTAAAGTTACCAATCAACTTGTTGTCTCTGGTCAACTCACGCTCACCCTGGAAAACACGAATCTCCACAGAGGTCTGGCCGGCGGAGGCAGTCGAGAAAATCTGCGACTTTTTGGCGGGGATGGTGGTGTTTCTGGTAATCAATCTAGCGAAAACACCGCCCATGGTCTCAATACCGAGGGACAAGGGGGTGACATCCAACAACACAACGTCGGTGATCTCACCCGCAAGGATACCACCCTGGATGGCGGCACCCATGGCAACGGCCTCGTCGGGGTTGACAGCCTTACTGGGCTCCTTGCCAAAGATGGACTTGACGGTCTCGATAACCTTGGGCATTCTGGACATACCACCGACAAGAATAACCTCGGAGATGTCAGACGTGGACAAGCCAGCGTCCTTCAAGGCCTTCTTACAAGGGTCAATGGAGCGCTTGATCAATGGCTCAACCAACTGCTCAAACTGGGCTCTAGAAATCTTCTGGTTAATGTGCTTGGGGCCAGAGGCGTCGGCAGTGATAAAGGGAAGGTTGATCTCGGTCGCGACGGTGGAGGACAACTCAATCTTGGCCTTCTCGGCGGCCTCACGGATACGCTGCACGGCCATTCTGTCCAGGGACAAGTCAATGCCGGACTCCTTCTTGAAGTTCTCAGTGATGTAGCGGACAACAGCAATGTCAAAGTCCTCACCACCCAAGTGGGTGTCACCGTTGGTAGACTTAACCTCAAAGACACCAGCACCAATGTCCAAGATGGACACGTCAAAGGTACCTCCACCGAGGTCAAAGACAGCCACAACCTGACCGTCGTTCTTCTCCAAACCGTACGCCAAGGCGGCGGCAGTGGGCTCGTTCACCACACGCAACACATTGAGGCCAACAATCTTTCCAGCATCCTTGGTGGCCTGTCTCTGCGCATCGTTAAAGTAAGCAGGGCACGTGACAACAGCGTTGTTAACAGCCTTACCCAAACTGGCCTCAGCCGTCTCCTTCATCTTGTTCAAAACAAAGCCACCAATCTGCTGGGGAGAGTACTTCTCGCCGCGGGCCTCGATCCAAGCATCGCCGTTCTCGTGCTTGACAATGTTGTAGGGAACCTGCTTCAAGTCACGCTGCACCTCCTGGTCCTCAAAACGACGACCAATCAAACGCTTGGTGGCAAACAAGGTGTTCTCGGGGTTCACCACGGCCTGGCGCTTGGCGGGAATACCGACCAAGCGCTCGCCGTCCTTCGTGAACGCCACAATGGACGGGGTGGTACGTCCACCCTCGGCGTTCTCAAGAATCTTGGACACCTTGCCCTCCATAACCGCAACGGCGGAGTTGGTGGTACCAAGATCAATGCCAATCACGGGACCATTGGGGGCGGCGGTGGACTGCGCACGCGCAAGGGCCGGGGCCTGGCGACACGCGTTCTTCACGGTGTTTCTAGCAGCAATCATCTCTGATGTGGTGAGTGGCAACGAGGATACGGAGCGTTTATAGCGAAAAATTTTACCCAACCTTTTGGGGGTTACCCGCACATTTCCAGAAGCTTCTAGAAGACAGGCGCTAAAGCGTGAAGAGCTCAAGTGATAGCTGGGGGAGAAGGGAGAGGAGAAGGGAGGGGAGACATAAGAAGGATAGCTGATCAATAATCTAATTGTAGTCTGTCTATACTCTATCTATCTAATTCTCTAATTACTCTCGCAAGTCTGGGGGAAAGTTTCCATTCATGATCCACGTCAATGAGCGACCGTTTCTGTACTCCTCAATGTACTCGGAGATCTCCTCCGGGCTCTTGTCGTACTTGGCCATGCCCCGCCGCACAGCGTCGTACACCTTCTTGCGTCGCTGGTAGCGTTTCAGGTGCTTCAGGCGCGAGTCTCCGCGCCAGGCCGCCTTTCCGTAGCGGATATCCATTTCACATAGTGGGGGCTGGCCCTGGAAACCCTTGGCAAACTCCTCGTAAACCTCCATGACCGAGACGGGATTATGTACAAATGCAATAGGAATAAGCGGTTTTTGGAACGGTGCCAGCGAGCTGGCACCGCTCGAGAGCGCAAGCAGGAGCGGGTGTGGCGGAGACATGTCCGACATGTGCAGCGTATCGCTCTCTGTGCTGAATGCGTCTGTCGCTTTTCGTTTGGAGGGACGGCTGGGTCCCGGTGGTATATCAATGGATATTTCGCCAATGGAACCTATCGAATGGTTGGGCTCATGAATTTTCAATTGGCTATCCATTTGGTTCTCTATTTGACTGTCCATTTGGTTGTCCATTCTTTCCATGCTCTCCATTCTCTCCATTTGACTCTCAATCCTCTCCATTTGGCTCTCCATTTGGCTCTCCATTTGGCTCTCCATTTGGCTCTCCATTTGGCTCTCCATTTGGCTCTCCATTTGGCTCTCCATTCTATCCATTCTCTCCATTCTCTCCATTCTCTCCATTCTATCCATTTGGCCCTCCAGCACACGCTCCTCAACTCCCTTCAAATCGTTATTAAGATCCAGTGCTAGACCCGGCAAGCCTTCATCCATTCTAGAGTGTATAGGCATCCCCAGGAGCGCAGCGAGTGGTCCTGCGCCCTCCAGTGGAGATAGCCCGAGATCGCCCATAGACCTATCTTGTTCATTGAGCCCGTGGGCAAGCTCGAGCGCATCCAGAATTCCTTGTATCAGACCACCGAAACCGATCCCGTCACTTTTGGTGGTCATAAAGTCGCCCACTATCCGCGTAAGCTTCTCTAGACGCCGCCCTTGAAACTCCGTGATGTGGCGAAGGTATGATACCTCCCTCTGAAGACGCTTTATCCGATCTCGATTATGGTCTCGTTTAGGACGCAGCGCTTCAGGATCCCCTATTCGAGCACCTCCTTTAGTAACGGGGGGTAATACGGCCACCACAACTTGTTTCTCAACATTTGTACCTTCCTTCCCACTCTTGTACTCATCTTTTGACTTCTCTCCTTTGGACTTCTCTCCTTTGGACTTCTCTCCTTTGGACTTCTCTCCTTTGGACTTCTCTCCTTTGGACTTCTCTCCTTTGGACTTCTCTTCCTTGGACACACCATTGGCCTTCTCATTGGCCTTCTCATTGGCTTTCCCATCATTGGCCTTCCCATCATTGGTCTTCTCATCCTTGGTCTGCTTATCTGTCTCCTTCGCATATCCCTTTCCTTCATTACACGCCGTATCAGTAGCACATCCGTCTCCTATACTTGTGCCCGGTCGTCCACCGCCAGACTCCTCCCCGAATCCAACGTGGTCGCCGTCACCCTTCATCTTGGCGATACACTACTCATCGTTTGCACATTTTGTTTAGCTAAGATACGCGTGCGGTACGGATGTTTTGATTTGCACCCAAACTGTGCTTTATCATAATCACTTCTTCTACTTCTTCCTACTTTATCTTCTAACCTCAATTATTCTTTTTCCGTCGTGTGAGCTATTCACCCTATATCTGTACATTTATTTATTGTTCTCTGCTCATTCTGCCTGTCTCCCTGTCTCCTTTATTCTTCCTGTCTCCTTTATTCTCCCTGTCTCCTTTATTCTTCCTGTCTCCTTTATTCTCCCTGTCTCCTTTATTCTTCCTGTCTCCTTTATTCTTCCTGTCTCCCTATTCTCCCTTATCTTCAACCTCCTCCTGTTCCCCATTCTCCTCTCCCTCTTTTGCATCAATGGGACTGTCCACTTCAAATATCTCACTGTAATCAGTAGCTTCGTTTGTCACTTTGGGCCCGAATAAGGCGAGCAACGCTACGCAATGGCCTTTCGAGTAGGTGTATATCACCCTGCACTTTGCCAGCGGCCCAAAGAATCTACGCGTAATCTCCCGAAGCTGGTCCTGGTTCAGACTCTTGGGAAGGAAAATAGCCATGTTCTGCGTGTACCTCAGCATCTGCTCGATGAGCGTATCGAGCGCCAACGGCTCCATCGTCAAAACATCAAACACCTTCTTCGTGTACGACGGTCCGCCCCAGGGCGGCGAAGAGAATATAAAGTCAAACGTCTCGTTGCACTGTACCTTCTGCAAGTGCTTGGGTATCCAGTCGGTGTTGGCCACACCGTCCGTCTCCGCGCTCATCGCCAGCCAGTCGCCCACATGCATCCACACATTCTCCCCAACTCCATAGATCTCCGCATTGTGCTTCGTGCACAATGCGTTCGTCGCACTAATGTCCACCGCTCCCACATGGTCAAACATGGTCGCAAACTGAATCGTGTTGCCTCCGCCGCCACAGCACACGTCAAGCACGCTTTTGGCATCGGGAACAAGAGACTTGATTAGCTTGCTCGTGAACACCGCTACCAGCTCGGGCGTCACCGAGTACCAGAGAGCAGACGACATGTACACCCCCTCGTCAAATCTGCTGAAGAGACTGTACCGCCGGTTCCAGTACTTTTTGCACTCCTCCGGAAGTGTGGCGAGTGTGTGCTCCAAGATCTCTGGCTCCGCCGTCAATGACTCCGACGAGCCAGACAACTCTGACGTGTCACGCGACTCTGGCGTGTCGCTCGTCGACGCTCCGCTCACTGACATTCTACTGGTTCGCTCACTTTAGCAGTTGGCTTGCTATCCAATTTGTTTGTTTTTCGACTTGAAGCAATTGGTCCGATCTCGCAAGCCAAGATGACCAAAGGCGCTGAGGCACGACGCTCGAGCATTGCTGGCTCCTCTCCTCTGCGACGCCTCGTCCTTTGTTGCTCCACGCTCTTTGTCCCTTTTTCCCGGCTCTTTTCAGCCACTTTCTGCATTATTTGTGACTGTTGATGAAAATTTAAGGTTAAAGTACCCTTGCCATCTTCTCATCTTCTCATCGCTCCTCTCTGTCGTGGCTGTCGTTCGTTGTGTATTCTAGAAAGAGCTACACCTTATACAACTTCTTTTCGTCGTCGTCGATAAAGATCTTGTTCTCCCTGTGCATGAGCTTGAGCGCTGCATCGAGCTCGGGCCCGTCAAAGATGTCCTCCTGATCCAAGCTGCTGTTGATCGCCTCGATCGCCTCCTCGCGGTCAGCTTCCTGTACGTGCATCATGACCTCAGCCAAGAGTTTGGTGAATCTCTGGTAGCGCTCTGGACTTATACTAGCGTCATTAGCTCTGTTGCTGCCTGGTCCTGCCTCCGCCAAGGCGCGTGATTCGTTGGCGATGTGGAGATTCTCGAGGTCTGCCTCGACGCCTTCCTCGCCGCCATCTTGCTCGTGTCCGGCGTTTGGCCGCAGGGTATACATCTCCGCACGCATTCGCGTGCGCGCAGTGCTGGCACGCGGCCTATACTCCTCTTCCGCCAGCGACGCTTCGTCGCTATCTGCAGCCGCCACTGTGACAACCTGCTCGTCTTCAGAGCTATCTTCGCCGTCCAATTCCTTATTGGCGCGGTCAATAGTGGCAGTCTTTCTCTTTTTGCGATTAGCACGCTTCTTGGGCACCTCCTGGAAGATGGTGTGTCTCAACATCATCTCCGCCATCTCTACATCGAGAGCCTCAACCTTGCGTGAAAGCCGCACCTTGGCGTGCGCTGTGGACAAACGAATCAACGTTTCCAATGTTCTTGCGGTGATGGGGGACACCAAGTGGGTGTCCTGGCCCATATTGTCGTTGCGGAAACTGGCATACACCTCAGCAATCTCCAAGGACGCCTCCTTCGTCAACACTGGCTTTATTCTCTGCTTCGCATACTGTACGTATTTCTTGAGGAAGGGGATCAGGAGGAGCGTGGGGGTCTTGTTCGATCTCAGGGTACGGACGCCGGCGTGCAACAAAGAGTTGAACTTCTCAAAGATTGGCTGCTCCAAAGCCTCTTGTTCGTTGGTGGTGTCGTCACCGGCGGCTAACAGCACGTTGGACTTCTCCCGCACTGGCTCGCCTTCCAAAAGTCCTGGTGGTATAAAGCGGTGCATGCGCAAGACATGCTCGGATATCACACGGTCCTTTTGGTCTGAAGGATCGTCCTTCACGATAAACAACAAGTCAAAACGCGACAAGAGAGAGTCAGGCAATGCAATGTTTTCGTGAGGAGTCCGGTTGAGGTCGTACTGACCAAACACCGGGTTGGCCGCGGCCACCACCGAACAACGCGCATTCAACGAGGTGTGAATACCCGCCTTGGCAATAGTTACTGTTTGTTGCTCCATCACCTCGTGGATGGCCACACGATCGGTCTCTGTCATCTTGTCAAACTCATCGATACACACAACACCGCGATCAGCCAAAACCATGGCACCAGCCTCCAAGCGGCGCTCGCCCGTCTCCTTGTCTGTGGTCACCGCGGCAGTCAAACCGACACCAGAAGACCCACGACCCGTCGTAGCAATGGCCAAGGGAGCAGTGTTCAACACAAACCGCAACATTTGCGACTTTGCAGTACTGGGGTCACCCACCATCAAGATGTTGATGTCTCCACGCAAGTGGGTTCCGTTATCCAAGTTCTTCTCCACTCCTCCAAGCAACATCAAAAGGATCGCCTTCTTGATATACTCGAAACCGTAAATTGAAGGCGCCAACGAGGTGGACAAGATGTCAAAGATTTTGCGGTTCTTTGACAACTTGTTAATGTTGCGGATATCCATATCTGTCAACTTCTCCAGCGACGCGACACCAGTAGAGCGCGCATGGAGGGGGTACACGGAGTTTCCCAACACCACCGTGCGGAAAGCCGTATTGTTGTTGGAACCGCCGCCCATGGCACGGTACACACCCACAACCTGTATGCGGTCTCCTGGCTTAACGAGATCAACCAAGTCGTCGTCCAAAATGACATCCACTGAACGCGGTAACTGTCCCGCAGGCGCCAACTCGGGCATCTCCTGTACGGATATCTTCTGGTGGTCGCGGTAAGTACTGTAGCCGTACTCGGTGGTGAGCCGATTGCCGTCCACGTCCTCGGTAGGGTATATAGCTGCAGTGGCGATAGGGTCAAACGAGGTGGTCTGGTCCTTGTACTCGCGCGCGTAAAAACGGCCCGTCTTCTCAGCATAGTGCACTGAACGAATCACCTTGGGACGCACCAACAGCGCACGCGTCACGATACCCTCAATCAGCACCATCTTGGACAAGTGGTTCGAGTTTATCAGTCTAGGAGTCACATGGTACGCACCAAAAGCACCCTTGAAACTGAGATAGAAACGCTGGTTCGGGTCGTACTCCTCGTGAAGCAGCGGGTTCGCAGGGTCGTAAATGGTCAATACCGTATCGCGCAACGCACGCTCGCACGCAGGAAGAAAGTCGGCGGGCGTCTGCAAGAGCCCGCGCCACATATCGCGGTCAAAGTCGCGCACCTCGTCAATCAGCACACAGAGCCTGTACCGTCCCTTGTGAAGCATCTCCTTGATCTGCAGCCTATAGTCGGCCCCGCCACCATCAAGCCTATCCAAAAACTCCTGGAAACGACGCACACGGTCCCCAAAGACCGCGTCGATCGTCCCCTCGGTAATCTGCGCCAGTTCGTCCATCGCGCGCCAGTTCACAAGCTCAGCGTTAATAAAGAAGGTGATGAAGGATGGAAAGGCCTTGCGTTGCCCGTTTTTCAACGCGTCTCATCAATTATCCATTTTAGGTATTCTTATGTAATATATTATAAATCGTGGTTTACGTCATATGTTACAAAGCATGCTCTACAAGCGCCAGGCACTGGCATAGACGGCTCCTTCAGCATCCTTTGAAGCAAAGATGCTGTCAAACTGCTCAAACTCGAGAGCGGCAAAGCCTCTGTATTTGCGTGTCTTTTCAGACTCGAGCAAGGAGATGTAGGTCCAGTCGAGAAAGTCTTCCAAGTTGTACGAGTGCTTGCGGAACGGCTCTCCAAAGATCTTTGCGAGAGTGGCCACGTTAGGGTGGTAGTGGTCCATGAGCAGCTGCAACTCCCAGAGAGAGGACTGCATTGCTCCCAGGCGCAAAGGATTGGGTTCGAGCGGGTCGAACGGATCAGTGTACGGGCCGGAATGCAGAGTATTGTGCAACATGAGGGAGCAAGTAGGATGGCGTTTGAGGAGGTTGTAGATGAATGGCACGACAATGACCGCCCCCAGGGCGGTAGCGGCCAAGGACAAGCGTGCGAGGCGCTTGATGAAGGAGGCCACGAGTGTCGACAGCAAGTGTGTGGATGAGAGAAAGAGGTCGCATAGGCGCAAGAAGCGCGATCTGTGGCGGGTGTAGAGCAACTGCGGCGTCAAGAGGGAGTACAACTTGGTATAAAAGTCAGGGTACTCCAAGTTATACTTTTGCATCAAGGCGTAAAGCGAATTCAATGCCAAGAGGGGTACAATAGAATCATCATCTTCCTCTTGTTCTTGTTCTTGTTCTTGTTCTTCCTCTTCCTCTTGCTGCTGCTCCCTCTCTCCCACGTTATAGCAGTCTGTGAGAAAGTCCATGAGACGCTGTGGCTGGTGCATATTGGGGATAATGCGCTTGTGCAAAATCTGCAACATGGCCTTGTGCTGACTGGTGAGCATGGGCGTCAGCAACACTGCAAGAAAGCACCGCTGAAACAGCTGCATAAACTGAATGTGCTTGTACGCTACAGCCGGGAGCAGTCCCTGTGTCCACGTCGGCAAGCTCGCGAGATCCGCGTCAGCGGCAAAAAGCCACTGGTGCTTCACCAAAACGTAAAAGCGCGACGTCACCTGCTGGAGCGCCCCAGCGCTCTTTTCGCTCTTGTACTGCTCCAACACGGGCGCCAACACCTGGCAAAAGTAAAACTGCAAGTCCCAGTACTTGGCTAGGCGCCCTGCAAAGTCCAAAACCAAAAAGCTGTCGCTCGAGCCATCTCCCAACACCTCGCCATTCTCCCCACAGAGCAACGCCTCCAAAACGCTCTGGTATGTCTGTGCCGCAAAATGGACCTTGCCGGTGCCCATGTGCTGACTCTCCAAACGCACCAACTTGAGCAAGATATCCAACGCATCCACCTGCCACGACGCCTTGAACGCCAAGCGCTGCGACACCAACGCCAAGAGCTCGGACTTGTACCCTTCGTACCGGCTCACTAGCCACTTCACCACTAGCCTCTTCTTTTCGTCGTATGCCTGTCTATTCACCAACTGGCCCTCGCTAATGAGCTTCTCAAACACCCGCAACAACACCACCAGCAAGCACCGCCCAACCTTTTCCGCAGCATCGTCTCCACCAGCTAGGGCAGCGCGCACAGGCCCATACTGTGCAAGGAGGTCCACTATCCCATTGAACTTGCCTTGAAGCGCGGCCGCACCAACCTCTTCAATAGCCAGCTGGGTCATCACGGGCAATGCAGAACCTGAAGCAGCACCTGATTCCCCTTTAGACCTCTTCATCCCTTTAGGACTCCCTTTAGGACTCCCTTTGGGTTTCCCTTTAGGACTCACCCTCTTTGCTGCCTTACCCATGGTGGTTGACTAGTAGTGTCCATCTCATCTAACCTCATCGCTCTCACGTGAGGTCGTGTGTGCACAATTTTGCGTTGGTTACCCGGACACTCTGCCAGTATAAAAACGCTACGAGGTCCAAACTCTGACCGTCATGACCTTCCAAGTTTTATACACATGATGAAATCTCGCGTTTCGCACGACAGTGTCCGCTGGAGTCGAGTTTCCTCTGGAGATTCCTCCGGAAATGCCGCCCCGTACGGGACGGCTGGGTTCACGTGGTGACGGTGTCTGGCGCAACACTTCTTGTTACAAAAGACAGACGCTCTGGAGAACTTCTGACCCACTTGTGTCATATCGTAGATTGCGATTCAGATCGCGGTTAGCCTAGCAGAACAAGATGAGCATACCTTGGTTCAAATTGGTGGTTCTTGACATCTCATCTCTTGTCCTTACGTGTTCTTTTGTTATTCTGTCCTTTGGCGTCGTTCTTTCGTTCTTTAGGTCGTTCTTTCGTCGTCGTCTTCTCGTTGTCGTCGTCCATTCGTTGTCCTCTTCCTCCTCCTTCTCCTCCTCCTCTTTCTCTTATCGCCTTGTTTATGACCTTGTTTATCACCTTGTTTCATTTCACTTTGTTCTGAAATAAACATCACGATGGACGAGCTCACGCCGCCGCCGGGCCGGAGCAAGCACGGACTGTTCTTGCGGTACGTGTACATTGTCACGTCCTTTCTTGGTCTGTTGTGCTTTGTCAATACGCTCTGCATTGGAGCTGTCTTTTACCACCTTTACCACAAGGCTACCGGGGCGGAGCGCTTTAACGAGCCCGTGTCGCCGCAGACAGCGTCCAGCGGCTTTGTGCCGCGCAAGGCGTACCCCGACACGAGCACGATGGTGGCGAGCAAGGACATGCGCTACTACGCGCTCGCGCTCGGGATGGAGCTCGAGGAGTATGCCGTCACCACCGACGACGGGTTCGTCTTGACGCTTCACCGGTTGATAAACCCTAATGAGGATGCGGCTGCTCGCGACGCCAAGCGCCCGATATTGTTGCAGCACGGCTTGCTCTCGTGTCTGGCGGCGTACTTGACGCCTGGCCGCAACTCGCTTCTGGTGTTCTTGCTCGAGCAGGGCTACGACGTGTGGATGGGCAACAACCGGCTGTGGTTTGAGCCCAAGCACAAGACGCTTCTCGGCAACTTGATGCACAGCGAGGAGTACTGGGACTGGGACATCCGCGCCCTCGCCTACTACGACCTTCCAGCGATTATTCTGCAGGTGTTGTCGCACAAGCCCAACCACGAGCGGTTGGCATATGTCGGCCACTCACAGGGCTGCACGCAGCTCGTCTTGAACCTCCGCAACCCGCTGATGGCGCGTGTGCACGCGCAGATTGAGCATGTTGTCTTGCTCGCGCCCGCCATCTTCCCTGGCCGCCTCTTTCACGAGCGCGCCTTCCTCAAGTTTCTCCACAACCGCGGACCGGCAGCGTACCAGCTCATCTTTGGCTGCCTCTCGTTTTTGCGCACATTGAGCCAGACGCGCTTCTACCTTGCGCACACGGCGGTGTTTGGCCTGCTCCTGTACTACATGTTCAAGTTCCTCTTTGGCTGGAACGCGCGCAAGTGGGGCAAGGACAGGCGCGTCTGGCACTTTAACTTTGTCTTCAACGTGTCGTATGTCCTGGCACGCTTGATGAACTGGTGGATGAGCCACTATGTCGAGGAGGGCTTTGCCAACCAGGTTTTGCCGCGTGCACAGTACTATAACGGCACGCACGCCACCAGCCAATCTCCCTCGTCAAAGCTGTACTTTCCGTTTGAGAAACAGTGGTTTACGCTGCTGCCGGTGCCGGTGCTCATGTTCTCGTGCGACCAGGACTTTTTGGTTGACGGAAAGAGGCTCCAGGCCCACTTTAGGGAGCATGAGCCATTATACACTGAAGGCGAAAACCTCGACATTGTAGAGTTGGACGACTATAACCATGTTGATGTTGTATGGGCAGAAGACTTGATTGGAAGGGTGGGTGTGGTGATTGTTGAGAAGCTTGGGAAGACTGGCGAGTCAACGGGCGAGCCAACTGGCGAGCCAAAGACTGAGTCTGACACTGAACCAAAGACTGAAAAGAATGAGACTGAAAAGACCGGCAAGACTGAGACTGAAAAGACCGGCAGGACTGAGACTGAAAAGACCGGCAAGACTGAGACTGAAAAGACCGGCAGGACTGAGCTTCAGGCCAAGCCTGAAGCTAAGACTGCCCAAGTTTAGTCGCTTCAGCCACTCGGCGGTGAGTCCAGCCCATCTGTAACTTATTACTGAGGAACACTACGCGACTGGAAGAAGCTGGAGGGCAGAGGGGGGGGCACGTCACTCCGTGACGTCCCTCTTGTCCTCCGTGACGTCCCTCGTGCCCCTCAGCTTCCCAGTCTCCTCACTCTAATACTATTTTTAAACTAAACTAAGCCCCATTCTACCCCGTATTACCCCAGATATGGACCCTGTACCAATTTGGCTCGACTGCGACCCCGGAATCGACGATGCCTTTGCGCTCTTGCTCGCCGCACGCCACCCAGCCTTTCGCCTCGTGGGCGTCTCCACCGTTCACGGCAACGCGCCCGTGGCGCTGACGACGCGCAACGCGTGCGGCGTGCTCGACGTCTTGGGCGCGCTTGGTGTGCCCGTGCACGCGGGAGAGGCGCGCCCGTTGGTGCGCGCGCCGCAGCACGCCCAGCACATACACGGCGACACCGGTATCGGTGGCGCCGCGGTGCCAGCGGTGCCGCGAGTAGTGGCGAGCAGCGACTATGGCGCCGCCATCGCAACTGCAGCGCGCCAGTACAGCGGCGCGCTCTGTCTCGTGTGCACTGGCGCGCTCACCAACATCGCGAAGCTCCTCGCGGCAGACCCGGCCGCCTTAGATGGGGTGCGGTTAGTATCGATTATGGGCGGCGCCTTTGGCATTGGCAACATCACCCCGTTGGCCGAGTTCAACTTTTACGTGGACCCCGAGGCGGCGAATGAGGTGTTGGAGAAGCTTGGGAGGAGGGCGGTGTTGGTGCCGCTCAACTTGACGCACCAGGTGGTGGCGACGGAGGGGGTGCGCAACACTATCCGTGCGGGCGGTGCCAGCACCGCTAACGCTACTTCCCCCTGGTTCTCCCAAGCCCTCGACTTTTACGCCTCCACCTGCACCGCCCACGGCATGGAGAATGGTCCCGCGATCCACGACCCTGTCGCGGTCATGGCGGTGTTGGCGGCGGTGCACGGCCCCAAAGAGTACGGGTTCGTGTCTGACCGGCGCTTGGTGACGGTTGCCACGGAGGGGGACCAAGCGGGCATGTGCGTCGACGGTGGCAGTAGCCCCGATGGTGTCGCTGTGGGCACAGCCATTAGTGTGGCCATGTTCTGGGAGTATATATATACTGCATTGCATCTAAATAAATAGCAGATAAGATAGGAACTATAAAAGAGAGGAGGAGCTCCGCTCCTCCTCCCACTCCGCTCCCACTCCGCTCCTCCGCTCCTCCGCTCCTCACTCCCCCACTGGCGGCGCAAAAGCTCCCGCAAGCACCAATGCCGGCTCATCAACATTATTGTGCTGGTAGCTCAAGACGCCTACTCCGCCCGCGTCCATCACCAACATGGGGTTGTCGCGCAACGACCGCCGCACCCACCGCGCCGCAAAGCAGCGCAAGATGTGGCCGTGTCCCACCACGATGATATCGCCTGGAGCGCCGGTGGCGAGCGCCGCGCGGTGCACCGCGTGGATGCGGCCAATGGCCGCGTCCACGCGCGCCTCCACCGCCGCGAACGACTCGCCGTTGGGGCACCCGTCGCGAAAGATGGACCACCCGCCCTCGTCCACGAGTCCCTGCGACGCGCGAAGCGCCTGGATCTCCGCCGTCCGCATGCCCTCGTAGTCGCCATACTCCCACTCGCGCACGTCCTCGTCCACCACAACCTCCACGCGCGCCCGCTCCGCGGGCGCAAGCGCCTCCAAGAGGAGCTCCGCCGTCACCCGCGCGCGCAAGCGCGGCGACGTGACGACGCGCACCAACTGGCCCTCCCGAAACAGCCGCACCGGACCGGCGCCAAACAACCACTGGCCCGTCAAGCGCATCTGCGCCGTCCCGGCGGCGGTGAGCGGCAAGTCCGTCACCGACGTGTGCTGGCCGCTCTTGGACCACTCCGTCTGGCCGTGGCGCACAATCACTGCTCGCGGTGTAGCCATTTGGTGGCGAGCAACCTGAAAATTTGCACTGCAATGAAGGCGCTCAGGGACAAGATTGCGGGCCTCCTCAGGACGCTCCCCAAGGACCGCTTGGCGCACTATGCGTCGTTCAAGGAGGTGCAGCTCGCGCGCTTTCAGGCGCCGTTGTCCGGGGTCTCGGAGGCCGACTTGAAGTTGCAGTACGTGGCGTTGCGCGACTTGGCCAACGACAAGTACAAGACGTACTACAGGTTGGACGACAAGATGCTCAAGCCCAAGGGGAAGCCGGCGTACTACGAGCGGCTCATGGCGTCGATCCAGGACGGGAAGAAGGAGGGCGTGATCACGGCGATGAGAACTGTGATGGGGAGGTAGGAAGGGAGAGAGGTAGAGGTGGGGAGGTAGGAAGGTGGGGAGGTGGGAGGAGGTAGACTAGATAGCGCAATGAATATTTATCTTGGAGGTTTGTAGTCATAAGTGTAGTGTAGCTGTTGGTAGAACTATTACTCTCTTACTATTACTCTTACTATTACTTACTCTACTATTACTTACTCTCTCTTAATTACTATTACTTACTCTTACTCTTACTATTACTTACTCTTACTCTACTATTACTTACTCTCTCTTACTTACTCTACTATTACTCTCTTACTATTACTCTTACTATTACTTACTCTACTGTTACTTACTCTCTCTTACTTACTCTTACTCTTACTATTACTTACTCTACTATTACTTACTCTCTCTTACTTACTTTCTCTTACTTACTCTCTCTTACTTACTCTTACTCTTACTATTACTTACTCTACTATTACTTACTCTCTCTTACTTACTCTACTATTACTCTCTTACTATTACTCTTACTATTACTTACTCTACTGTTACTTACTCTCTCTTACTTACTCTTACTCTACTATTACTTACTCTACTATTACTTACTCTCTCTTACTTACTCTCTCTTACTTACTCTTACTCTTACTATTACTTACTCTTACTCTACTATTACTTACTCTCTCTTACTTACTCTCTCTTACTTACTCTTACTCTTACTATTACTTACTCTACTATTACTTACTCTCTCTTACTTACTCTACTATTACTCTCTTACTATTACTCTTACTATTACTTACTCTACTGTTACTTACTCTCTCTTACTTACTCTTACTCTACTATTACTTACTCTACTATTACTTACTCTCTCTTACTTACTCTCACTTACTTACTGTTACTCTCTTACTCTTACTCTTACTATTACTTACTCTACTATTACTATTACTTACTACTACTTACTATTACTACTACTCTCTTACTACTACTCCCTTACTATTACTTACTACTCTTACTCTTACTACCACTACCACTACTACTACTACTACTACCACTACCACTACTGTTACTCTTACTCACTCTTACTACCGTCTACTACCTTCTACAGTTACCCTACCCTACCATCCTTCCTTACTCTTACTTAGTATTACTCTTACTACTACCTTCACTACTCCACCAATTCCCGCCCAATTTCCACCATTCCTTCACCATTAGAATCCTGCTCACTCCTACATTCTACTCCTCCCATCCACTCATCTCTCTCGTACCATCCACCTCCACCAATCTCTGCTGTCTCCCAATCTCTCAACTACCAATCTCAACTGTCTGCCAATCTCTGTCTGCCAATCTCTACAGTCAACTACTACTCCACCAATTCTCGCCCAATTCTCGCCCAAATTACACCATTCTTTCGCCATTCTTCTCTCCTCCTCGCCTCTCTCTCCTCTCCTCCCTCGCCTCGCCCTCCCGCTCCCCTGCCTCCCGTTTTGGTTCGCCCCCTAAATCGCGCCTGAGATTCGAAAAATCAACGTGGCACTACACCAATGGGTTTGCGGAAGCGGTACTACGCCGCGGTGCTCGGCCTCGCTGCGCTCCTCTGGCTCGCGTGGCGCGCGCTCGCCACCGGCGACGAGACGTTCTCGCCGGAGGAGCTCAACTCGTTCCTCCAAAACAAGGGCGCCGACAACCACTTTGTGCGCAAAGCCGAGTTGAGCGCGGTCGGGCTCAGGTCGCCCTTCTTGGAGACGGGCAAGTACACGATGCGCGACTGGAACATCGCCGGCAAGGTCGTGGTCAACAACGACGAGTACGTGCGCTTGGTGTCGGACGCGCAGCACATGGTGGGCAGCGTCTTTGCGCAGTTGCCGGTGCAGGCCCAGTCGTTTGAGATGGAGCTCACGTTCCACTTGCACGGCCGCGAAAACGACTACGTCGGCGACGGCCTCGCGGTGTGGTTTGTGGACCGGCCATTGGCGCCTGGCGGCGTGTTTGGCGTCGAGAACGGCTTCAACGGGCTCGGAATCATGGTGGATACGTATCGCAACGGCAAGCGTGGCCACTTTCCATACGTCAACTTGATGCTTGGGGACGGTGTGGCGCAGTACAGCAAGGAGCTGGACGGTTTCGAGACGCGGGCGGGCGGGTGCATGGCGAGCGGCGTGGTGAACCCGCTGTCCAAGCAGACAAAGATGCGGATAGTGCTGTTGCGCAACGGGTACTTGCTGGTGGACCTCGACACGAGCGGCGAGGGGCGCGAGTGGACAAACTGCGCGACATTGACCAATGCGGTGTTGCCGCAGATCAAGTACTTGGGCCTCCTGGGCGAGACCGGCGAGTTGTCGCACGCGGTGGACATTATTGAGAACCGCGTGTTTGCCTTGTACAAGCACGATGGCACGTTTATCGAGTCGTTGGACGAGTTGGAGGTGGCGGCGCGGTCGCTGGCGGACACTTTGGAGGCGGAGGCGGAGCGCGAGCCGCCGAGCGCCGGCAAGGGCAAGCGCAACGCCGCCAAGTCGCGGCGCAAGACGATGCTGCGGCTCCGGAGCGCTGAGCGGCGCATCAAGGAGCGCGAGCGCCAAATGCGCTTGGAGATGTATGGAGATCCCGACGCCACGTTTGTGGTGCGCATGGTGGGCCATGCCTGGCGGGCGCTTAAGTATGCAGTGCTCGCTGTGGTTGGGGTGGTGGTGGCCTGGGTCGCGTTCGTGGCCTACCGCTCATTGAAAAAGACCAGCAAAAACCGGTCAGGGTTGATTGTGTAGCACGGAGTATGGGTGAATAGCAATAGTCATTGGATTCCTGGGATTACCAGGGTTACTAGGATTCCTAGGATTACTAGGATTAGTGTACTAGGCGACTACTACCTGATACTAGGTGATTAGTTACTAGGATTAGTAGGATTCGTACTAGGGTTAGCGTACTAGGAGTAGTAGGATTAGTACTAGGGTTAGCGTACTATGTGATACTACGATACTATGTGAGTGATGGTGATACTGCTCATTAGTGATTACTGGTGATACTATGACAATATGGAGTAGGTGCACTTGTATTTTGACAATATGAGTAGGTGCACTGGTACTATGATCAGTGATTACTTGTAATACTATATGATCATAGGTGATGATGTGATATATGATTAAGCTTAGGCGATACTATGTGATTACTCCTAATATTACTTGATGAGAATGAATTAATGACTCTGATTTCACCTGACTTCCTTGCTCCTTCTTCCTTCTTCCTTCTTCCTTCTTCCTTCTTCCTTCTTCCTTCTTCCTTACTCCTTCTTCCTTACTCCTTACTCCTTACTCCTTACTCCTTACTCCTTACTCCTTACTCCAACCTAACATCAATCTCACCTACCCTAATCTATCCTGCCCCATTTTACTTGCGTCTCCGTCTCGCCTCAGCGGCCCTGGCTGCTGCTGTAACAGCCTCTATCGGCGCAGCCAGCGGGTCCGCCACCCGCAACGTGAGCGTCTCGCGGTAAACCCCAAATATACGGTACGCGAGACGCAGCACCGCGTTGGTGGGCTCGCCAGTGTACGGCGTCACGAGCTCGAGCGTGGCATCGGTGGCGGCGTAGCCGCGAACAGCGTACGCCGCGTACGCTGGCTTGTCAAATGTGAAGGCGTCAGCAACAATTGTGAGCGTTCCCGAGTGTTTGCCCTCGGCGTAAAGCTCGCGTGCGCGTACAAGCACCCAGTCCAAGAGCAACCCGTCAAAGTCGGCCTTTGCAAACACCTTACGCACGTGCAAGCCGGTAACGCGCACCACCAACCCCTCTGGCCCAGTCTCGGGAACTACCGACGCTACCGCGATGGGCGACCCGCGGTAAACTACCAACTGCGTGTTTTTGGTGCCAGGCACCGCCGTCGTCAGCAGCGCCAAACGCAACGCTGCGAGCCCCAAGATGCGGTCGCCGTAGCCGTGCGAGACCAACTGGTTCGACACGATCCGCAAGTCGTCGCCAAGGGTGTACACCAGCAACCCCAAGACGCCAAACACACCCGCCACCGCGGGGAACACCAGCACAACCTGAAAGAGAAAGTCGCGCGACCGGAGCGCGTACCCAAAGAACTCGCCGACGCTGTCGGAGATGGCGATGTAGTCCCAGAGACGGTAGGTGAGCAGCACCACGAGCACCGTGAAGAGAAGCGTCAACAGGATTGGGTGCCAAAAGACATGGCGGTTCAACTTGCCCTGGTACTGGCGGTAGCGGTCGCCGTGCAAGGTCAACGCCGCCAGCGTAAGCTCTGGCGAGAGCGCCACCTGCTCAAGCGTCGGCGCCGCCGACACGTCCAACGGCTCGTTCAAGTTGATCTCCTTTTGCACAGCCATGGTGTCGTTGCACTGCCTAGCCTCTGGCTCGCCATTTATTCCGGTATCGTATATTGGAATTAGGCACGTGGGCTCATCGCTGTCGCCACCGGAGCGGCGACAGACGGCGGCTCCGGTGGAGGGTGGCTGAGAAGACGGCCGGGAGCGAACGAGACGCTTGGAGAGCGCTGCAGGCTCTGGGCGGTTAAGAAACGGATAAGGTTGGAGGGTTGGGGGACAAGTTATGGGATGAGAAAAGATCCTTGCCGCAATAGTGGGGAGGGCGTAGTAGTGGTGATGGTGGGTAGTGGTGAGAGGGTGAGTGGTGAGAGGGTGAGTGGTGAGAGGGTGAGTGGTGAGAGGATGAGCAGGAGTAAGGTTGTTAGGAGTTAGGGAGTGGGGTTTTAGTTTTTGGTTTTAGTTGTAATTGTAGAGAGGTGATGAAATGTTGAGATATGATAAGATAAGGGAAAAGTAGGTAGTGAGAGAGAGGGAAAAGAGAGAGGCAGAGAAGGGAGAGAGGCAGAGAAGGGAGAGAGGCAGAGAAGGGAGACAGAGTAGAGGAGAAAGAATGAGAGACAGTGAAGGAGAGGGATGTAATAGGACATTGATCAATATTACATAATCAACAATTACTATTACATGGATCTGTCGCCACCACCGCCACCACGTCATCACCAAACATCACGAGCTTTCGTGTTCATCTCTCTTCATCACACACACACACTCTCTCTCTTTCTCCCTTCTTTCTCCCTCTCTCTCTTTCTCCCTTCTTTCTCCCTCTCTCTCTTTCTCCCTCTCTCTCTTTCTCCCTTCTCTCTCTCTCTCTCGCTCTCTTCTTTTTCCCTCTTCTCTCTCTACACCACTGATCTCTCTCTCTCTCTCTCTCTCTCATCGTCTTCTCCATCTCTGTACTCATCTGATCTCTACTCTCTACTGTACTCTACTACTCTCTTGCCTTCTTTTTCTCTCTGTATCCACGTCTCTCTCTTCTTCTCTTCTTCCCTACTACTCTTCTTCTCTTCTCTTTTAATACTCTACTAATCCTCTTCTCTCCTCTCGCGCCACTAATTACACCTCACAAATCACCTCACCAATTACATAATCAATGTGGCTGCAAAATTGCAACATTGGGAGCCACACTTGATACTATATCAAGGGCGCGGCCGCAAGGTCTGGACGGCAATGCCGTCGGTCGTGGAGAGCGGCCGCGTGCGGGCTGGCCGCGTGCGTACGGTTGCGGTGATTGGTGGCGGAGCATCTGGTGCTGTGGTGGCGGACACGCTCTTACAGGAGTCGGGTCCGCGCTTTGAGCGCGTCCACATCTTTGAGCGCCGGTCGCACTGGGGCGGAGTGTGGGCGTTGGACACGGACTTGGACGCGGAGCGGCTGAAGACGGTGGTGCTGGGCTCTCTGGCGGCGGAGAACGATCCGCCGCTCGTGAACCCGTTTGGCGGGGAGGGGGAGGAGAAGGAGAGAGACGGTGGCGAGGGAGAAGGTGGCGAGGGAGGCGAGAGGGAACCACTACAGCTCATTCCACAGACAACACAGGAGAGGTTTGCTGCTAGTGCGAGCTATGCGGGAATGACGACCAACATTGCCGAGCGGGTAATGACCTTTTCCGACAAGCCCGCGTGGTTTGAGACGCCTCAGGCGGATAGCACCTATGTAGACCGCCAGGTTGTGCAGGACTACCTCGTTCGGTACATCAATCGCAATGCCAACGACTCGCGGCTCACGTTGGAATTGAACACGACGGTGGAGGATGTGGAGGTGGTGGAGGGAACGGGAGCGTACAGGCTCACCCTTCGCCGCCTGGATGGCAAAGGGAAGGGTAAAGGGAAGGATGTAGAGGAAGGGAAGGATGAAGGAGACGATGGAGAGGAAGAAGGGGGTCAAGGGTACGATACGTGGTTCCAGCGGGATTATGACGCGGTAGTGGTTGCAAACGGCCACTACCACGTTCCGCGCATCCCGGACGTGCCTGGGTTGGCGGAGGTGCAGCGGCGCTGGCCAGAGGCGGTGTCGCACGCCAAACACTTTCGGTCCGCGGAGGAGTTTGCGGGTCGCGCGGTGGTGGTGGTGGGCTCGCGCGCGCTGGGAAAGGATATCACGCGCCAGCTCGCGCCGGTTGCGACTCGCGTATGGCAGTCGCGCCGCCAGCCCGACGTTTCTGGCGTGGAGCGTGCGGGCGTCACCGACAAGCCCCCCATCACGCGCTATCTCTTGCGCGAGACGTCGTTTGAGGTGGAGTTTGAGGACGGGACGGTGGCGCTGCCCGATCGCATCATCTACGGAACGGGGTACCTGGCCTCGTACCCCTTTCTCCACCGCCTTAGCGGCGGAACCGTCACTCTCGACGACACCATTGTGCCAGAAGCGTTCCAGCACACCTTCTGGTGGAAACACGCGCGTATCGCGTTTGTGGGTATCCCCATCGACTCCATATCGCTACGCGCGTTTGAGTACCAGGCGGTGCTCGTGCTGCGCTTTTTAGCGGGCAAGGTAGAGCTTCCGTCAGTTGCAGAACAGCAGGACTGGTGCCTGAATAGGCTCAGAGAGAAGGGCGTCACGCGAGCGTACCACACTATTGGCGTCGCAGACGTGTACGAATACCTCCAGGATCTCACCCGGCTAGGTGCATTGGGAGACAAGCACGCCAATTCTGGCCGGCAGTTTCCAGTAATCACCCATGAAGACGTTGAGAAGCATTTACTTTCGGCAACTGAATTGCTCAGATCGTTGTGGGGGTAGGTAGTAAAGGAGGAGAATAAATAGGAGAAAGAGTAGGAGAAGAAATAGGAGAAGGAGTAGGAGAAGGAGTAGGAGGAGTAGCAGCTAGAGTAATAAAGGAGAAGGACATACAGTAATATCTATGATAGCTTGAACGGGTGCAAAAAAAATCTAGCGCAGCCCGGTTTCGATCCGGGGACATCAGGGTTATGAGCCCTGCGCGCTTCCACTGCGCCACTGCGCTTGACAGTTGCTGTTACTTTGTCCGAAAACTATATACCGAGTGGGCCTCAACCACCAACAGCTTTCCAGTCCATTCTATAAGGGCAGTGATGTGCTGTCGATGTACCGGAGCCGTAAGCCGAGTATCTTTGCATTGGGATTAAACAGTACGGTTCTAGCGTTTTTATGTGATGAGTCATGTGACCGGTTACTAGATTGTGAGCAGAGCCAGAGCCAGAGCCATGAACCATACTAGAATGACAGACATGGATGGTACCGTACACATACCGGTTCCGCACTACCCGCCGTTTACGCTCCGGTCGTCGCTCATCGATAAGGACCCTGTGATATGGGCGCACCTTCTCGAGGCGTACGTGGAGTTGGTACAGGCGTTGGTTGACCCTGCCACGCCTCCACTTCTGGCCAAGTCGATGCAACAGTTCCAGCTCTTTCTTGCGCTGTATCTCAGCGAGACCAGCGACGAGGCGACCAAGATCTTCTCGTTGGGCGCCATCAACCCGGATATCACTGCCAATTCTGAGCTGTTGAGGTTGTGGGTCTTTACATTGGTGAAGAGATGGAGCTTGGTGCGCCTAAACTTTATGGGCGACAGCGTGTGGAAGTTTGTGAGTGTCTATGTGGACAGCAACGCGCCTACTGTGCGAGGTCTTGTGGACGGCTCGTACACGTCAAAGATGAATGACAATAAAAAGTCTGGCAAGATTAGCAGTATTGGCTTGTTGCAGCGTCATTTGGAGACCCTCATCACGCAAGGAAAGTTTACTGCGGACTGCTTGAGCAAGCTTTCCCGCTTGCTTGGACAGCAGACGACGCAGGTGACGACGACGTTTGGCGTGAATGGGATGCAGCTGACGATGAAGCGCAAGACGGTGGGCAAGCGTTCTGCAAGTGCCTTGCCCTTTACCGAGTCGTTTGTGTCTGCGAGCTGGATTGAGATGTTGGAGAAGCTCTATGCGGGCGGCCGCAGCGATTTCTCAGACACCGTGCGCGACGTGATGGTGGTTTCATTGCTCGCACTACCGGTGTCGATGTTGGCCAAGTTGGCGATGGAGCTCGGGGTAACGAGCATTGGCGCGTTAAAAATCTATCCCCTCTTTAGCACGCTCATAATCTCGGAACCGTTCAGGCGGCTGGTGTCCGGCTTGGAAGAGCGCCTTCCGTTCTTGCGGCAGGTTCCAAGTGCCGGCACGAGCGAGAGCGACGCGGAGGGACTGGAAAATGCTGCCGCCTTGCTCGAGTTGTTTCCCAGCATTAGTCTCGCGCAGGCCAAGCGGGTGTTGGAAGACAACAACAACAATATTGAGCGTGTCACAAATATGCTATTGGAGCACCCCGACATGCTCGCATCGTTACCTGGCGCGATAGAGCCGGCACCAAAGCACGACCCGGTGGTGCGTATCGCCAACCGACGGCCAATGAAAATGAGGGCTACTTTTGAAGACGAAGAAGCGGTACAGTTTAGGAGCAGCGCCAAGAAGGTTTCTGCAAAGGATGTAAAGAACAAGACCCTCACCTCCGCCTTGCGCTTGATGTACGAGAGCGACGAGGACGAGCCCGACGATACCTACGACAGCCAGGAAAGAACTTCTGGAGACGCATTACAGGATGGAAAACGTGCCGGACGCCTTGCTGTAGACGTGGAGGCTGGCGCTGGCCAGAGGCCCAGCGCCGTGGACGAGAAGGAGCGCTATTTGTTTTCTGAATTCAAGACGCTTGGCCCATCAGCCTTTACTCGCGAGAGCCGCAAGAGCGCGGAGCGCCAGAGAATAAAGGCAAAGACGCAGTGGAGCGACGAGCAGGTGGAAGGATGGTGGAGGATGCTAGAACGCTCTCCGCGCCGCGTCAAGATTTTGGAGGAGGACTACTTTTATGGGCCGGGCCTGAGAAATGGGGGAAAGGAGAAAAAGGTAAAGGACGAGAAAAAGGCAAAGGAGAAGAAGGAGAAGGAGAAGGAGAAGGAGAAGAAGGAGGAGAAGAAGAAGGAGAAGAAGGAGGAGAAGAAGGAGGAGAAGAAGGAGGAGAAGCCAGACAAGATGGAAAAGTCCAAGGAAAAGTTCAAGGAAAAGTCCGATAAAGACAAGGAAACCCCCAACGGCGCCCAAAAGGCGCAAAAAGACCACGGAAAAGACCCCAAGAACGTAGCAGCGCGCACGGCCGCCCTCAACGAACGCCAGAAGGCGACGCGGGCGAACCACAGCCGCAAACTGGCGCACGACCGCAAGACGAGGGCCGAGTCTGCGGGAGTATAAATGTAGATTTTTCAAGTTTATAATCTGCAGGGCAATGATAACGGCATTCTTTATATACGACGGGAAAGGAGACGTGTTGATCTCGAAGGTGTACCGCGAGGGCGTGAAGCGGAACGTGCTGGATGTGTTCCGCATCCAGGTGATTGCGCTGCGCAACAGCCCGGCCGTTGCGGGCGGCGGAGCCAAGGATTCCGCGTCTCCCGTGTTGACGTTGGGCTCCACGTCCTTTGTGTACGTGCGCTACGGATCGCTCTGGTTCTGTGCGGTAGCACGCTCGAACCAGGACGCGCTGGTGATTTTGGAGTTTTTGGTCAAGTTGGAGGCGCTTTTGAAGGTTATGTTGGAGATTCCGCAAGATGTCGACATTAGTGACGAGCACATTAGCAGCAACTTTGTTTTCGTTTACGACTTGCTAGACGAGGTGATGGAGTTCGGGTACCCGACAAACATGGAGCCGAGCTACTTGCAGCAGGCGATGCGGCTTCCGGAGAGCGAAAACGGGTTCCGGCTTCCCCACGTTTTGAAGGGCTCGAGCCACCAGACGCCGCCAGCGTCCGCCGGCGCGAGTGTCGCGGACGCGTCCATCCTGTGGCGTAGTGCTGGTATCAAGTACCGCCGCAACGAGATATTCTTGAATGTGGACGAGAAGATTCACGTTCTCATGAGTCCCGAGCTGGAGGTGTTGCGGGCCTATGTGGATGGCTCGATTTCGATGAAGGCGCACTTGCTGGGGATCCCCGAGTGCCGGTTCGGGTTCAGCGACGACACTGTGTTGCTTGGCGGAGTGGGCCTGAGCGCGCCAAACTCGCTGCGGGCGTCGCCAAGGATTGGTCCTCCCGAAAGCCAGCTGAGCGCGGCTCTCGAGGATTGCAAATTCCACCAGTGCGTGCAGCTCAACAAGTTTGACGAGCTGGGCCTGATCCAGTTTGTGCCTCCAGACGGGGAGTTTCAGCTTATGCTGTACCGCTGCATGCAAAATATCAACTTGCCGTTTACAGTACTTCCCCAGATCCTGGTGTCTAGCCGGGGCCGGATTCTGATCAAGGTTCGCATAAAGTCGTTGTACCCGCCCAAACTCCGGGCCACGAATGTGGAGATCAGGATTCCGACGCCATCACAGACGACCAAAGCGTCGGGCAGTGTTGACCTGGGCAAGTACAAGTTCCATCCCGAGGAAAATGCCATCATTTGGCGGTTTACCAAGCTATTTGGACAGCAAACCCACGTGCTTACGGCGGAGTTGGAAATGGCGGCTAACCCGGCCGAGTCTTCAGCAGACGCTGCCGCGGCGCCGGCGTCGCTCGTGCGGTGGACGCGGCCACCCATCAAGATGACCTTTTTGTTGGACATGTTTTCGTGCTCGGGGTTGCAGGTCAAGTTCCTCAAGGTTAGCGAGAAGAGCAACTACCGCACGGTAAAGTGGGTCAAGTACACATCACAGGCAGGCTCATACGAGATAAGGTGTTGAGCAGGCTACGGGCTAAGAGAACAGAGGGGTGAGATGTGGAGGAAGTGACGAAGAGAAGGGAGAAAGAGAGGGTGAAAGAAAAGGTGGAAGAAAAGGGAGGAAGAAAAGGGAGGAAGAAAAGGGAGGAAGAAAAGGGAGAAGGGAGAAGGGAGAAGGGAGAAGGAAGAGGGAGAAGGAAGAGGGAGAAGGGTGAAGAGAGGGAAGAAAATGGGATCATACCTACCAAGGCCACGATCCAGATTGCATGGTGATGGTGCTAAAACACCAAAAACACCAAAATAAGCCCTAGACGGCCGTTTTTTTGGCCCAAAATGCACATATAGACAAATAGACACTATTAGAAGTGGCCGTGATTGGATAGAGACGTCAGCGAGACCGCCAGTGGTGCCATTGAGCGAGACGTTTTGGACATTAAAATTTATTGTAGGGGCACATGGCCAACGCAAAAACTAAACTGTAATCAACCTCATCGCCAGCATCTTAGCGATGAGAGACTTGGTAGTGTTAGGGGGCCTGTCCCACCCAGAACTCACGCGTGCGATATGCCGAAATCTCACTATTGAGCAAGGGGAGGTGGTGTCGCTGCGTTTCTCGAATGGGGAGACGAGCATTGAGGTTGTTGGGCTGGTGCGCGAGAAGGATGTCTTTATCGTACAGAGCGGGTGCGGCAACGTCAACGACACGTTTATCGAGTTGTTGGTGATGATAGCGGCGTGCAAGACTGCGAGTGCAAAGCGGGTGACGGCCGTGTTGCCGTTGTTCCCGTACCTGCGACAGGCGGACGTTCCCCATGCGGCAGCGCTGACGGGAGCACCATTAGTGAGCAACAGCAAGGTGGGGGCGTTGGAGCGTGCTAGAGACAGCCAGGGAAAGCAAGACAAGAATGGGGAGAAGGAGAATGGGGACAAGAATGGCAACTATAACGAGAGAAAGGAGAGCGACATAAAAGGTGCCAACATGCCTATTGTAGACCAGCACGGCAAGACCGAGAGCGGGTACAAGCAGTGGATTGCTCAAAACGGGACGCTTATTGCAAACCTCTTGACGACTGCCGGCGCGGACCGGTTGATCACGATGGACCTCCACGACGCGCAGTTTCAGGGCTTCTTTAATATCCCTGTGGACAACTTGTACCTGAAGCCCTTGCTCAAGCACTACATCATTGACTGCATTCCCGACTACCGCCAGTGCGTGATTGTGTCGCCCGACAGCGGCGGCGCGAAGCGCGCGGCGCTGTTGGCGGACGCGCTCGGCTGTCCGTTTGCGTTGATCCACAAGGAGCGCCGCGCGCTCCTGGTGAAGGCACCGCCAACCGCAACGCTCGTGGGAGACGTCAAGGACCGCGTCTGTGTCTTGATTGACGACTTGGTCGACACGTCGTACACCATCACGCGCGCAGCGCGCTTGCTCAAGGAGCAAGGCGCGAGCACGGTGTACGCCTTGGTGACACACGGCGTATTTAGTGGCGACGCCATTGAGCGGATGCGTCTGTCGGTCATTGACAAGGTCATTGTGACCAATCTGGTACCGCAGCGCGAGCACGCGCTTACCATGGGCCCGCAGTGCGAGGTATTGGACGTGCTGCGTATATTGGCCGAAGCGGTACGGCGTATCCACAATGGCGAGTCAGTGTCGATGTTGTTTGACTATGGATGGTAGAGGGCAGTATGGCAGTATGGTTAGGTATGGTTGGTAGTGACCGGGTAGTTATGACCGGTAGAATGGTTGATGTCCCATTTACGGGACGAGACCAAGCAGCTACAGGGTGCCTAGGCACCTTGTACCTACTAGGCAGCAAATAACTGTAGTATTAAATGAATTAGAATGGCGGCAGGATCGCGACGTGGGGTAGAAACGTGGGGTAGAAAGGAGGGGAGTAGACAACGGGAGTAGACAACAGGAGAAGAGAAGAGGGAAGAAGAAAAGAGAGAGAGAAGAGGGAAGAAGAGGAAAGAAGAGAAGGAAACAGTAGACGAGTCGAGTCTACAGTCTGGCAGAGTGGGCGTGGAAAGATTATAGGCGACTGGGCGGGTGTTCACAATAGACAGCCGTTGGACAATGCACGACCTGGTGGTAGGGGCGGAGTAGAGAGTAGAAAGTGTAGGGAGAAAGGAGAAAGTGTAGCGACAAGTGTAGGAGCAATGTAGGAGACGTGTAGGAGCAATGTAAGAGACGTGTAGGAGCAGTGTAGGAGACGTGTAGGAGACACGCGACAGCGGAGGGATAGCACCGCCAACACCGCTACAACACCGCTACAACACCGCCGCGTGGATGTCCGGAATGTCAATTCTGCAGCGCTGCAATTTCGGCGCTGTGTCTGCACTGTCGACAATGTTCATTCTGCGGCGATAGATCGTGGCTGGGAGGGGAACGGGGAACGTGGCGAGCCGCTAGCAGGGCTGAAACAGGCTTCAACTCTGGCTAGGACTCAGCCCAACACTTCCCCAGACAGCGCTACCATACCGTTCCTACCAGCTCCGGGAGAGGGGGGAAGGAAGGGTGGACAGTGTTGGGAGTGGCGGTGGCTACTCCGGTATGGCCAATGCGGTGCCACTGGCCACACGGGCGGGAAGCCTCCCTCCACAGGCGCCACGCTGCTTGTTGGCATCACGCGCTTCCGCTGGCCCTGCGGGGCGGTCAAAGTGCCGCTCACGGCGAACCGCCGTTTTGGTGGGGAAGCCACACACGTTTTGTCTGCAGGACAAAGTGCCAGCGGTGTATAAAAGGGTCTTTAGCGGCAAGCCCTGAGCTGTACGGCACAACCCACACTGTACGCAATGGTGTTGGAAAAGGTTGATCTGAGCCTGTCGCGCTTGGACTATGTTGCGCGTCCGTTTTTGGGCAAGAAGGAGCAGATGGATGCGGTGTTGGATCTTTTGGATCTGACTGGTTTTATTCCTGAGGCCTTGTTGGAGCTGGAGTGCCGTTGGTTTTACGACAAGTTGGGTCTTGACGATGGCTTTTTTGCGCACGAGAGTGCTCAGGGCATTGCGCTGCACATTCACAAGTTGTATGCGTGCAAGGTGCAGGCGTATACTGACGTTTTGGGCCAGAGTGGCGGCGCCGGCACGCTTCACGGTCCGTTGATTCAGTACTCGCGCACGAGCTCGGACCACGCTGTGTTTTTTGACCTGGCAGCGCCAGGCTCTAGCGAGAATGCCAAGTTTGAGGAGATTATCGACGATGAGTACCTTGACAAGCTGGGAGCGGCGGGCCTGTGGCGCGCGGAGTTTTTCCTGAGCCGCTTGGATTATACGCTGGATGCGATTTTGCTGGGCATTGCCCAGCACAGCTTGGAGCTGGTTGACGGGATTACCGTGCGCTGTGCGTTTGTGTACAAGACGGTGTTTGAGGAGGCAGAGCCCGAGGTGCTGTCCCCCGCTGTTGCAGGCGCTCCGACGTCGCCCGAGATTGATATTGCAGCCATTTCCGATGCCGGGTTTCTCTCGATTGCCACGGAGAATACGCTTGCCATGTATAAGGAGGTGCTCCGCGATGTTGCAACCACGACGGGACCCGTTCTCCGCCACTATTCGCTTCCGGAGACGAGCGAGTACCGCCTCGTTATTGGCTTTCGCCAGGGCACTCTGGCGCGCTACTCGCTGGCGCTCAGCGACCTTGCGCGCTTTTACAAGCTCCAGGTGCTGCGCAAGTATGTGGAGCAGTTTTCCAATGGCCTGACTATAGTGTCGATGTATGTCAAGCAAACGGCTGACGAGGTTGACTTGCTGATTTACCAGGTTATCAAGGAGGCGCTGTTGCTCTATTGTCTTCCCAAGAATATGTTTCACCTGGTTTTTGTCAAGGAGCAGTGGTCGTTGCAGGAGCTGATTTATGCACACTGTGGTGTGGTGTTTGTGACGCATTTTTTGAATCGCTTGGGCCCCGAGTATCAGCAGTTGAATCTCCTCTTGGACCTGAAGCGCTCGTTGGAGCACGCGGAGGTTTTGAATTCTCTCAAGAAGCGCTTGCGCGCTGAAACGTTTACTCAGGCGTTTATTGAGGAGTGCCTTGTCGAGAATCTCGGACTTGTGCGCGTGCTCTATCGCCTGTTTGCTGATGTTCACTATATCAAGTCGCGCTTGGAGACGACGTTGCTGTACCAGCGCCTCTTTCAGATTGACCCTGTCAAGTCGGAGGAGGAGTTTGAGACGCTATTGCAACGCGAGTGTGGCCAGAATGAGCACCACATTGTTGTGCTTCGCGCACTCTATATGTTTAATAAGCTGGTGCTCAAGACTAATTTTTACACGCCAACCAAGGTGGCTCTCTCTTTTAGACTTGACCCCTCGTTTTTGCCAACGCTGGAGTATCCTGAGACGCCATTTGGTATGTTTTTTGTTGTTGGTCAAGACTTTCGCGGATTTCACATTCGGTTTAGGGATGTGGCGCGTGGCGGTATCCGTATTGTGCGCTCTCGCCTGTTGGATGCTTACCAAACTAATGTGCGCAATCTTTTTGACGAGAATTATAACTTGGCAAATACGCAGCAGCGCAAGAATAAGGATATTCCCGAGGGTGGATCCAAGGGTGTCATTTTGTTGGACCCTGGAGCTGCACAGGAGCGTCCGCGTGCATCGTTTGAAAAGTATGTGGATGCATTGATTGACTTGTTGCTCAAGCAGCACATTCCTGGTGTGAAAGAGATGTATGTGGATCTCTATAAGCGTCCCGAGATTTTGTTTTTGGGTCCTGACGAGGGTACTGCCCACTATACCGACTGGGCCACTTTGCATGCGCGCACGCGTGGTGCTCCCTGGTGGCGCTCGTTTTTGACGGGCAAGTCGCCCCAATTGGGTGGTATTCCGCACGATGACTATGGTATGACTACTCTTTCAGTGCGCTCGTATGTGAATTGCATTTACGACAAGCTCAAGATTGACAATGCCAAGGTGCGCAAGTTTCAGACTGGTGGTCCCGATGGTGACTTGGGCAGTAATGAGATTTTGTTGTCTAGAGGTGAGCAGTATGTCGGTCTTGTTGATGGCCTGGGTGTGATTGCCGACCCCAGTGGATTGGATAAGGAGGAGTTGTTGCGCCTCGCTAAGGAGCGCAAGATGATTGAACACTTTGACAAGAGCAAGTTGTCGTCTCGCGGTTATGTCGTTTTGGTTGACGATGTGGATTATGCCTTGCCTCTGGGTGAGGTTGTGGCTTCAGGTGTGGCGTTTAGAAATACCTTTCACCTTCGTTTGAAGGAGCAGTTTGGCGTTGGCGGCGTGGATCTCTTTGTACCATGTGGTGGTCGTCCCGCTGCTATTGACACTAATAATGTGCTGCTGCTTATTGACCCAGAGACTGGCAAGAGTTTGTTGCCGTACATTGTGGAGGGTGCCAATTTGTTTATCACTCAGGGTGCTAAGTTGCAGTTGGAGAAGGCTGGTGCTGTTGTATTTAAAGATGCCTCCACCAATAAGGGTGGTGTAACGTCGTCATCTTTGGAGGTTTTGGCTGCATTGGCGTTTGATGATGCCGGATTTTTGAAGAATATGTGTGTTGATGCTGCTTCTGGAAAGGCTCCACAGTTTTACCAGGACTATGTCAAGGAGGTGCAGGCTACGATTGTCAGCAATGCTGAGTCTGAGTTTGGTGCATTGTGGCGCTTGAAGGAGGAGATTGCGGGTCTGACTTTTACCGAGTTGTCTGACACGCTTTCTGTTGCTATTAACCGCTTGGCTGATGAGTTGGCCAACTCGAAGGAGTTGTGGAATGACGATGCTGAATTTAGAAATGCCGTTTTGCACGATTCCTTGCCGCCATTGTTGCTCCTGGTTATTGGCTTGGATGATATCTTGACTCGCGTGCCACAGGCGTATTTGCGTGCCTTGTTTGCCACGCATTTGGCTTCGCGCTTTGTCTATACTAGAGGTGTTGACTCCAACCCCGCCCGCTTTTTGGAGTTTATTTCACTGATTAGAAAGGACTTTATTGGCAGAGGCTTGCTCCAAAAATGATGATTATGATGTCTGCCAGTCTCTGTAGATGGCTAATTTGTTTATGTTAGACTTAATGAAGTACAATGGTGAATGAGTGTAGACTGTTTGGTGTGGGTGTGGGCGTTGGATGTAGACTTTATGAGTGGTTGAAGTTTTTTTGAATATGTTGTACAGATGTTGTAGAATTGGCTTGGGTTATTGGTTTCATTTGGATCTTTTACCGGGCAGAATTGAAGAAGGTTTGAATTGCTTCCCCCGCATTTGATAATTGCTCACATCTCCTAACTCGCATTCATCAATTGCATAATTTGCACTTTCAACCGCAAACTGTATTATGCACGGTGGCTAAACAACAGGGTCAGTTAGTGGCGTGCTACGTTGTTATGTCAGAGCGCCTACACATGTACATCGCAGATATAGTCGTGCATGCAACTCAGGTATTCTCACACGATCTTGTACTTGTTTAACCATTAGCTACCAAATGGGTTGGCAAGTTTTGAAGCTCATGACATGCAAGGCTCTCTTATTTAGGGGTATAACTAATTTCCCCAGCGTTTAAAATTGTTACACTTGTTTAACTCTTAGTTTCATAACCCTCATTACAGTATTGTCTTTAAAAGTATTTAACTCGGCTCCCCTATCCTCCTCTCTTGCTCCAGCCTTTCCTCCTCTCTTGCTCCAGCTTTTCCTCCTCTCTTGCTTTTCTCTAGCTCTTCTCTTTCTCTTCCTCTTGCTTTTCCTCTACATTCCCTCTTTATGCTTTACACTCTCCAGTCCCTCGTAATTTACGAGCCTCTTTGTATCCTTCATTAGCCTGCGCTAGACTTTTGTTATAATAATAGTATATATTTGTCGGAGCTCGTGATGCAAACTTTTGCATCCATAGACGATATCAAGTAAAAAGTGCAACCAACCTGATTATGGGTTTAGACTTGTCTATCCATGTTCACTTTTCAGTGTTGGGAGCATATGTGTAGACAATACCAAGGGATTAGAAACAATTCAATCCAACACTCTAGCACTCTCTCCAAATAGCGTTCAATAGACACATGATTGACTATAAAGACGTATTTAATTCTGTCAGTATAACTATTGAAAGATTCATTTAAAGATTAGGACTCAGTACGCCCCTCTCGTTCTTTTACCCATGTGAATGAACCCATCATTTCTCCTTCTTCTATCCGTGTGAATCAACCCATCACTTCTCCTTGCACCCACGTGAATCAACCCATCACTTCTCCTTCTTCTACCCATGAAGAAACCATCATTTACTGTCAACCGTCAAACCCACCAAAGACACGAGAAGTCTGCACCCACACGCCCTGCGGATTACCAGCCAAGGTCAAATTGTTTAAACAGTTGGCTTTGCATTCACAATTTGGAGCCTCGCCATCTAAAATCAGTATAAAATTAATGCTCCACCAACGGCTATGGTTTGACAAGAATAAAGTCTAGTCTCTCGGTTATCCGGTACTGCTAGAATTTATCTCTCTTCCGTTGCTCAATTGATGGATACTTTCGTCCCTAGCTCAATCCAGTCTCCACGTTTTGTTGCTCGCTGTCCACTCAACTACTCTCGCCAATAATCTGCTTCCTCGCTTCCGCCTCTTCCGCAAACTTCGAGGTAACATAGTCTCCTAGAAGCGCCACGATGAGCGTGGAGCCTCCTACATAATACCGAACCTTCACCGGCAACGCGTTCCACTTTGCAAACAAGCTCATGGTGCCAACAATCTGTGTTTTTGGTGAAAAGTTTTGTATTCGTGGGGTAATGTTAAACTGCGATGAGGCGAGGGTCTCGGTGTGCGAGACCGCTCTACCGCCGTGTTGCCTTCGCGTCCACCCGCGAGACGAATCGTTGGTGATTGTGGGCGCTTACAAGCTCGAGGAGGATGGCAATCGGCACGGTTCGGTGAGTGTCTACAGCCTTGACCCCATCGCTGGGACCTTGAACTTGCGCCACACGTATGCGACTGCTACGGCTGTATTGGACTTGAAGATCAGTCCACACGACGACACATTAGCGTGCTCGGCACACTCGGCCGGGCGCATAATGCTCTGGCGAATTTCCGTAGAGACACTGGAGTTGGAGGTGGTGGCTGATATGGCCTTGTTTGATGCCAACGTTTTAGTTACATCGGTTGTGTTCTCGCCACTGGACCTGAGACAGGCTGTGGCGACGTTGACGTCCGGAGAGACAGCGGTTGTGGACATTGAAGCACACACATGCTCGATGCTTGGAACTAGTCACGATTTGGAGTGCTGGACGAGCGCCTATGGCGAGCTCGAGGCATACTCCAGTCTAGTGTTTACCGGGGGCGATGATGCCAAGCTCATAGCACACGATTTGCGTTCCAACGAGAAGGTGTGGGAGACTGGATTTCGCCACCACGATGCTGGCGTGGTTGCCGTGCTTCCGTCGAGTGACGGGTGGAACCGCAAGAATCCCAATCTATTATGGACTGGATCGTACGACGACTCTCTCCGCGTTCTAGACATGAAGTTCCCCGTACCGCGCGTAGCAGAGAGTCAGAAATTGGGTGGAGGCGTGTGGCGCTTGCTACCCAGCCCCGTTCAAGGAGATGAACGTGTTCTTGCGTGCTGCATGTACGATGGAGCTCGTATAATTAACGTTTGCAATGAGTCTTTTGAGGTTGAAAAGTACTTCAAGCGCGACCACTCCAGCATGTGCTACGGTGGCGACTGGGCCCCACTGGGGAGCTTCGTAGCGACATGTTCATTTTACGACAATATCGTACAAGTATGGCGTCCTTCGTAACTTTGTATTTAGGTAACTATAATAAGCTTAATTCTAATGGAACCGATGAGCCTCGTCCGCTAGGATACAACTTAGTCTTGGGCCCAGCTTCACCATACCTGCGGGGGTTGGGAAGAGCGTTTGCGTTTACAAACTTAAAGCGATCGTCTTGAATTGTGATCTTTTTAGGCTCGACACCATTTGCTTGGTGAGGTGCATTGATTGTGTAGGCCAGCGCCGAGATTTTCCTCAACGACAGACCAGCATTTTGTTGTTGGGTTACGGCCGATGGAAGAGACAGTGCCGAAGGGGGCGGAGGCGGCGGTGCAGCTTTTCTTGTCACAGCCGTAATTGGCAGACTTGACAGTGGGGAAAAGCTCGGTGGGGGTGGGATCGACAGTGGTGGTGGAACGCTTGGTGGCGGAACATGCTTCGGCGGCGCAGCATTTTGGTGCACCGGTGCAATAGGAGCCTCCTGTAACGATGACGTAGAATGTTGAGTCGTGGAAGGCACTGGAGGAGGACCGGGTGGGATAGGAGCAGACACCGGGGAAAACCGCTGTGTTGCCGTTTCACGAGTCTGGCCTTCTTCCACGGCTGAAGGCGGATGGCTACTCAAGTGAAAGCCAGTAGCCATTTGCGGAATAGTCGGTGCAGAGCCTTGCAGCACCGAAGCCAGCAGTGCAGCTCTAGGTTTAGGGCCACTTGACATAGAAGCAATATTAGGTTTTGGCACTGAATTATAGTTTGTAGATATTTCAGATGCGTCAACCACAAATGCTTCCAGGCGGTTAGCATTAATATCAGCGAGAAAAGGCAACAGGCTTTCCGAATTCCTTCCAGGTGCGTTCGTAGTCTTTGCGCCGCCAAGTATACTCAGGGGAGGAGGTGGAGGCGGCGGCGGCGGCGTAGGTGCATGGACTGGAGGCTTTTGCGCGGCTAATTGAGCGGGATCCCGCATCAGCGCCGTAGCATCTACTGTAGGCTCAGTTCTTCTGGAGTTAATTTCCGACAAAAATGGTAAACCTGCTGGTGGAGCGCGAATCGAACTCTGTGAAACTTCCGATCTTTCACTCAGAGTTGAAGACCCAATCGATCCCAAGAGGGGAGGTGGGGGAGGCGCCGGAGGAGCGGGTTGAGCGCCTGTAGATTTCGCAGGTGGGTGTGCCGAAGGTATTGGTGGTGGAGCACTTGGAACTGGAGGAAGTCCGAACGGCACTGGTGGTGCAGCGTTTGGTAATGGCGGTGCAGCGTTTGGCAATGGCGGTGCAGCGTTTGGCAATGGCGGTGCTTTTGGTAATGTAGGTGCTTTTGGTAACAAAGACGCAGATGATGGAGATGTACTTGCGAATGAAGGCACAGGCAACGTTCTCGAAAGGGGAGGTGCAGTAGTAGGTACTGGAGGTGCAGTAGTAGGCACTGGAGGCGGCCCAGACGGTACTGGCGGCGGCGAAGATCCAATAGACGACGCCGAAGGCGTCCGTAAATGTGTAGACTTTTTAGGCCTGCTCGGAGGAAGTTTTGGTGCCGCTTTAGAAACCAAAATGCTCGGTTTAGCCATATTCGACTGAGTGTTGCTAGTCAAGCCCGGAACTGGCGGAGGAGGAGGCGCCAGAGGCAATGGAGGCGCCAGAGGCAATGGGGGCGCAGCCGACGCTCGCGTCGGCCTTGACAGTGGCACGCCAGGTGCCTCAGAACGCGTCAGTAGCATCGATCCCGGAATAGGTGGAGCTCCACGCGACACACTTTCTGTAGCACCGCCGGTTGGCACCGTCTTTTTGAGTTTGGGTATGCCTCCCGCAAACAAGTCACCTAATGGAGGCGCACCAGCCGGCACGGCCGGTGCGCGCGGCACAGACAGTAAATTTGGACCCCCCAGCGCGCTTCCGGAGTTTACCACGCCCGCGTTCCCCCCAAGCAATGGCTTGGACTTGTCAACAGTCACGGTCTTCTTCAATCGCGACCCTTTCCGAATGTCACCTAGCAACGCGTCTCGACCGATAACCGGCGGTGGCCTCGAGCCTAGCCTGGGACCCGCACCCGCACCCAAACCTGGCGGCGGCGGCGGCGGCGGTGGTGGTGGTGGACCGGCCATTTGTGTGCTGTCGTGGACTACAGTGGCCAACTGTGCTACCCGCTCAACTTGGCTGTAAGGAGTTTGGGCGCGCACGACTTGCGGCATGGTTGTTACTTTTTGCAGCACTTGAAACTTTGTGAGGTAAAATCAAACTTTGTTTCAACAAGCTCAATGGTAACCTCAGAATGAGAGCGGCTGTTACCTGGGTGAGTTGCGGCTGACATACGAGGGGACACAGTTTTGAGAAGCGCGATACCATGTATCTTTCATGGCCACGTGTCCACGGCTATTGTTGGGTAATGTTGTGGCTCGTAGACGAGTTTGCGAGTCGTTAAGGCTGGTCAGAGGACTAATGAGTGATTTGAGCTCGAGGATGAAGATGAAGGCAGCATGTCCTTTTGGAGATTTCAGAAGAAGCATGCAAACCCACCGTTTGGATGAGAGGAGAAGACTGGTCTCATTCAGGGAGGAAGGTGCAAGGCGGTGTTGGTTACGTTTACTTTCGACCTTGTGTCTTGATGTAAATGTTGGGTCGTGGCTGGTGGAGTTAATTGGGAGGATGCGTTAATAGAGGATGGCTTAATTGAGAGGACGGCTTAATTGAGAGGATGTCTTAATTGAGAGGATGTCTTAATTGAGAGGATGCCTGAATTGAGAGGATGCCTGAATTGAGAGGATGCCTGAATTGAGAGGATGCCTGAATTGAGAAGATGCCTGAATTGAGAAGATAACTGAATTGAGAAGGTGCCTTAATCATATTTTGCTTGCTTGAATGAGTTTGGGTATTTCGATGAGTGACTGGTTCAAAATTTCTTTTGCTTTCAGCAGCGCCGTTATTGAGTTGGCCACCAGGTGAAGTTATTCTGCGTTTTTTTGTGGGTTTCAATTAAAAGACAAGATTAGATTTGAGAAACAAAAAGGAATTCTGCAAATTAAAGTGGTCAAATGCGCCCGGCAATGTACTTTAACTCGGTGTATCCCGATTGCGAGGATCCCAATTGGGAAATCTTACACCTTTTGATCAATTCGAGAAGCAAATTTATGAGGAATATTGCGAGGAGCATCGATGGCAAAAGAACGGTCAGAGGTAAATAGTACTCGCAAAACGCTAACAGGGAGGGTTAAAGATATGGTTACTTTATGAATCAGATGACAGAGGTACAGACTGGGAGTAGGTGGCACCTGTGCGGCGCCTGAATTTGGGGTTCTGGTGCGCAGATTTGTTCGCTCTTGTTTGACGATGCAGGTGCTGGCCTCAAGTGAGCTTCCGCGTAGAAGCTTTTGATGGCGTATACAAACGAGCCGCATTAACTTTTAGGGTATGGGAAATGCACGCATATATAGCTGCAGAAAATTCTAGCGCATGAGGTTGGGCGTACTGAATTATCGGTTTAAGATTTTGACTTTTTTGAGCGCATTCACCTTGCAGACGGCGTTTTGGCCGTACAAGGTGGAAATTTGGCTGCGAAAATTTCAAGCACAGAGGCTAGAGCAACAGCGAAAATCGGCAACATCATCTTCTTCAACGTAAACAAAATCAAACGCCGTGTTGCTCTGCAGGTGATGACCAATTTATCGGCAGGCGTAGTACAGTGATGGAGCGCGGCTGAATTCACCTACCAGGCAATTTTATAGCGCAATTTCAGTTCTAGGTTTGGAAAAGGAAACTAGCATCTTGAGGATATGTATTTAAGGGCCAGCATTTCCATCAACTGCTCAACTTTTTACATCAGTACTCTGCAATGGTAGCTTCAAGACTCTTACAACAACAAGTTTACAGCGCTGCACCACCAGCATCATCTTTAGCAACTTTGTGGGATGCGTGCAACAATAATGCTGTGTCTGAATACCAATCCTCACAACAGCAGTCCCAAACTGTAGTGTTGAGCAATGACTTGGACACAAGCATTATTGACGGGGAGGTACAAGAATTGTACCCCCTTATTGAGAGTCAGACTTTGAAAAAAATGATCAGACTCGCAGACAACCTTTCAACGGATACCGTTCCCAGGTCTGATTCTCCATCTGCAGATGATACTGCTGCAGAGAAGATGAAAAGCCAAGGTGCGACAGCTGTTGAAATAGTGGCTAGGGATACATCTCAAATAGATGACGATGCGGCTGTTCAGGATGAGACGAAAAGCCAGCCACTTAGAGAGGAACAAAATCAGGTCGCTTTTTTGGGGAATTTGCTAGGCGGAGGTTCAAATAGAAACAATGCCGGCGGTATCAATGGAATCGGCCTTGACAACTTTGGTGGCCTTCTCAATCAAGGTGGCTTACTAGGAACGGGGATTACCTCTGACCAAGGACTACTCGGAACTGGAATTTTAAGGGGTATTAATGACAACGTTAGAAATATCCAAAACCCTGTCAGAAGACCCCCAATCCAGCGCCCTAATCCAGCATGGGGTTACCAGAACCCTCCCATTAGAAATCCAAACCAATACTCTAGGCCCTACGCAACAAACCAAGATCTGTTCGGTGGATACAATACACAGGAAGATTATGACGATTGGAGCGGAACACAGCAATGGGGATCCAACGTGCAGGGTGGAATTGGTGGAGGCAGAAGTAATGACCAAGCATTTGATGGCTACAATGCGCAGGATGAATATGAAGATGGTTGGAGTGGAGGACAGCAAATATCCACTGCGCAGGGTGGAAATGCTAGAGGCAGAACACAGCAAAGTGGATCCACTGCGCAGGGTGGAAATGCTGGAAGCAGAACACAGCAAAGTGGATCCACTGCGCAGGGTGGAAATGCTGGAAGTGTAAGAAAGGCAAGTGGATCCACTGCGCAGGGTGGAAATGCTGGAAGTGTAAGAAAGGCAAGTGGATCCACTGCGCAGGGTGGAAATGCTGGAGGCAGAACACAGCAAAGTGGATCCACTGCGCAGGGTGGAAATGCTGGAAGCAGAACACAGCAAAGTGGATCCAATGCGCAGGGTGGAAATGCTGGAAGCGGAAGTAATGGCCAAAAGCCAAGTGAATCCAATGCGCAGGGTGGAGATGCTGGGATTACAAGACAGCAAAGTGGATCCAATGCGCAGGGTGGAGATGCTGGGATTACAAGACAGCAAAGTGGATCCAATGCGCAGGGTGGAAATGCTGGAAGCGGAAGTAATGGCCAAAAGTCAAGTGAATCCAATGCGCAGGGTGGAAATGCTGGAAGCGGAACAGAGCAAAATGGATCCAAGGCGCCGGATGGAAATGCTGGAAGCGGAAGTAATGGCCAAAAGTCAAGTGAATCCAATGCGCAGGGTGGAAATGCTGGAAGCGGAACAGAGCAAAATGGATCCAAGGCGCCGGATGGAAATGCTGGAAGCGGAAGTAATGGCCAAAAGTCAAGTGAATCCAATGCGCAGGGTGGAAATGCTGGAAGCGGAACAGAGCAAAATGGATCCAAGGCGCCGGATGGAAATGCTGGAAGCGGAAGTAATGGCCAAAAGTCAAGTGAATCCAATGCGCAGGGTGGAAATACTGGAGGCGGAACAGAGCAAAATGGATCCAAGGCGCCGGATGGAAATGCTGGAAGTGTAAGAAAGGCAAGTGGATCCACCGCGCAGGGTGAAAATTCTGGAAGCGGAACAGAGCAAAATGGATCCAAGGCGCCGGATGGAAATGCTGGAAGTGCAAGAAAGGCAAGTGGATCCACCGCGCAGGGTGGAAATGCTGGAAGCGGAACAGAGAAAAATGGATCCAAGGCGCCGGATGGAAATGCTGGAAGTGCAAGAAAGTCAAGTGAATCCAAAGCGCAGGATGGAAATGCTGGAAGCGGAAGTGATGGCCAAAAGTCAAGTGGATCCAATGTGCAGGGTGCACATGGTGGAAGTGGAAGTAATGGCCAAAACTTAGGTAGCACCAATGGGCAGCAGTCAAGTGGTGGAAGCGGAACAGAGAAAAATGGATCCAAGGCGCCGGATGGAAATGCTGGAAGTGCAAGAAAGTCAAGTGAATCCAAAGCGCAGGATGGAAATGCTGGAAGCGGAAGTGATGGCCAAAAGTCAAGTGGATCCAATGTGCAGGGTGCACATGGTGGAAGTGGAAGTAATGGCCAAAACTTAGGTAGCACCAATGGGCAGCAGTCAAGTGGTGGAAGCGGAACAGAGAAAAATGGATCCAAGGCGCCGGATGGAAATGCTGGAAGTGCAAGAAAGTCAAGTGAATCCAAAGCGCAGGATGGAAATGCTGGAAGCGGAAGTGATGGCCAAAAGTCAAGTGGATCCAATGTGCAGGGTGCACATGGTGGAAGTGGAAGTAATGGCCAAAACTTAGGTAGCACCAATGGGCAGCAGTCAAGTGGTGGAAGTGGAAGTCGTGGCCAAAACCTAGGTGGATCCAATGTGCAGGGTGGAAGTGGAAGTTATGGTCAAAACTTAGGTGGTCCCAATGGGCAGCAGTCAAATGGTGGAAGTGGAAGTTATGGTCAAAACTTAGGTGGTCCCAATGGGCAGCAGTCAAATGGTGGAAGTGGAAGTTATGGCCAAAACCGAGGTGGATCCAATGGGCAGCAGCCAAATGGTGGAAGTGGAAGTTATGGCCAAAACCGAGGTGGATCCAATGGGCAGCAGCCAAATGGTGGAAGTGGAAGTTATGGCCAAAACTTAGGTGGATCCAATGGGCAGCAGCCAAATGGTGGAAGTAGAAGTTATGGTCAAAACTTAGGTGGTCCTAATGGGCAGCAGTCAAATGGTGGAAGTGGAAGTTATGGTCAAAACTTAGGTGGTCCTAATGGGCAGCAGTCAAATGGTGGAAGTGGAAGTTATGGTCAAAACTTAGGTGGTCCTAATGGGCAGCAGCCAAATGGTGGAAGTGGAAGTTATGGTCAAAACTTAGGTGGTCCTAATGGGCAGCAGTCAAATGGTGGAAGTGGAAGTTATGGTCAAAACTTAGGTGGATCCAATGGGCAGCAGTCAAATGGTGGAAGTGGAAGTTATGGTCAAAACTTAGGTGATCCTAATGGGCAGCAGTCAAATGGTGGAAGTGGAAGTTACGGTCAAAACTTAGGTGATCCTAATGGGCAGCAGACAAGTGGTCAAAGTGGAAGCGGAAACCCTGGTGAGGTAAATGGGTCTAAGGCGATTGAAGGAAGTCCCAAGGCAGGCAATGTCAATAGTCCAGTTAAACCCGAGAATTCGCCACCAGTTCCTTCAAAAGTCTTAGATCTGGACGGAACCAAAAACATGCCGAAAACTCAGACCTTTACACTTTCAACAACAACCAGAATACCAACTTCCGAGCCCAGTGCCAACCCAATTCCAATTCCCGTAGAAGGCCTGGCAAATCTTTTGAATGTTGGGAGGACTGCTTTGCTTGCCGTTGTCATTGCTTTGGTAGTTTGATGACACAGTCATTCAATACGCCATTGTATTGTTTCTGAGAATTCTATAAAATAGTAATATATAGGTATAATAGTTAAGATATGCCTATTATATGAATAATAAGTTTTTTATTATTTCACTTCTCGTCTTTGTGGACTTGCCTGAGATCACTTGACTCCCCAAGAAAGGTTGTCGTATCCAAAGAGCCATGGACCGACTGTGTGCCTAACTGCAATCATCAACAACCCCGTCATCAACTGAACGAGAGCGATGAGGATGCACAATCGATCTTCACGCATCGGTCCAAACCATACTAGAAACAAATTGATAATCGTCAAATTTGAAAATCTAATAATCTTTCCATCAGAGCCATACTCTAAACGAACAAGTCCGAGAATCGAGAGAGTCTTTAGCAATAATTGAGCACTAGAAGACCCTCCATCTTTTAAGACGCCAAAGCTAGGGTACATTTTCCCGTCTTTGCTCTCAAAACGCGGGAGGCGATGGCGAGGACATGGGACAATTGCAAACAATTGCGGTACCAGGTAAACAAAGTTGATAATTTGAGGAAGCAAAAAGAGGAGCAACGTCTTGCTAAAGTGGCCAAGAATACTCACAATTGCAAAAACCATACCGCTAAAATAGCAGTACGTATCCCCTACAAATACCTTTGCTGGAAACCAATTTTGCTGCAACAACGCAAGTGAAACGCCCAAGAACGGCAAGAGAAAGATCACACTGAACAAGTGGGCATCGTAGGCCGCCGCCAGGATTGGCGACAACAAGTAGCACGTGTCGTTGATGAGCAAAATGAAGGCGAGCACAATCAGCTGTACAACCTCTAACCCATTAATGCCTGCCAAAATGTTAATGGAGTTGGGCGCAAAGATTGCTACAGAGGCCATGTATGCATAGTAGAACACCCCCAAGTCAATCAACTTGGGATTTGTTGTCGGAATCAGATACTCGCCGAGCGTGTTGAAGGCTAACCCAGAGACTGCAGTCACAAGCACATTGCAGTTACGCACAAACGCATTCAACACAACCAACAGCGTCTTGCCTACCCATGACGCGCCCACAAACAGCGGCACGACTACCAGCGTGACACTAAAGTCGACATAGTAGACAATAAGCAATGGCAACGACGCAATAGCGGGAAGGAAGAACTTGTGTCTCCACCGTATATCAAAGAGATCGTCACAGAAGCCCAAGAGGGTCGTGCTCTGAAGACACAACACTCCGCTGAGGTACGCAGCCAACTTGTTGTGTGGAAACAAGTGGCTCGGCTCCGCTTTTTGGTACTGGCCCAAGTATGTCTCAGACGTCTCGCTCAGCGATGCTGCATTGACAGACACCAAGTACTTGAAGAAGATAAACGGAATGAGCGCGAACATGAGCAACAAGTACGTCACCGCCGCCACAAGGCCCATCGACTCCGGAATCTCGGGCGGCGATCCTGCTTTGGATAGGTCGCGTCCTTTAAGACCGATGCGCACAAAGCTGGGACCGAGTCGCGGGACCAACGCCAGCGTGACGACGTATCCCAAGCCTCCAAACGCCAACAGCGTCCGTACCGGCGAGTTTGGCGCGATCGCAGCGAGCGAAACCGCCAACACGGCGATCCTAAACGCGCGCAGTCCAATCATGGCGGTGAAGTGATTGATTATATAAACTTTATTAGAAAGTCAACGCCTCACCAGTTCAAGGGAGAAGAGAAGTAGAGAAGAAGAGAAGAGAAGAAGAGAAGAAGAGAAGAAGAGAAGAAGAGAAGAAGAGAAGAAGAGAAGAAGAGAAGAAGAGAAGAAGTGACAACATAGAACATAATTGGTAGGTTGGTAACTATCGCCAAAAACGTATTGAATCGCGCTTGTACCAATCATTAAAGACACAAAGAGTCAAGGAATCAAGGGATCAAGAAATCAAGGAATCAAGGATACCAGGGATACAATCTACACTGTAGTCGCAGCCTTGTTGAAAGAAGCTGGATTGACTGAATCATCACCGTACACACAACCATCATGAAACCGTTTATTACTGGCCACGAGGAGCTTATTCATGACATCAAGTACGATTTCTACGGGAGACACATAGCCACCGCACTGCTGGACCAGCACATTAAAGTGTTTGGGCTTGATCCATCGACGTCGACGTGGGTATTGAACGACCTGTGGAAGGCTCACGACTCGCTGATTGTGAAGGTGTCGTGGGCGCATCCCGAGTTCTCAAGCAGCAAGATATTGGCGTCGTGCTCCTACGACCGCAGCGTCAAGGTGTGGCAGGAACAGCCCGACGAATTACACGGGTCCGGACGGCGTTGGATAAAGTTGGCGACGCTCGCCATTGAGTCCTATGGCCCAATATACGATGTAGCATTTGCGCCTAGTCACTTGGGCTTGAAGCTCGGGTGCGTGGGCTCTGACGGTATCTTTCGGATTTACGAGTCGCTAGAGCCGGGAGACTTGAGCAACTGGGCCCTCACTTCGGAGATTCCGCTTCTCTATCAGATACTTCCCGCAAAGTCGCTCCAAAGCAGTTTTGGCATTGAGTGGTGCCCGTCAAAGTTTACCACCAAGGAGAAGTTTGTTATCGTGGCCCTAGACCAGGGGTTCATCTACGGAACCCTGAACAGGTCCGCAGACGGAGCTAGTGCCGGACCCGATAGCGGCAGCAGAGGCGGTCCCGGCACTGGCCCGCTCGGAATTGGAAGTTATGACGAGGAAGATGGCGGTCTGCGTGCAGAGCTGGACCTGGACGCCATGTCGGCCCAAGGATTACCTGGGTCTCGGTCGCAAGACAGCAAGTATGTAAAGTTGTGCAACTTGCCAGAACACAATGGATTGATTAGATCAGTGAGCTGGGCACCCTCCATGGGACGAAGTTACCATCTCATAGCTACAGGGTGCAAAGATGGCGTGGTGCGTATTTTCAAAGTGACGGAGCTGGATGCCGGAGACCTCAAAATCGATACCGTTGCAAAGCTCACAGACCACAAGGGAGAGGTGTGGCGAGTTAGCTGGAACTCTACGGGAACGGTACTTTCTTCTGCTGGCGACGATGGTAAGGTGTTGCTATGGAAGTCAAACTACTTGAACGAGTGGAAGTGCATGTCGATAGTGAACACTGACAACAGGGTAGCCATTCGTTCGTTGGACGACGCTGGCCCTGGGCCAGCAAGATAAATATTCCATATTCATATTAAATGCGTACAATTACCCCAAATTACTACTTTTTTACACTTTTGCCTTGGACTTCTTTGCCGTGTCTAACTTCAGCCACAATTCCTCATCATCACTGCCCTCTCCATCATCCTGATTAGCACTTCTGCTTCTTTTTTTGCTTGAGGCAGCGGCCTCAGCTTCTTTAGTAGCTTCTTCATCAATTTCGTCTTCAGTGTCAATGCACACAATGCTAGAAACCTCAACTCCCAAGTACACCCTTCCCACTGTAAGCCTGTTCGATATATTGAAAACACGGAGATAGCGATCTAACCCTGAAGCGGCAACCAAATCTTCCAGAATCCGCTTCAAGGCATAGGTGGCACCGGTATTGTCTCCATTGGCGTACTTGCCCAACAACTTACACAGCGGCAATATCACATCTCCCGCAGAGGCGGAGTGAGTCTTAAATCCTCTAGGGTCTATTTTCTCCAACGAGTACTTTGCAATCAACCTGTGAGTGTCCGAGACAATAATCTCAGTTTGCTCGTCATTGGCAAAAACCATTGAAATAATAGCCTTGTCACAAAGCTTAAAGTCCTCAACAGGTCTGTCGCCGTGAGCAGTATTGTAGACACGGACTTGTCCGTACCTAGTTGCTGTGATAAATTTGTACGCTCCATCCTGGGGAGCCGCTTCCAAAAAGAGGATAACGCTTATCCACACTGGCACGCGGAGACGCAAGTGATCCAATGGTACATTTTTGGCAGTGAATAAAATCTCTGGCTCAAAGATGACTTTCTGGGTAGAGAAGTCTTCCGCGGCCGCGTCCTGCGGGTACAACCGTACAATCTGCACATCTTGTTCCTTACCACCGTACGCAAACACACCTTCATCGTATGGGTTGCACTCAAAAGCACTGATATCGTTCTTGCCAGGCAAATCCACCCGGATAGGCTCAATGTCAAAAGCTTGCTCGTTGAAGCAGACGAGAAACACGCTTCTCGATGCAAAAGCCACAACCACGCTATCAAGATGCTCCATTTTGATCAACGCAACGGGCCTGTCTTGAGTAGAAACGTCAAATTTATACTCATGCAACAATTTGTACTTATCAACTACCTCATCCCTGTTCTCCGCATCAGCATCGCCCTTATCCGCAAGGTTAGACGGTCTGGGCGCCGCGCCCTTGACAGTAGTCTCCTCAACATCAACCATCTTCTCACTCTTCTCGATAGCAGTGCCTTCCAGTTCAGCGCCAGCAAGATCGTACACACACAAGCGACCGTCTACGGTGGCTCCTACCAAGAGCGAGAGGTCAAAGTCCTGGAGGAACAGTATCCTCGTCTTGAATCCAGCCCCATCGGCCCTGCAGTGGTTGGAGATGGACTTGGGCTGGATACCCTCCTTTTGCGAAGTATCAGTACCCCGAGAGAACGACACCTCCTTCACCGCTCCAATATCATCTGCGGCCACCAAGAACTTCATCGTGTTCACGCCCTAGTTCTGGGGTTTCACCAGCTGTATGCACTAGACGCGATGAGATGGGTAATATTGAGCACCACACGACCAAATAGATGGGCGGGTAAGGTCAAATGACTCTATTAGACTCAGCCTCCAGTGGCCTACAGACACTACACGAGTCATCTTCGACTGGCGATGGTCACTAAAGACTGGCAGTTTTCGTATCTAGCACAGCCCCAATTACCGCACACAACTTTGTGAGCATATCCAGACACTCAGTACCCGAAAAGTTGAATTGGGTCCAAGCCGCCAAAGCAAGCCCGTGTGAAACGACACAAAAGCTAAGAACCGTTTCCTATTAAATGGTTCTTAATCCATCCATTTTTAAATTAGTCTTTCTTGTTTCGCTATTCCCCTGAATTAAACTAGACTGAATCACAAACGTATAACTATAGCCGTTTACGCTTTGTCAGCCCGTCATTTTCAAGCAAATATGAAAAGGTCCCTTGGCCCAGTTGGTTAAGGCGTGGTGCTAATAACGCCAAGATCACCAGTTCGATCCTGGTAGGGACCATTTCCATTGGGGGTGTGGCGCAGTTGGTAGCGCATTCGCTTAGCATGTGAAAGGTCTCGGGTTCGAATCCTGACTCCTCCAATTTTTTTTGAAATTACCCTACAGGGTCCAAGGTGTTGCAAAGCGTTGTTGGTGTGGGAGAGTTGAAGGTTACGAGGTTGCGAGGGACTGGACAACGTTTGAAAGCTGCGATAAGGTTCTGGTGGTGTTAAATGGTCTGGTCAGCAGCGACGCAGGCGCAGCTCGAGGGGTTGTTGAACGACCATGTGCGACAGCACAGTCTAGAGCGGTACTACCAAGATTTGGACTGGGCGTCGCTCCAGTCTGCGTTGGGGGTTGACGATGTGGATTTGGTGCGCAGCAAGGTGGACGAGCTGTTTGACGCACGGTTCTTTGGCGTTGGCGCTGGCGCTATTGAGACTGGTGGTACCTTGTCAGCGTTTGTATCGCGTTTTCAAGACAAGGAGTTGCAGTTGGAGGCGTTGGTGACGATCGAGTCGTGGGGACTAGTTCCTATGGTGAGCAGTAGTCGCGAGGAGAGTACAGCGGAGAGAGAGGAAAGTGTAAGAGCAAGTGCTATAAAGGGGGACGAAACGGTGACTGGCCGCGGTATCGCAGCTAGTGCGGTGCGGGAGAGGCTGGGATCTGCTGGTCAGCTCACCCTCGAGCATACACAGACACTTATGCCGACCCTCACGTCTCGAGAGCGGCGCATGTCGTTGAACTTGCTCAGTCTCAAGGGCGGTTTTCTGGGTGCTCCCCGGCCACAGCTTCGGCAGTCGAATGCCGCTCTGACAAGCGTCAACAATATCAACATAATCACCAGGGCCGACACCACATTGTTGACTGGGTCAGTAAAAATTGGCGCCCTGCCCAAGTCTCGCAAAAAGAGCGAGAGCGATGCTATCAAGGACAAGCTACGGGACGTGCTGCGGAAACTCCGCTTTAGCTTTGCTCCCAAGAGACAGCCACAACCAAGTCTCCACTTGCCGAGTATAAGCGACGTGTCCCTATCATCTCTGCCGCTGAAGGACAAGCCCATCGTGCCAGGCACAGGAAACGCTGGAAGGCGAGGCTCAATAGTTGGCGCCAACCTTCCACTCTACATACGACACCAGATCCAGCAGCACCAGCCTCGTCAAATACCAAAACTGGTTTCTCCGGCCAAAGAACGCGTTTCAGTTACCCTGGATGCGAGCGCGACGCCGCCAAAGCTGCCGACGAGGCTCCATAACCTCTTGGAAAACTCGCAAATGTTGTATGCGCACGCCAATAACATCGCGGCGGTGGACCAGAAATTGTCCAAAAGCCAGTCTGGCGGTCTGAGCTTGTACGGTGAACCAAGTCCCGGTGCGGCACTGGTTGGCTACATGCTGAACTTTATTCGGTACGAGGGTGTAGATACTAATGACTATTCACGAACTAGCGATGACGGAGATGACGACGAAGTTGATTTTGTCAGCCTAGGCAACAGCTTTGGCGATATCTTGGGCATGCAAGACCGGACTGCCGAAGATGACGAGGATGAAAATGACGATGCAGACGACTACTTGTTCTCAATATAGTCAATCAATTGCTTGCTTATTCTAGCTTTTGAGACACTTGTCTGATGGCAGTGAGGGAGTATTCGTAAACGGCTAGCGAAACGGCGCTGGTTGGGGCTGTCTTTATTAAGCCCACCAGAAATCCCTTATAGAAGCCAAGCGCCCCTTCGTGCTTTAGAATGTGCATAAAGAGACTCACGGCTGATTTTCGTTGTTTGGTGCTATGCATGGAGGTGTACATTTGGGTTCTCTTTCGGAGAGTGTCCAACGGAAACGTCATTCCTTTGGATGATGCGCCAGCCAAGAATCCGCACACTGCTTCCGCAAATGGATAGTCGCCGTACTGGCTGGAAACATCCCTCGCAATCTCGTACGACGCAAACATGAGGCCCGTGTTGAGAGCGACCGAGAGTATAGTGGGTCGAATACCGGCATAGAAGCCCAAGGGCCCCTCATTACGTAGTGTGTCTCGCATTGTTTTCGACATGGAGAGCAACTCTTTGGCCGAGTTTGCCGCTAGCTTGGTGCGCAAAAAGTCAAACGGATACGTCACCGTGGTACTAGTCATGCCAGCACCCATTCCCACCAAAAGCGAGTGTACCAGTGGTGATATTTCCACTCCAATAGCTTCGCATTGCTTGCTCAAGCCTTTGCTAATGACAGCGTACGACGAGAACTGCACCGCGCCATACATTATGTACATAATCTCTGCAGGAACATTACCTTTCCACAACGCTCTCACGCCTTCCTCCCGCAAAAGCGTCGTCGTCACACTACGGATTCCAATGCGGTCCTTGAACGCCAGTCGCTGTAGCTGTAGCCTGATTTTTATTGTGTCCAACGGAGCCGTCACTGCCCTGGTATCGGTTAGTATGAAAGGAGGGGAACAAACGGTTGCACTACTCACCTCGCGATCGCGCCAGAAATCGAGCCGGCAACTAGCGCCTCGTACGGCGTGACGTCCGAGTCCTTGCGGAGATGATTCTCCCGGACTTTGTCGCCCATAAAGCTGTTGTGCTGTACTGTTGTGATTATGCTGAAAAATTGGCACGCGATCAGGTTTTAGTGATGAGTAGGCGTGCTTCGCCAGTTTCGATGGTTGACACTTTTACAGCGAGGGATTCCCTGCCAGTACTGGCGCTGGAACTATATAAGCATCCACTAATCGACTCTTTGGTGTTTAAGGAGGTGTATCATACTTTTACGGCGATTGACGCTGCTCTTAGTCTCTACTATGCGAGCCACTCATCGGACCCGTTGGCGAGCAAGATTCTTGAGAGTGCCGTGGCACTAGTGCGGAGACGTATCCCGGTCGAATCGCTTGAGCGCGTTCTCTCCGTAGATCCTGCGGTGTACCATGTCTATGCAAGTGGAGGCCACGATGAGATTAGACTAGCGTTTCCCCAGAAATTCAAGCAAGGCAGACTTGACTCCAGGAAAGTCAAGTTTGTTGAGTCTATTAACACGTGGATAGCTGGTAACAGCGATAGTACTTGCGTACCATCTGTCCTGCTTCTCGAAGTGGCTAGAAGTAATAGAATAGGAGTTCAGCCCCAAAGCCATAGTTTACTGCCTGAAAAGCGACTGAGGAACGCGCTACAGGATCCAAAAGTTAATGCGGAAGACGTACTTTGCGGGAGCGAAGGAGAAAGTCCTCTGCCAACTAAGAAGTTGAAGAGTAGTACGCTTTTGAGCTCCATGAAGAATAGTTCTGAAAAGTTTAAGTTCAAGGCTAGAGACGTTGAGGAGGTGCGGAGCCAGAACGGTGGTTTGCTGCTTTTGGAACGAATCAAGCTCAAAGAAAAGGCGAGGTTAGAACAGGAATCCGGTTCCTCGGGTGTGTTGCTGGCCGACCAAAAGTACGACAAGTTCCTCATGGGAAAATGCTCGACTATATACGACATATTGTATCAGTTAAGCAAGAGTGAGTCGACAACATCCCTTTCGTTGAAAGAGGTCTGCAGGACAGTCCGGGACAGTATAAAGTACCCTATGGAAGAAAAGGAGGTGGTTGACACCCTCAAGTTGATTGGAACCAAGTTGTCAAATTCCCCATCTGCATCGTCCCTCGCAATCATTGAACGGAACGGTGTTTCCGTAATCAAGGTTACCAGTTTAGACAGAGGCCAAGACCTAAAGGCCTTTACATAGACATTAGTCATATTTTAATAGTCTACATTCCGTTAGGGTATATACATGGGCTTCTATAAATTCATCCCTCCACGTTTTATTCGCACTTGGGATTAATGCCGTCAACGTGTAACATACAAAAAGGAACAAACCTGAAAAGCTGAGAATCTTTGACTGCTCTGTTAACATGCAATCAAAGACCAACTAATCTCTCACAGCAATATCAGCAGGGGCTGAGTTCATGAAGAAATACTTGAAGAACTGCTCCACCGCAAAAGTACCAATCAAGTCAACAAGGAGGGACCCAGTCAACTTAAATTTAAAGTCGGGCGTCATGGGTACAAAGTTCATCGCCTCATTAAGCTCTGGCATAAATTCAGTTGAGCCCGAGAAGGCCAAGAAGGCAACTCCCAATAAACTGTAAAACATTCCCTTGTTGTTGCGGATACTTTCTCTAAATGGTAATCCCTGGTAGTTGACAGCTACAGTTGAAATTTGTTGTCCCAACTGCAACAAAAACATGCCCGTGTTTAACAAGGAAGGAGTAAACTTCTTTTCCAAATCAACTTGGGGTTCTCTGGGTTCCAAAATGTAAATCTCACGAGTAAGGTAGATCAAAGTTGCCATGTGAATAGCAAATTGAGACAAAATGGAGCCCATAATGTAGACATTGAAGATACCATTTTGGGGTCTTTGCTTTGATAACTTGTTGATAGACTTTGCGCGCGAAAGCGATAAGAAGCAGATAGACAATAAAATTCCAGATGCAGTTGATTGAGCGTCACCAAACTTCATACCGGCCAAAAACAAAACCGAGAATGAGTAGGCAGAGATCAAACAATTCAATGCTAAAATCTTGTACATTTGAATGGTAGAAACCAATGCACAACGGCCTTGGCGAACAATATGCGTAACCGCGGAAACATTGGCCAACTTGGACGTGAATGGGGCAGCTACGGAAGCATCTCCCAATTTCAAGACAGGTGCTTCGTCTGCATCTTCGGCCTCATTCAAGGCTCCCAAGATGGTATCCGTGAAGCTACCTTGCTGGGCGCTAGCCTTAACTGGGGCACCGTTTGATGTATTTGAAGCAATAACAGCCTTTTTCATTTCTGGTGTGATTTCAATTCCCTTACTTTGCATTGCCTCCAAGTACTTTGGATTTGAGGGTCCTGGGGGGTACAAGTGAGCAATAATTAAAGGAGCAGGAGGAGCAGGTTGGTTCCATCTGGCAAGAAGAGCCACTTGTTTGTCATAAACCTTCTTTTGAATACCAATCTTGTTGTTGTCAGCCATCTTTTTTAATCCATCTTCAGTACCATTCAATAAAGCGACACCAACATGGGCCTGTTTCAAAGCACCAACATCATTAGTTCCGTCACCGCACATCAAAGTAGTGTAACCGGCATCCTTGTAAGAGTTCAAGAGGAACTCCTTTTGAGCAGGAGAAACTCTAGCATAAATCCAAGAGTTTTTCAACAAGTCCAAGAGCTGAACATGCTCAGTCAAAAACTTCAAGGCATAACCAGTAACACATACATCGTACTTCTTAAACAATGAGGTATCAATCGAGCTGCTTGACTTGAAGGGAAGGATGACAGACTCGTCAACGCTTCTCCACACCAAGTCTTCATCCTGTACGTCGTGGTGATCTTCAGGGGCATCTAAAATAAGAACAGGCTTCGTGGTGATTCCAACTTCATTAGCCACGTGGCACGCAGTCAATGGGTTGTCTCCAGTAATCATGATACAGCGGTGCGACGATTCATTCAACATGTTGATAGTTTCGATAGCATCTGGTTTCAATGGACAGTGAAACACAATAAAGCCAGCAAAGTGAAGTTTAGACTCAATCGATTCTCTCTCCACCTTGTTCACATTAACGCCAGTATCAAGGTATTTGTATGCCAATGCCAAAACTCTAGACCCAGATCTGGTAAAAGACTTGTACACCTCTTCGTAGTTCTCAGGGGCGTCAATGAGCATGGTGCGGATAGTTTCTGGGGCACCCTTTGCGGACACAAGGTTCTTGCCGGGCAATGCACTAACCTGAGAAATCACTGACGAGCGCTTCAATGCAGAAGAAAACTGGAAACGACGTAAAATCTTAATCTTGTCGGGCTTGGAGTTCAGGCCTGATGCAGTTTCGCGTTCAACGGTATCCTTAGCTCCAATCAGCCACTTGGACGCCTTGATAGTAGCGAGTTCCATTGGGTCACCCACAATCTCTCCGTTATCCAACTTGACCAAGGCGTGAGCAGAACCCAACACAAACGAGGTTGTTGCGGGAGCCTTCTCGCATTCAGTCAATTCGCGCGCATTAGTGGCGGAGAATCCCGCCAATCCCTCAAATACCAAATCTTCAGCAGTAAGCGTACCAGTCTTGTCAAAGCAACAAACGTCAATTCTTCCAGCCAAGGGAATTCTAAACGGCTCCGTGCAAAACACTTGAAACTTCACCAATGCCGCCAACGACGTGTTCACCGCCATTGTCAACTCCATGGGAAGCTCTGGAGGTACCACAGACGTGATAATAATAATGCAGTCCAAAATCAACTTGCTCTGGATTCTGCCCATCTTGGTTCCCTCGATCCAAACATAACGCGCCGCAATGAGGGCAAACACCAACAAAAACAAGATAAAGAGAAGCAGCTCAACACTGCCCACGGAAACCTTCTCCAGCGAGAAAACCATCATGCGAACCAACGAGCCCTGAGACGTTTCAAAGCCAGTCTTGGACACAATTGCCAACGCACCATTGTCCGGCGCCAAAGGCACCAAGAGGTCGCCAGCGGGCGCCGTCACCTGCAACGCCAGCGTACCGCCGTGCAAAATTGAATTCTTGTCCAAACCCTCTGCATCCAACTTTTCGTGACCAGGTCTCAACTTGATCAGCTCCTTCAACAACGGCGTCAGCTCGCCCAGGAGCATCGCCTCATTCACAATAGCCAGTCCGTCCAACAAGAGCAAGTCACACGGCAACGCCGAGTCCTCCGACGTGCGCGTAATCAGCACCAAGTCCCCAGGCAACAACTGCAGCGTGTCCAACTGCATCCACTTGTTGTCCCTGTACACATAGAGGTCGTACGGCTTGATGCCCATCGACTGGAACTCCGTCATCGTCGTCCGCCGCTGGAACACCATCGTGATCTCAAAACTTACAAGCATAAAGAGCCCAAAGAGCGAGTAGTACCACTGCTCATCCATCAACCACAAGGCCGAGCAAAAGATCTGAAACACAAAGAACGGGGCAACCGCGTGCTCCTTGAACAACTCCAAAAACGTCGGCACCGGTATGTCAAACTTGTTCAACCCGTAGTTGCGCAAGAGCTTGTCGAGGTTGCCCGACAAGCCCTTCAGCCGCTGAAAGTGCCCCAACTCGGGCGCATCGTCAAACACAAACGACGGCGGCGCAAACACGCCCGTCTCCGCGTCCATCACATGGCGCCGCTTCTGGTAGAGGAAGCTCACCTGCGCCTCGCCAGCCAACATCTCCCGCGTAATGGCACAAATGTCGCCCATGCCAGAGTTGGGCGCCGGCGTAATCTTGATAAACGTCGCCTCCCGGATGCTCGCCACCAGCGAGTAGTTGAAGCGCGCATCAATGTTCACGCTCCAGTGCGGCATCAACCAGAAGAGCAAGTTCAACGTCACTAGCGCAAACACATAGACAAACGTCCACTCGGCACCAACAATGTACTGCTCATAGTGGTTGGTGTAGTAGTGCAAAAAGACCGGCCACACGATCGAGAACGGCCACACGTACGGCCGGAGGAAGAGCGCCTTCGGCACCAACAAGTCCGCTGCTGCGATAGCAGGGTTGTTCACGAGTGACATCGGGGAGGAAGTGGTGAGGTGTAGTAGTAGTAGTTGGTGTTTTTTTGGGTGGCGAACAACGTGTAGGAGGAGGAGGAGGGGGAGGAGGAGGAGGAGGACAACGAAGTTGGACGACGACGGCGACGACGGTAGTCGTCGCCGTCGTCATCGCCGCCGTCGGCATCGTCGTCACCACCATCGTCGTCGCCGCCGTCTCTCTCTATTGTACCACCAAACGTGACTGTGGCGCTGTTCCATGTCCTGATCTTCCTTCTCCCTTCTTCCCTGCTCCTCCCTCACCTCCTCACCTCCCAATGAGCTTCACTACCATTCCCATCCTAGACCTCTCCCACGCGGCCGACCCCAACACGCGCCAGGCCTTCCTTGGAGAGCTCCGGCACGCGCTCGTGCACGTTGGCTTCCTCTTGCTCAAAGGCTACGAGACGGCTGGCCCTACCGCGGCGGATCTCGCCGCGATACGGAAGTGCACGCTCGACTTCTTTGCGTTGCCGCTCGAGGCGAAGCTCGCGTGCGAGATGGTGCACAGCAAGCACTTTTTGGGCTACACCAGGCTTGCCAATGAGATCACCAGCCGCCAGCACGACTTTCGCGAGCAGATTGACTTGGCTACAGAGCTTCCGGCGCCGGGACCGGACGAGCCGCTCTACCGCAACATCGAGGGACCGAACAACTGGCCCAGCGAGGAGCGCGTGCCGGGGTTTCGGCCTACGGTGCTGCACTATATCGCGCGCATGACAAGTCTTCTGAGGGCTGTGGCGTCACTCGCGGCAGAGCTGCTAGGATTGGCGCCGGACGCGTTCGCGGCGTACTTTAAGGCGAACCAGCAGTGCAAGATGAAGCTTGTGGCGTACCCGGAGGGCCCTGGCCAGCAGGGCGTTGGGCCACACCGCGACTCGGACTTCTTGACGTATATTTACCAGGTGACGCTGCACGAGTCGCTACAGGTGCAAAACTTTGCGGGCGACTGGGTGACCGTCCCGAACGTGCCGAACACGCTCGTGGTGAACGCTGGCCAGACGTTGGAGGCCATCACCGCTGGCGTGTGCCGGGCCACCATCCACCGCGTGCTTGTGCCGGCACCAGGTAGCGGTACGCGCTACCTGGTGCCCTTCTTCCTGACCATCGACTTGGACGCCACCAAGCTGGCGGTGCTGGACATGGATCCCGCGGTGTTGGCGGAGCGCGACGCGCGCGACGCGGCGGTGGCCGGCTGGGGCGCGGACACGGGGTTCCAGTACGCGCCAGACTTGGCCACGCACCCGGTGGGACACGCCGTGTTTAGGAATCGCATAAAGTCTCACCAGGACGTGGCGCAACGGTGGTACCCAGAGACCCTCAAGGAGGTGTTACAGGAGTACTAGGAGAGGTATACCAGGACCACATTAGGTAGGTACAAATATCGCGTTGTGTAGATAAGATCAATCATTGATTAGACTAGATACTACTTTGAAGGCTTAAATGTAGACTCAATCTTTGAGGCCGCCGCCGAGGCGTTGGGGATTGAGGAGCTGGAGCTGGGGCCCGAGCTGGAGCTGGGGCCAGAGCTGGAGCTGGGGCCAGAGCTGGAGCTGGGGCCAGAGCTGGAGCTGGGGCCAGAGCTGGAGCTGGGACCGCTGGAACTCGAAGGCTTGGAAGTTTCAGCCGTAGCAGACCCCTCAGAAGGTTTCGAGCTAGAATCGTGCGAAGCCTTCAGGAACCCCTCGTACGCAGCCTTGGCCTTGTCCGTGAAGGTACCATCCTGCTTGTTGAAGTCGGCGTAGGCCTCCTTCGCACCCTCAGAGTACTTCAGAATGTCAGCCTTGCCTTCGCTGCTGTTGAGAAATGCCTTTCCCTTGTTAACTAAGTCGTCTAATCCCATATTTGCTAAACTGTGGAGGCTGATACAGGGAAAGTGGACGTATTTATATAAATCCTACATTGCTAAGCATGGCGGCGTGTCACGCACATTGTCGAGTAAGGCACGTTCAGCGCTTATCACGTAGCAAGTGAAACAAAACCGGCCTATTATTGCCTCGGTGCAAAGGGGCATGAAACGAGGCTTAAAATTGCGGACTATAGCCGTCTAGAGCTTCAACTTGTTCAAGATTGCAATGGTTTGTTCGTAGCCTTCAATCTCAGCGTTGAACTTGTCCAAACGCGTTTGTGCCGACTCTTTGGCGGCCTGGTTGGTCTTTTCGGTAAACTTGCCAATGGACTCGACAACCTTGTTCTTGAACTCCTCGGTGCTGGCCAACTTCTTGTTCACCTTGGCGATCTCCGCGTCCAAGTCCACCTGGCCCTTGACGAGCACGTGGACCGAGCAGAGGGGTCCAACCGCCTGCAACGCGCATCCCAGGGGAACCGCCTCGTTCTCGCCGACAACAGTAATCTTCTCAACACCCTTGATTAAGGCAACGACAGAGTCCTGCTGTTCACGCGCAATCTTGTTGATGGTGGGGTCGGCGCTCTCAACGTAGACCTGGCCATTCTTGATAATATTGTACTGTGCCAACAAGGAACGGGCGCCCTTGGTGATCTCCAACACCAACTCGTAGGCCTCGAGCGACTTGACATCGTCAAACTCTGGGACATACTGCGGGTACGCGGCCACGACAATCGACTCGGTCTTGTCGCCAGCTCTGCGCGGCAATCTCTGCCACATCTCCTCCGAGACAAACGGCATGTACGGGTGGATCAATCTCAAGGCAGAGTCGATACAGGTGTACAAGGTGTCTTGTGCCAGCCTCTTTTGCTCGGGAGTGCCGTCCTGGATCAACGCCTTGGAGTTCTCAATGTACACATCGCACACGTCGTACCAAAAGTTGTAAACGTGGTTGGTGGACTCGCCAAACTCGCGCGACTCAAACGTGGCATTCACATTCTTGGAGGCGATGGACAACTTGTGCAAGATCCACTTCTCAACCAACGACTCCTGGCCACTGAGTGCCGACGTGGCTGGGGGAGCGTAGTCGTCGCCCAACTTGCCCAACACAAACTTTGTAGCCTGGAAGATCTTGTTGCAGAACTTGCGGTAGCCCTCGACACGCAAAATGTCCAAGTTGATATCTCTGCCGCCGGTGGTGTAGGCACAGAGCGCAAATCTCATGGCATCGGTACCGCACTCGGGAATTCCAGTAGGGTAAGACAACTTCTGGCCCTCAATCGCCTTGGCCAACTCGCGCGGGTCCAAGTTACCCAGCTTCAACTTGTCGTGCAAGGCTTGCAAAGGAATACCGCTAATAACGTCCAAAGGATCAATAACATTACCCAAAGATTTGGACATTTTGCGGCCCTGAGCGTCACGGACCAACGAGTGGCAAAAGACCTCCTTGAAGGGAACCTTTCCAGTCAACTTCAAGCTCAACAAGATCATACGAGTAACCCAAAAGAACAAAATGTCCCAGCCGGTCTCGAGCATGGACATTGGGGCAAACTGGGCCATGTCCTTTGTCTCTTTGGGCCATCCCAAAGTACCAATGGGCCAGAGACCAGAGGAAAACCACGTGTCCAAGACATCCTCGTCCTGCTCCAAAGAGAGCTTCGCGCCGGGGAACTTCTTCTCGGCCTTGGCAGTGGCCTCTTCGAGCGACTTGGCAGCGATCCAGTAGTCATTGTCCAATCTGTCATTCTCCTGGCCCTCAATGCTGACAAAGTACACCGGGCATCTGTGTCCCCACCACAACTGGCGCGAAATACACCAATCCTGGATGTTTTCTAACCAGTGGAAGTACTCAGACTCGGATGTCTTGGGGGTAATTGTGAGGTCGCCGTTTCTCACCGCGGCAATCGCATCCTTGGCCATTTCTTGCTGGTTGACCCACCATTGGGGCTTCAACAAGGGCTCAATGATATCGCCGGATCTGGAGCAGGTGGGAATGGTCATCTCATTGTCCTCCTGGCCAACAAAAAGGCCCTTGGCCTTCAAGTCCTCAATAACTCTCGCTCTGGCGTCAAATCTCTTTACGCCCTGGTACTCGGGACCGGCATTCTCATTCAAGTAACCATCGTCCGTGTAAATGTTAATAACCTCCAAGCCGCTTCTCTTTCCGGTGGCATAATCGTTGTTGTCGTGGCCAGGTGTGATCTTGACCGCACCAGTACCAAACTCCATGTCTACAGCCTCGGCATCAGTGACAATAGGCAACTTGCGGTCCAAGAATGGGTGCAAGACAAACTTACCGTGCAAGTGCTTGTAGCGCTCATCCTTGGGGTGTACCGCTACACCAGTGTCACCGAAAATGGTTTCAGGTCTGGTGGTGGCAACGGTGATCTTCTCGTCAGAGCCCTCAACCTGGTAAGAAAACGAGGTCAACGTACCAAACTCAATCTTGTTGTCGTAGCCAGGAACACTCAACAATGTTCTCCCGGCAATGTTCTTGTTGTCCACCTCCAAGTTGGAAATAGCAGTATTGAGCTTGACGGACCAGTTGACTAACCTGGTGGCCCTGTAAATAGTACCATCCTCGTGCAACTTGATAAAACTGTCAACCACCGCCTCAGAGTACTCGGGGCTCAAGGTGAAGGCCTCCTTCGTCCAGTCATACGACGCACCCAACCGCTTCGTCTGGTCCTTGATTCTGGCGTGGTACTCCTCTTTCCACTCCCAAACCTTCTCGATAAACTTTTCACGGCCATAGTCGTGTCTCGTCTTGCGCTCCTTGGCCCAGAGCTGCTTCTCGACAACCGACTGCGTGGCAATTCCAGCGTGGTCAAAACCAGGAAGGAAAAGCGTCGTCTTGCCTTTCATTCTGTTGTACCTAATCATCGCATCCTGGATGGCAATGGTCAATGCGTGTCCAATGTGCAACGCACCAGTAACATTAGGAGGAGGTGCGGGGATGCTGAAAACACCCTCGGGCCTGATCTCGCCGTCCTCAGTGAAACGAGGCTGGAAGAGACCCTGTTTGTCCCACCAGCTGTACCAAGAACTCTCAACGTTTTGGGGGTTGTATGCCTTAAAGGATGGGTCCTCAAGCGAAACCAAAATCTTCTTCTCGCCGGGCTTGGTCTGGTCAACGAACTTGGGAACTGGCGTCGTGTCAACGACCTTCTTCTCCTTCTTGGGCTTCTTGGGCTCAGCACTGCTGTCCACAACCTTGTTCTTCTTTGCATTGAACTTGGCCAATTTCTCCGCCTTTTTACGCTCCTTCTCCAACTCCTTCGCGGTTTTGGGTGGAGCATCGCCAGTAACGGCAGTCGTCACAGCATTAACAACCGCGCTCGCGGCATCGCCAACCGCGCTCGCAGCATTGCCAACGGCGGTGGGAAGCTTCTGCTCAATCTTGTCAGACTGACTCATCTGAAAATTCTTCAAATTGGACGGAAACTTGTGCGCTGAAAAGGTCCTGCTTGCTAGATGGCGTACGAGGAACCTGCTGCTATGCATACACAGAAGAATCGCTCTTCTAACTGCAAATCAACCGGTGACTCAGGATGTTGAAAAAAATTTCACTTTTCGAGCGATGCATTTTCATCTTGGGGGCTCTTGGTCGCACCAGAACCCCCAAAACGAGCCATACCGCCGGAAATCCACCTCGCGGACGCCGCGGGCGCGCTCGTCTTGGCCGCGAACACCAAGTCGTCGCCGCTGTTTTGTCCGTTTTCTCGTATTCCCATTTCTTGTTCCTTTAGTCTCGCAGCCATTCTCTTGGTCATCCTGGCATTGGTGTTGGTGTTGATCTGCGCCAGCGTCAACCGGCCGGTCGCGTCCAGCTGGCGGCTCATGCCCAATCCCACCTCCTCTCCAAACGCGTCGACCGTAGTCATCTCCTCCTTGCCAAACTCCATCTTGTTTTGCGCCTTGCGCAAGTTGGACATTTGGAAGCGCTCCTTCATCTTCTTGAAGCGGCGCCCGCCCCTCTTCTTGGACTTCTGGTCGACGGGGAGCGGGAGCGCGCGGTCGGGTGTCTGGTCTGGCGGGGTAAGAAGCTTCTCAATCTTGTTCTTGATATCGACCGCGAACTGGGCGCCAGCGCTTCCGTCGGGGCTCGACTTGCTGTAGTCGAGGCGGGCTGCGAGCACCACCTTGGCGCTCACGATCCGCAATGCCTGGCGCGCCACCTCCGCCGGAAGAAACTTTACCAAGTCGCAGTGGTAGATGTAGCCCTGCTGCTGGCCCTGGCGCAGCGCGGTGCCGAAAACGCCGCTAGACGACATCTCCTTGACTCCCAACGATGGGAGGTTGCACGACGGCGTCAGCGCCAACTGCTTGAGCGACCCCGCGCCAGTGAGAATGAGGGACGTGGTTGAGGGACCAAGCACGGCGCACACGTTGGGACAGTACTTGGAGAGCTTCAATGCAACGTACAAAGACAATTTGCCCGACAAGGCGTCGAGCTCAAGCAAGGTTGTGCAGCACTCTGTAATCTTGCCAAAGTCTTCCGTGTTGAGTGTAAACCCAAACCCAAACCCGCCAGACCCCTGGCTCCGCTTCGTTTGCTGCAACGCAGCCAAGATAAGCACCAACGTCCGCTCCTTCGAGACTATCGCAGCGAGCCGGTCCTGGTACTGCTTGATGTTTTCTATATCCTGGCCAACTGTCAATACTATGCCCGCATAGTCAACCGGCAGCGTAACCAACGTCTCCAACTGCGCGAAAACCACCTTGTACATGCTCTTCGCGACGGTATGGTACATGGCGATCTCGCTGCCAATGAGCGACAACGCCGCGTTCACCAGCAAGATAAAGTTGTACTCTTGCGAATCGTCCACGAGCTCCATGTAGTCCGCCTCCAGCGGGTTGGAGTACACCGCAACACGCTCCTCGAGCTCGGCCGCCAACGGCAAGATCTGCGACACGCCCCGAAAGTCGCTGATGCTGTCCATCTCGGAAACCACCCTCCGCATGCTCTCCTCCCTGTAGTTTAGGCCCGCGATCCGCTCGTCTAGCGAGACAGGTGCACCGTTCTTGCCAGAATCCGCACCAGAAGCCGCAAAAGACTCGTCGTTGTCGCCGTCGCTGTCGCCATCGCTCCCAAAGTCGTTGAGAAGATCCTCGGCGTAGTTTTCCTCGCCGTCGGCGGTGTCGTGGCGCGGTTCTGCCATTGTTGTGCAATGTAGTTGTATGAAAAATCTCGATGAGCATCGCAACCCAACCAGCACTCATGACGTACGCGGTGCAACTATCGCTCCTCGATAACTCGGACGGCTCGTGCCAGTTGTGCGTCGACGACGTGACGAAGGTGGTGGTGTCTTGCTCGGGTCCGATTGAGCCCAAGCCGAAGCAGGAGTTGCCCAATACCGCGAGCTTGGAGATTGTCATTAGACCGTCAATTGGGCTCGCCACCACGCGCGAGAAGTTGTTGGAGGACAAGCTCCGTCTGCTCTTGCAGGGCATCATCGTGCGCTTCAAGTACCCGCGCCAGTTGATACAGGTGGTGGTGCAGTTTCTCACTGCGGGCGTGAGCAGCGGCGCCGGCGATAATAGGCCGTCAGCCTACACAACCTCAGAGTTGAATGCCGCGATCAACGCGAGCTACTTTGCGTTGGTAGACGCCAATATTGCATTGTACTCCTCGTTTGCGCTGGTGAGTATCTGCGTGGACGAAGACGGGCAGAGCATCGTCGACCCAACCTTGGCCCAGTTGGAGTCGAGCCAGTCGCACCACTTGGTGTGTTTCAGCATCGTGGCCGGCGACGCCAAGGACATCCTTTTATTGGAGAGCCGAGGATCTTTCACGGAGGAGGAGCTATTCGAGGTGGTTTCTAGGGCCAAGGTGGGATGCGAGACGTTGCACCATGAGTTGCAGAGGCCGCGGATCGGGGACAAGGTACAGAGCGACTTTATATGGAAAGAGTAGGTACAGATCTTACGGAGGTGTCTTGTGGATCATGGAAAGGGTACAAGTATATAGAATACAATTCTCTAGACGAGATGAAATAGCTGTCGAGTCAACAATGACTGGTATAAATAAATGTTCCAAAGTAGGAGGATTTTGGCACGTTTGGGCGGCTTCAGGCTGGCTCAGGATGGCCTTCAGGGTTGCTAGTTTTCATGCCTTCAGGAATTTCAGGCCGAAGGCTCAGGCTCATGCCTTCAGGAATTTCAGGCCGAAGGCTCAGGCTCATGCCTTCAGGAATTTCAGGCCGAAGACTCAGGCTCAGGCCCAGAGCTTCAATGGCCTAGTATAAGGTAGCCAAAGGGTTAAGCCTGTTGGACGAATTGTTGCTCAACAAGTTCACTTCGCCAGCAAACTTGTGGTTTGAGTTAGCCTTGTGCTTAAATGTGAAACCGACAAAGTTATTCTGGCCCCAAATCTTGTCCTTGGACTGTTTGCTTTCGAGCAACTGCTCATTCTGTTCCTGGCGCGCAAAAACATCCTTGTACTTGGCCATCATTTCTTCATCCTCAAAGTCGTCAAAGTATCCAGCATCCTCTTCATTGTCCAACTGTGGAGTAAATGGCGGCGTCTTGCTGCGTAACTTGCTCCAGTCAGATACGTCAGCAAAGTACTTTTGGGCCTGAACCTGCTTAAAGTTTCTCAATCTCGTTTGCGGCGATGCAATCAACTTGGTGATCAAGCTCCAGGTGCGGTCGCTAAACACAAACCTTCCATCCTTCGTCTGTGGACGGCGCAAGGCCGACTGCCAGTGCTTCAAGTTGTAGTAGGTTTCATCCTGCAGCGAGCCCGAAAACGGCGGGTAGCCACAGAGGGCCTCGAACAACATGCATCCTAACGACCAGTAGTCAATTGTATAGTCGTAATTCTTTCCCTCCAACACCTCGAGTGCCATATAGTCTGGCGATCCGACTATCGAGTTGGCCAAGTTGTGGTGGCCCTGGCTCTGCTTGAATATGCGCTGTCTCTCAAAAATCAATGACGACGGCAAGTGGTTTTCCAGATGGCTGGGGTGGCTCATATCCATATCCTCCAACTTTTTCAACTTGACACGCATGCTCTCTATGCGGTCGAGCGACACCAGTCCCGCGGCCAAGCCAAAGTCGGTCAACTTGATGTGGCCCTTGGAGTCCACCAAAAAGTTTTCCGGCTTGAGGTCGCGGTGAGTAAAGCCCAACTCGTGCAACGAGTTTACCGCCGCAAACATCTCGCTAATGTAGAAGCGCGCGTGGGGCGGGATCAAGTAGCCGGTGTTGTTGAGCAAGGTGCGAAAGTCTCCGCCAGGCACAAACTCCATAGCGAGGAACACCTTTTCGGGGTCTTGGAAGGCATAGAGGAGCTTCACGAGCCACTCTGAGCGGGTATTGGTCAAGATATCGCGTTCTGTCAAAACGTGGCGCGTCTCGTCCAACTTGACCAAGAGCTTCTTGTTCAACACCTTGAGCGCGCACACCTCGCGCGTGTCCTTTTTGCGCGCGAGAAACACCTGGCCGTACCCGCCCTGTCCAACCTGTGTGATCATGTCAAAATCGCGGTGTTTTGGCTTGAGGCGGCGCTTGCGGAGCAACGCGCGCTCGCGCCCAATGTAGTTCTTCCACTCCAACTGCTGGCGCGATGGGTTAGACACAAATGCCTCATCGGTGGTGAGCTTTTGTCGCACCATCTGCGTGCGCTCGCGCCGAGTGATGACATAGTCAAACATGTCGCAGTAATAGTCCAAAAAGTACAACTGTGCAACCGATGCTAGGCGCTTGGTCTTGGGCGCGTTAGCGATGCGCTCAAACTCGTCGCGCGAGAGCTTGTTGCGGGGCGCTGTAGGCTGGAGCTGAGTAATATTGTGGTGGATGTGCTGCTGCTGGATCTGCGCTGGGCGCGGGGTGAGCGGCTGCTGGCCCGGCGCGTAGCGCGAGGGCGTGCTGTGCAACACCGACTTTGTTGGTGAGCTAAAGGGTGTAATATTTTCCTTATTGGTTGCGCCAAAGCCTGGGTAGCGCTGGGGTGTCTGGGGGGCGCGGTCCGTGTCCATGGAGACATTCTCCATGGAATAGGATATATCAGCAATATCTGTATCCATGATTGGAAATCAGATAGTCTCAGTATCAGTATCAGTATCAGTATCAGTCTCAGTCTCAGTACTTAGAAATTAGTCTCAGAAATCAGATAGTCTCAGAAATCAGATAGTCTCGGAAATCAGATAGACTCAGTATCAGTATCAGTCTCAGTCTCAGTATCAGTATCAGTATCAGTACTTAGAAATTAGACTCGGAAACCAGATCAGTCTCAGTACTTAGAAATCAGATCAGTCTCAGTATCAGCTCAGTACTTTGAAATCAGTCAGTAATCACACGTGTCGTTCGTTACTGCACTCTCCTTTTCGTCCAGTCTAGTTATCTGTACTTATCTTCGCTTCTCTCTTATCTTCGCTTCTCTCTTCTCTTCTCTTCTCTCTCTTCTCTCTTCTCTCTTCTCTCTTCTCTACTCTTCTCCTCCTTGTACACAAATCATCCACGTCTCCTTGTGGTTTCACTTTGTTGCTGGCTGTTTACAATTATCCTCATTGGGAATATCACGTGATTATCACGTTACTATTTAAACGCGATGGCTCAGCGCCTAAACTCAAACCACCAACACCAACACAACACCAATTCCAACTCCAAAGACGCTCCACCAACTCCAACTCCAACTCCAACCCTCCCAAATCGTCAGCCACCGCCAACGACTCAGTAACCCCAACGCCCCAGTTTCATATATTTTCTCCTGAGACGCATTTTGCTCCGCCTGCGCCAGAGTGTGGGGTAACGTTGCTCGTCTCACCAACGCCAGCAAGCATGGCGCCGAGCCACGTAGTCCGTAGTTCGTAATTCGGTGTCGCGACCCCACCGACCCCACGCTCGCTCACCGCCACGTCCTCGCGACCCCACGCTCGCCTCGCTCGTTTCAGGTATGGCCGCATCGGGCAGCCTGGGTGAATGCACGTTATTGGTGAATGTACGTTATTGGTTCCTCTGCTTCATTGGTTCATCGGCGCATCGTCGGCTGCACGGGGAGATGATTGGGCTGGGGCATCTGGACAGCAGGGTCAATACCGGCGGGTCAGTACCGGCGGGTCAGTACCGGCGGGTCAGTACCGGCGGGTCAGTACCGGCGGGTCAGTACTGGAAGCCGCCGGCGCCAGGATCTTCCCTACGCCTCTCCATTGTCCCGGCAGTTTAAGCCCCACGCCCCTCCCGCCCTTGCCCGCCTTCTCCCGCCCGCCCTCATTCGCAGCCATCACGCGCCCCCTCGTCTCACCCCTCGCCCCACACGCCTGCAGCGCTCGGCGCTCCCTCCGACCGGCTTTAGCGTTGATAGCGCATCGCTGGCCAAGCGTGAAATTTCCCCGGCTAGTGTATATAATAGCCTGCGTCAGCACCTTTGCGTATCCACCAACCACCAGTCCGATGCCGCAGCCATACTCCGAGGTTACAATTGATGGCGACCACGTCGTCCTTGGCGGCGAGCGCTTCCTCCGCTCAGAGCTCCAGTCCGCCTTTGGCGGCTCCTTCAACCCCGGCTTGATGCCCGCGCCCAAACACAACTTTGGTAACCCGGCCCCCTTGGGGCTCTGCGCCTTTGCGCTCAGCACCTTTGTGCTCTCGCTCATCAACGTTGAGGCGCGCGGCGTCAAGATCCCCAACGTGGTTGTGGGCTTGGCGTTCTTTTACGGCGGCTTCGCCCAGCTCCTTGCAGGCATGTTTGAGATTGCGGTGGGCAACACCTTTGGCGGTGTCGCGTTATCGAGCTACGGCGGTTTCTGGGCGTCGTGGGCGGCGATCCAGGTGGGCCAGTTTGGCATCAAGGACGCGTACAAAGGCAAGCCGGACCAGCTTCTGCACGCGGTCGGCTTCTACTTGTTGGCGTGGCTCATCTTTACGTTTATGATGTTCACCATGACGCTCAAGTCGACGTATGCCTTTTGCCTGGTGTTTTTCTTTTTAACGTTTGCCTTCTTGTTCTTGGCGATTCTGGACTTTTTGGACGGCAACGTGCCGTGCAAAAAGGCGGGCGGCTACTTTGGTTTGCTAGCAGCGTTCCTGGCGTGGTACAATGCGTTCATGGGGCTCGCAAACGAGCAGAATAGCTACATCAAGCCGCCGGTGTTTCCGATTCCCGTGTACGGCGCCTAGGCCATCGGGTATGGGTCTATAGTATTTAATGTGAGAGCAATTAGTAAGGCAGGGGGTATTGTAGGGTGATTGTAGGGTGATTGTAGGGTGATTGATTGATTGTGATTGACTGATGGGTAAGTTCAGTACTGTCCCTGCATTATCACGTCCTTGGCAACTCTATTTGGTGTCACGCTTGATTTTACGAGCGATACGAGGAGCTCCACGTCACCCATGACTCTCATGTCTTCCGCTCTCCACAATGTCTATTCATACTCTCCCATGTCCTCCATGTACTCCATGTACTCCATGTACTCCATGTACTCCATGTACTCCATGTATCCCATGTATCCCATGTATTCCTCCACTCTCTACTCCTCCACCTCACTCCTCTCTGCTCTCCACCCTTCTCCATGGCTATTCCTCAGTTCCTCCTCTATACTTCTCCACCATGTCTCCTTGTATTCCCTTGTATTCCCCATGCCTATCCTCACCATCTATTCTCCAACCCCTCACGTGTCTTCCCCACATTCACTCTCCCTCTTCTTCCCTCCTCCTTCCTCCTCCTTCCGGAACGACCTGTGGGCGGTTATTTGCTACCTTTTTGCTTGATCTCTTCGCCCGAATGTTGTACAAGGTTTCAAGATATACCTCATCGACATTTACGTCCACAACCACAGCTTCAAAC